>PVIW01000167.1:27862-120944 GCA_004026585.1 Noctilio leporinus | reverse complement strand
GCTTTTGGGTTTTAAAGAATAAGTAGTCTTTGTGTGTGTTTATTTTTTATTTGAGCGGAAAGAGCTGAGGGACAAAGGACGATTTGGGGGTTCCGGATGAAGTGCGCCGTTGAAGAAGACAGATACCACCGCTACGGTAAAAGAAGATTTAACGCAAAAACTGTAAAATGATACGCTCCAGAATAAAGTACGGCGCTGCCGAAGAGCGGTCAGCTTGTAGGCTTAAAACGACATAGTTTTTGTTTTTGTCATTTGAAGGCAGAGTTTAAAACTTAATAAAAGCCGGTGGGAAACCACAGCTACAATGAGCATTATTATATCTTTTTCATACTTTAGGTCTTTTAATCTCCACAACGACTTAGTCCTAGGACATAAGTATTACTTTTATTTTACAGATGACAAAACTTAAGCTCAAAGGGATAAGTAACTTGATCAGGTTCCACAGCTAGTGTCAAAACTCAATTTAAATAGCTCCAAAACCTGTGGATAACTTCATTAAATATGTATTGAATGGAATCATCTACAGTGAGACTGTTAGTGCGTTAGGTAGCAAGCACAGAGAGAAATGAGATTGCTCCTGCTAGTGGTTACCTTGAGTTTCACAAATGACCTTGGAGCCCTTCTGCGGTGTGTTGCAGGGTCTTCAACAATAAAATCAACAGACTATTTCCTTTCTTTGCGTTCATGTCTCTGGTGATAACGTAGTTGTGAATAGTGGAATAAATCCTTGACTTGAATTCAGGAAAATTGTTTTCAAATCCAGCCTTAATAGATGCGACTTGAATCACTCAATAAATATTTGATGAATGAACGAACGAAACTTAACTAGTTATAAGACACTTGACTACACTGAGTCTCAATTTCATCATCTGTAAAGTGATCTAATTCCTACCTCCTGGGAGTATTGGAGAGATTGAATGAAATGGTGTTAGAGAGAGTGCTTTGTAAGTTGCAAGTATGTTATAAAGAAGTTATGATGATGCTATTTTCAGACATAAGAAATGGCATAAAAAGTAATGAAGTTTCAAAATAGTATGTTGAGATAGTAGAGATAAGTTTAGCTAATGGGAAAAAGCTATGTAAGCTACAAATGTTTACTGAGCATTTATTGCATTTACTATGCAAAAGATGTCAAAATGTATAGGAAGCAACACAAATTGGTATTAATGAGTATCAACAGCACATAGGAGCTGCAGTGAGTTTCCCTCTAAGAACCTGGAAATTAGATTACACTCAAAATTTAATAAAATTTACATGGTAGGGGAAATTAGCCAAGGGTGGTACTAAACGTATTTAATAGGTAGTGCTCAAGCATTGATCTGGTAGATTTGAAGTCCTGGAGCTACCTTTCTGCACTAGATGTTAACCCCTCAGTTACTAGTTAGTGAATGGGGGGAGGGGGGTCTCAGGGGACTGGAGTTGTCAGGAGGCTTGTGACAGCTATTTGCCGGCTAGTATGGAAGTATTTTAATATTTTAATAGTCAATATTACAACTGGTAACTATTAATCATATAGGCAATAGTCCTTGCTGCAAACTATTATCAATATTCTTTGCCCTCTCTTTCTTAAACTTTTCTTCTCTATCTGGCCTGTCCATAGGAGATTATACTTCTCGCCCTAATGTCAAGTTTAGCCTTGTTTTAATCAATGAAATATGAGTAGAAATGGCATGGACCATGTCTTGAGTAGTAACCTGGGCCATCTCATGGTTCTGCCATATTATTTTTCCTCTGCCATGAGAGCAGCATGTCCCAAGTAGAGGTACTTCGCTTTGGCCCCAGAATGGAGGTGTGCATAGCCACATGACATGTAAGAAAACCTTGGTCGTAAGTCACTAAGATTTTTTTTAGTTGTTTGTTACCGCAGCATCACCTAGCTAGACTAAACTGACTGATATAACCCTGAAATGAGCTATCCTGTGGGGATTAGCCAAGAGCTTGTCCACAAACATTAAACAAAAAGAAAGAAAGAAAGGAAGAAAGCTGGTACAGATCATGTGGGAGGAATCAAGAAATCAGATTTGATTGTCATTTAATAAAATAAACTTGTAATCAATCATGTCAACCAATTGTTCTATTATCATTTTTGGAGAATCTGTGAACCATAGGGCTATTTGGCATGACAGCCAAAACCAAGACAGTCACAGAGACAAGTACTAGCATTGCCCCTCTAAGCCCTGTCTCAGTAAAGCCAACCTGAGCATTCCAATTTCCTTATCCATGTCATCCCTGTGGTGGGTGAGAACATTTCAGGCTGACTCAGCATAAGAAATGCTTCAAGGCCCTTGCTGGTGGCACAGTGGATAAGGCACCGGCCTGGGAAGCCAAAGGTCGCTGGTTGGATTCCCAGCCAGGGCACATAACCAGGTTGCAAGCCAGGTCTCCAGCCAGGTCCGTGGCTGGAGGCAGGTGAAAGGCAACCATACATTGATGTTCCTCTCCCTCTCTGCCTCTCTCCCTTCCCCTCTCTCTAAAAATAATAAATAAAATCTTTAAAAGAAAAGAAAGAAATGCTTCAGCTTACTTTCCAGGTGTGATTCTAAGCTCACTCAGCAAATGTCTAAAGTATAGGGATAGAATTTAGTTATCTGCCACCTAAAGGATTTTAGTTCTTTTGATAACTGCATTTTTTTTTTCATTTAAATTAAGTCTATTGGATTGTTTTATCTAACTCTCAGTTTCTGTAAACTTCGTGGATACAAGAGTTTCCCTGAGAGATGGTTCCACTCTGCTATTATAAAATCAGGCTTATTGAGCCCCCGGTCAGGTGGCTCAGTTGGTTGGAACATCGTCCTGTACAACGAAAGGTGGTGGATTTGATTATCAGTCAGGGCACATGCCTTCATTGCAGGTTTGATCCCCGGTCAGTGTGTATGGGAGGCAACCAAATAATGTTTCTCACATCATTGTTTCTGTCTCCCTTTGTCTCTGTAAAATCAATAAATATATCTTTTGGGTGAGGATTTTTAAAAGGCGTGATGGAGTAAAAGGCAGACCATCAATTACCTGTCTTTTAGACATATGCTAAGTTTTTTTTCCTCTGAAGGAGGTTCCCAGGCAAGGGGGGATAAGGAACACAAAATGTTTCTCCTAGAGCTGAGAATTCAAACGCACTTCCTGAGTTAGAGCTGTAAGGTAAAACTAGAAAACCAGATTCAGAACACTGGCGGTTCTGGGGTCCGGAGCCAAAGATGGGGTTGCCTAGACTACAGAAGCCATAAGGAAAGAATAATACCCTCGTTACACAGCACTTACTGTGTGACTTGTAAGTTCAAGGTTCAGAACTTTGTTCATCTTGGTATTCCCAGTGTTTAGGAAGCTACTGGCACCATAAGTGCTTAATTAACTTCTGTAGAATGAATAAATGAACGTGAGTAATCCAATTCACTCCCTGGTGTGTGGTATAAATGATAAATTATTAGAGAGAGAAAGTTCTGCAGTAAGAAGGTGCCAGGGAACCCTTGGCTTGGAAACTAGTCCATAGCATACTGCCGGGCACAGAGGAATTGCTCAACAAGTGGTCACTGTGCTAATTATCATTAGTGAGGGAACAAGATTTTTGTACAGGGATGGGGAAAGGCTTTGATGATAACGAGAACTAACTGTTGGTCTCATTTAATCCACTTGATGAGATAGGGTTTTATTAGACTAATTTTACAGGTGAACCAACTTAAAGATGAAATGGGTTCATGTAAAGTTAGCCCACTCAGAAATGGCAAGCTGGCGTTGAATTTGAACTCACCTGTTACCAAGGTCCAGGCTCTAGCAACAAAGATTTGGAGCCAGGGAGAGGGATTCTCAAAAGGGAAGTGTAAGGCAAATAGTTCTAAGGTAGATACTCACTTCTGATTTCTGTTCATTTACACAAATATCGATGCCTGCTTCTCCCTTCTACACCCACTACTTGTCTTCTTGGCAAGATTTTCCTCCATTCTATGAGTTCAGCTCTAGGCCACCCATTCAACCATGTCTACTCTGGTTTGGCTCAAAGAAGTGGGAGTTGAAATGAGGTCAAAGAGAGCTTTTTGATTGTTTTCAGTTTTAAGAAGAGAGACTCTAGAGCAATATTATTAAGTAAATATTCCAATAGACAAGCAGAATTTAACAGTGAAAAAAAGAGACTATCTACAGCTGTAAGTTCTTGGGGTCCTAAGCACAGGTTGGGCAGAGGTTTGCCTCAGATAGGAACTGGGACTTTTCTTTAGAGCAAAGAAAGACAAAGAACGTGCTTTGTACAGAAGCAGGGAAATTAGTAAAGGGTAGGGTGCTTAAAATCAAGTGTCAAGCTTCATAGCAATTGATGGCATGGAATATATAGGGCAGTGTTTTTCAAATTGCAAGCCATAACCCATTAGTAGATCATTAAATCAGTTAATCATTTAGAAGTTTGCAATCAGCATTAATTTTTAAAATTCTTACCCAAGGACATTTTTCATTGCTTTTTAGAGAAAAGAAGGGAAAGAGAGAAGCACTGATGTTAGAGAGAAGCATCAATTGGTTGCCTTCCATACACCGGGGACTAAACCTGCAACCTAAGGATGTGCCCTGACTGGGAATCAAACCTGCAATCTTTTGGTCACAGGGCAATCCTCCAACCAACTGAGCCCTTACCTAGGATATGACCATGGAAAAAGTGGCTGATTCTTAGAACTTTTTCTTACAGAGTTTTCTATGATGCTTATAAATTGGTCTTGCTTTGTGACAGATAATACAATAGGCATAAGTCTGATCAACTATACCAGAGCTTCCTAAGGAGTGGCTACAGCATTTGGGTTCCATATGTGACCCAAATTAATTTCCTAGTCTTCAGGGCTACTCTTTCTTCTCGACTTCTACTCCCTTTACTGCCCCAAGATGACTGCCATCAGATCCCAGGGGCTGCACACCTCCTCATTCATAGCTAGCAAGGAAGAGAGTCTCTTGTGTCAGCCGCTTCAGCAAAAATCCAGAGATTCCCATCTGATTGGACTGGCTGACTTCATATGACCACCCTGAACCAATCATTCTGGTCAGTGGAATTAACTGACTCAGTCCTGCTCCACTCCGATGCAACCTGCCTCCTGGAAACACATGGGTCCTGGAAGGAAACTCAGGGGCTGTTGGAAAGGGGGAAATGGAGAAATGAACCAATTAATTAACTATCGAATTAATTAACTAATTAATTAACTAATGTCCAATACATTTGGCCTCTAAAGTGCCAAAACTACTTGAAATATTTTTTTTCAATCCTCACTTGAGGATATATTTATTGATTTCAGAGAGAGAGAGGAAGGGAGAAAGGGAGGCCAGAAGGAAAGAAAGAGAAAAAAACAGAGAAACATTCATGTAAGAGAAACATCGATTCACCATCCCCTTCTGGGGATGAACCTGCGACCTTCAACCTGCTGGTGAACGAGACTACATTCCAACCAACTGACTCCCCCAGCCAGGACTTGCTGAAAGTTGGTGTTTTTATTGTTCTTGTTTTTTAAAGATGTTATTTTCAGAGAGAGGGAAAGGGAGGGATAAAGAAGAGAGAAACATAGGTATGTGAGAGAAACATAGATCTATTGGCTCTCTCATACCCTGAATGAGGACCTGGCCCACAACCCAGGCATGTGCCCTGACCCAGAATTGAACCAGTGACCTTTCAGTTTGCACCGTTACTCAACCCACTGAGCCACACCAGCCAGGGCTAGCTGAAAGTTTTAATAGCATTTGTGCTGGTCATTTGACTATGCTAACCTTTCCATGCTTTGTTTTTGTACTGAAGAGTCCTGGATCCTGAAAACTAAATTTCCCAGACTCTCCTTGCCAGCTGGCTCCCTGTCAGATCTGCCCACGGGAAGTACAGGTGGGAAACTACGGCTGGAAATGGGGTGGTGAGAGGAGAGGGGCAAGGCCATTGCTCTCTCTGCATCCACCTGACATCTGGCAGCTGCTGGTCGATATGGGCTCAGAGCCCCTCAGTGTTTCCAGCAGTGGTGGGCTACTGCCGCTGGCTCCAGCAGCGTCACTGGTACTGGAGGGGCAGCAGTGGGCAGTTGGAGGCTCCAGTGACCTCTGTCAATTCTGCCAGCAACACCACTTCAGAAACAATACTCCAGTAATGTCAGCAGCAAGTGCATTTCTGGTTCTAGTAACACCTTCCATTTGACTGTCCAGGCCTGGGGGTGGTGGAAGCTTCCTACAGCTACTAATCTCTAGTTTGCTCCTTGTTTCTAGCCAGTTCTATGAAATTCCCTCAGTTTGAAATCCTTGTCTTCAGCTTGACTGACACAGTGGTGCCCTAACCATGGGATAGGCTGACGGCCATGACTAATTTCCCAGCTGTGCTGTCTGCAGTTCCTATGCTGGGTAACACCGCAAGAGAAGCATAGTAAGCTCTCCACTGGGACGTTGGGAAAGGAGCAGGGGTGGTCTTTGGAGAAAGCACAGATAAAGCCCCCTACTCCTACTATTAGAACTATGTGATGGAGAACTTACTGCTTGCCTCCCAAGATAACTTCACTTTGTGTTTCGACTGGGAGGGACAGGCGGTGGAATGACTGGGTACTAGTGAAGCAATGAGTACAATTGGCAAGGAGGCCCAAAACAGAGGAGCCGGGAAAGGTTGTCCTTGCTGCAAAGTATAGTTTAGGAAGGGAGGAGGGACAGGTACAATTACTTCTGCTCCCTCTATTTTAGAGGTGCTGGGAAGGGAATGATTGTCGATTCATTCCCAGCCTTTCCTGTCTTACCTTCCACCAAGCACTCTTTAATCAAAACAAGAAAACTGACTCTTCCAATGGCATTTATCCTTGCCAGTTCCTGAAGAATTGTTACTAAATCCTTACATCTAACCTGGCTTACTTCTGTGGGTTCTTGGTGCTACCCAAGCCATTAGGGGGTAGCCGCATCTCTGTTGGGACTGAAAGGGTAAGATTGTGAATTCTGGAGGCCTCAAAGGAGTAGCAGTGCCAAGAATACCACTTCAATCAGAGACACCCTGCCATGGCCAGTAATGTTCTGCAAGGTGACCTTAGGCAAGTCCTGCTTAAGTATGATCCATGGTTAGAAATCATCTAGATCCACCTCAGTCAGTAACTTGCTCTGTGATCTAGGGCAAATCACTTCATCAAACTCAGTTTCAATATTTCTATCTGTTTTCAAAAGACCAGATGGATAGTTTCTCTAAATTCTTGCAAAGTAAATTGTGTCAAGGGAGTGAATGAGGTAGAAGAAATGACAGATATTATCCTTTATCCCTTTTTCTTGCCTATTCTCCCTGGTTTCTGTATCAAATAAGATAATAAGCATTAAAATGCTCTGAAAAGTACAAAGCACTATACAAAAGCAAGGGAATATTATTATCAACATAGTTGTGAGCTTAGAAGGATGAAGGCAGGGCACAGGCCCAGAGCCAAACAGCTGACAGGCAGGAGAGCTGAACACCAAAGAAGGAAGCTTTCTTGTTCAAGTTCTGCCTGGAGGGGCACTTTCTTTGGCGCAGAGCTGGCACTGGAAGCCTCTGAAATGCTGAAGTAGGTCCAGGAAAGTGTTAAGAAGGTAGGTAGGGCATTTAGCAGCTAAAAGACCCTGGACTAATACCAGCCCCAGTTCCTCAGTTCCTTTGTGATTCATCAAAGGATGCAATGGAAGGGGAAGGAAGATTGTAGCAGCAAGGTTCGAGTTTAAAGCCAGGTATATGTTGGATCCTCCCATAGGCTCTTTAACCAGCCACCAAACTATTTTGGGAGCCAGGATGTCTTGACACTCTGTAACTAATACTGAATGTAGTTGCCAACAACCTGAAAATCATTCTATGCAGTGTCCAACGAGAACATTGATCTGGAGAAGACTTTAGAGACGGTCTAGTCAAACTGAGGCCCAGAGCAGGGCAGAGACTCACCAAGATAACGGTAGGGTCAGTCTTACTGAGCTGCAAAGAACAGAAACCTCCTCAGTTTAGCTCAAATAAAAAGCAGTTGCTTGTAAGGACTGCAATTGAAATGCCAGCTGGAACGAGGCAGGTCTAGGACTCTCATCGATCTCCCTCTCCGTACACCCTCCCTCCCCGTCTCTCACAGGGCTGCTCCTTTCTCCTCCACCCACCGAGGCACCTGCTCACTCTTGCTCTCTCTACTCCTGCCTATCTTGGTTCGCATATGGTTTCACTGTCTAAGGCTCACTTGTTTCTGACCTATTTTAATTCCCTCTTCCAGCTCTTAATTTCTTTTTGTCCCTGCCTTCGAGAGAGCTTCTGATTGGCCTGTCTCAGATTGTTGTGCGAGGCCATTAGTTAAAGGGCATCAGCTAATATATGAAAAGGTAACCCTGGGCTCTGGTGCTGGCCCCATCCATCTGCTCAAATCTAGGGACTGGAGGGGCCAAGTGGTCTCAGCATGACCCCAACAGAGTTGGTGTTCTGGGCAGCTTTTCTTCAAAGTAGATGTGAATTAGGCAGGCACTGTGCCATCCCTGGGACCATGTGACTGGAGCCCAAGACTCCGGGTTTTCTACTACTTTTTTCATGGAATTTATCATTTCTTTCCTTTATTTATGTAGCAGATAATCTTAATGCCCATTAACTGTCATTAATAAACATCTTCCTTCTCTCCTCTTCTTCCTCCTCCCTGCTCTGAGAAATTTATGGTATAGGGAAGATAAAGGCAGGAAAATAATTAGAATATATGAGTGCTTTGGAACAGGTATAAACAAAGTAATAATAACTACCATTTACCCAGTACCCTATGCCAATCACTGCTGATCACTTTACATACATTTTCTCATTTAATGTTTATACCTCCCTGTGAAGTCAGCACCACATTTTACAAGGCTCAGAGAGTAGTGCACAGATAATAAGATAAAAAGCACAACAGGATTCTGATGCCAAGGCCTGCTCCGTTAACCACTGTGCTGCGCAATCTTTCCATGCTGTTAGAGCACAGAGGACCGACTTGGCCCAGGGAGGAGGCAGGGATCGCTGGGAAGAGCCGTAGGCTTGCAGGAGGAAGTGCTAACGGTGCCAAGCCTTGGAGCAATGCCAGCTTTCACCAGGCAAATGCCAGTAGAGACTGAGGAGCAAGCAACACGTGAGCATGGAGGAGCACCTGGAAAGGCTGGCGTGAAGGAAGCCATCAGGGAGCAGGCCGGGAGCAAGTCGCATGCCTGAGAGGGAGCACTCTCTAAATGTGTGCCTTTATCCAAGCCCAGGCAGAGAGCATGGAGTTGAGGTCATAAGGAGCAAAGAGGACCAGGATCCAGGAGAAGACATTCAACCGAGCTTAAGAAATTCAACTACTATTGTTTGGGCCTTTTTCCTGAAATGGACTGGAGATAGAGGGGTAGAGTCCAGAGTGAAAAATTCAAGAGGGATGAAGATCTTGAACCTCATGAACAGCAATCATACTGTCAACCCTCCCAGGCTCAGATTCCTCATATGGCTTTCTTCAGCCTGACTTTCAGTCCCTGTCTTGGATGTCACTTCCTCTCGGACTTATTCCTTGGTCTCCCAAGCTTGTCTTAGGGCACTTGGTTTACCTTAGTCACGTGCTGCATAAGGAAGACTTTGGTCAATGAGCCAGTTCAGGAGGAGTATTTTTGTCTGATCAGAGCAGTATCTGTTGGGGTGTGGCAGTAGAGTCTCCCTCACTCCCAGCACCTCCATTATCAGTGCACAGATGGCATCCCAGTCATTGATCTGTTTCAGCAGAGGAACCTGTCCCCTCAGCAATACAGCCCTCCCAGGGCTACCTGGATGGTCTTCAGAGTACGTTGCCACAAATTCTTTGTTGAAGCCCTCAGATCTTGTATAAGGACACAGGTCCACAGGGGCTACCTTAACAAGTATTTAATGCCACCGGCCACTTTAGTAAAAGGTTTCTGTGGTAGTGTGGAGCCAGCCTGTCCCTCCTTGTACTTTGGAAATATTTTCAGGTTATAATGATGTAAAATAGTGATTTCCAACTTTTTTCATCTTGTGGCACATAAACGAATTACTAAAGTTCTGCAGTGAACCAAAAAGATATATTTTTGCCAATCTGACAAAAATAGGTATCATTTCAATTGATTTGCAAATAATAATAATAATAATCTACCCTTTTTACTCCAAAATGACTTAAAAAAATCAGGTGGCTATATTTGTACCTAACTAGGATTTCTGATACCAAGAATTAACCAGACACAACTTTATTGTGCAATGTGACCAAAAAGATGCAACTCAATTTATTATATGACCTAGATGCTTATGGTTCAAGACAAGGCAGTCAAACCCAATGACTATTGTGTTGGCTGTTATCATTTTTTATTTGACAATCTAAGGGAAAATAGATCAACACCCCACACTAAAACCCCTGCATGTTTTAAAAATTCAGGTGGCACACTGGTTGAAAATCACTGATGTAGAGTTTAAGTTCTATTTCTTCCATCTTTTCAAAGCCAGAGAGAACCCTTTGTGCTAGATGGAGATGGGATCAAGAAACCAAAAACAGCCCGGTTAATATGACTCAGTGGATTGGCACCAGCCTGAAAACCCGAGGGTTGCTGGTTCAACTCCCAGCCAGGGCACATAACCAGGTTGCAAGCCAGGTCTCCAGCCAGGTCCCCAGCTGGAGGCAGGTGAAAGGCAACTGTACAGTGATTTTCCTCTCCCTTTCTTCCTCTCTCCCTGCCCTTCTCTTAAAAAATAATGAATAAAATCTTTTAAAAAGAAAAGAAAAGAAAAAAAACCCACAAATGCCCAAAGTCAAAATATTGAGTCCTCAATTCTACACTCTCTTTATGTAAAACACAATCTAGTTCAAATACAAAGGAGTGGCCTTTCCCCCCATAAATACCACAAAGTTCCTTAATCTGCCCACTTCTCCAACACACAATAGCCAAAACTACATTGCCATGACAATCCCCTATGTTCCTTTATTGTTGCTTCTTGATTTCTTATTCCTACTGGTTCTCAGACCACCTCTCACTCCCTCCTTACAGTCAATATTATGATCTATACCTTACCCAGGAGCCAGTTTCTCCCCCTGATATTTGCAATCAATCCAGCCCACGTAGCTTTCAGGGAACAGCAGTGGCAGCTTTGATGTTCTATGTCTGACGCTGTCGGAAGGCAGCGGGTGGAGGCCTTGGGGACAGTGTTTGTGAAGTCTACAGTAATGTTCAGTACCGTCCTAGGCCCTTGCAGTCACTCACGGACTCACTGCCTCACCCAGAACAACCGCCAGTCTTGCAAGCTCCATTCATGGTAAGTGCCCTACACAGATGGGCCATTTTTACATGCCTTGCAGGTAGCTTTTTTATGTTTAAATATGTTTAGGTACACAGAAACATATTACTGTGTTACAGTTGCCTACAGTGTTCCGTGCAGTAACAGGCTATACAGGCTTATAGACTAGGAACAACAGGCTACACACATACAGGTGTATAGTAGGCTACATATACCACTTAGGGTTGTGTAAGTGTACAGTGTTCCCTTAATGACGAAGTCATCTAAGGATCCATTTTATAGAAAGTATCCCCATTGCTGAGCAGCACCATGATGGTATTTTATAATTGCCCTTTGCCTTGTCTGTCTCCCCACCTGGTGTGAATACCTTGACTGCAAAGATCTCCTTCACTTTTCTATCTCCAGTTGACCACGTAGCTTGTAGTTGCTGCTCAGTGAAAGACAGTCAGACGAAGGAATGAAAGATAACCTCTAAAGAGCTTCTGCCAAGGATTTTAGTCCTCATGAAGTTGTTTTTGTCTCTCTGTCTCTGGGGTCCTACCAATTTCAACACTTGGACTCCAACACTTTTGGGAGGCAGAAGAAACCTTTAAAAAATCATCTAGCAATCTCCTTGCTGCTAACATTTTTAAAAAATATTTTATTTATTATTTTTTTTTAGAGGGGAAGGGAGAGAGGCAGAGAGAGGGAGAGAGACATCGATGTATGGTTGCCTTTCACCTGCCTCCAGCTACGGACCTGGCTGGAGGCCCGGCTTGCAACCTGGTTATGTGCCCTGGCTGGGGAATTGAACCAGAGACCTTTGGGTTCTCAGGCTGGCGCCTTATCCACTGTGCCACCAGCCAGGGCTTTCCTTTCTGCTAACATTTCACAATGAAATGATTTAGGTCTAATTTTCATGTATTCCATGCCAACAATCTCAATTTAATCTCTCCAGCCATAATTCCTCCTCTGAACCCTAGAGCTAATCAGCTACTTCTGCAGACCCTCCTCCAGGATGTCCCACAGGTCCTGCATCTGAACACGTCCAAGACTGGACTCAGCATCCCCCTCAGGTCTGGTCTTGCCCTGATGAAGAACACTGCCACCCACCCTTCTGCTGTAGCCAAACCACTGGGAGTCCCCTTGTCACCTCCTGCAGCCTCCCACCACCAATAAAACACCCAGGCCTGTTAAGTCCTCTCTGCCTTCTTAGTACAAATGCCCCCCAGCTCTCAGTAGACCCCTGTAAGAGTATCCTCATTAGTTTCCCTGAATCTAGGCTTTCCTTGTGCCAATCCATGCTCCTCACTGCAGCCAAGGCAACCTTTAAAAAAATTCTGCTCTTGCTGGTGTCACAGTAGCTAAGGAGCCAGCCTGCGAACCCAAAGGTCGCTGGTTTGATTCCCCAGTCAGGGCACATAACCAGGTTGCAAGCCAGGTCTCCAGCCAGGGCTGGAGGCAGGAGAAAGGCAACCATGCATTGATCTCTCTCTCCCTCTCTGCCTCTCTCCTTTCCCCTCCCTCTAAAAAGAATAAATAAAATCTTAAAAAAAAAAAATCCTACTTTCTCATTTAACTTCTTTGCTGATAGGCTTTCAAGGGCTCTCTACTTTAAAAAAATCAATAATAATAATTGTTATTATAGCTAACATGAAAAAAATGTATTATTTCCCAGAACCTGTTCTACGGACTTTATTTATACTTATTAACTCATTTAATCCTTACAACTCTAAATATCCCCGTTATACAAATGAGGAAACAGACTCAGAAAAGCACCATCAGGGTTTTTGCATAAGCTCTTGCCCTATCTTTAACTCTGTGAGTGGGTTGACTGCCATTCAAACTTCAGATTGGATACCTGAGCATTCTGGGACCTCCCTCACTAGGTCAGGCCCTCCTATGGCAAGTATCCCAGTTTGTAATTGCATATTATTTTGGGAGGGGATAATTTGATTAATATTTGCCACTCCAACAGTCTTTAAATTCTGTGCTTTGCTCATCAGTACTCAACATGTAACAAACGCATGCTCAATATTTGTTGAATGGATCAATTAAAAGTTTTGTTTTTAAAGATTTTACTTATTATTTCCATCGAAAGAGGGAAAGGGAAAGAGGCAGAAAGGGAGAGAGACATCAATGTATAGTAAGTTGCCTTTCACCTGCTTCCAACTACAGACCTGGCTGGAGACCTGGCTTACAATCTGGTTATGTGCCCTGGATGGGGAATTGAACCAGCGACCTTTGGGTTCGCAGGCTGGTGCCTCCGTATCCACTGAGCCACCAGCCAGGGCAGAAAGGGTTTTTAAGAGGAGAGGAGTTGTGATCAAATTTACTATAGAAGGATTTCTCTTGTGTAAAAGGTTTGGAGGTGGTAAGAGAAAGACAGTCTGAATGGGCAAGTGGCTATGGGGAGGAAGAGCAGCAAGTGAACCTGGGGAGAATTTAGGAGGTAGACTGGGCAGACCCTAACAGTTAACAAGAAGAGGCAAGGCCAAGAGAGGAGTCAATGGTGGCTTAGGCAATGGTACCTTGATCCCAAGTGGGGAGCATCTGGCAGGAAAGAGGCAGGTTGGGTTAGCAGCACAGATGGCCACTAAACCAAGTGAACTGAAACATGGAAAAGTTCTCCGAAATTGTAAGCTCCAATGCCTCTGACCCCAAACTCTAACCTGGTCCTGGTGCACTTTCCAGTCTCATCTCTGACTTACCTCGGCCATAAGGCACATACCACCACACCTGCCTAATGTCCCCTTTTCCTCCACCCAAGCTCGTGAGTGCTGCCCACTCCATCCCCCCTCCCTCAAACCCCACATGACTCAGCTTTTAGGACCCCTCTGGGATTCCTTCCACCATCCCTCTCCCCTTCCTGGGATTAGTATGTCGTCTGCTGTCTCCAGGATTCACTGTGTCACACATGTTTCTCTACCCCTGTCCCCTAATGGCTTCTGAATCCCCCGCACCTGGGACAAGGCCTGGATCAAGGTTAACCTCAAAAAGCTTTTCTTGAATTCCCCCAAAGGGCTTGGCTTTCTTACATTAATAATAGGGCCAGGAGTCAGACATTGAATCCTGAGGACACCACTCAGAGACTGCAACAAGTCACTTTTTCCAAATCCCATCTCCTCATCAAATGGACATGATAAGACAGTGGTCTCGCCTAGGATAGCTGTTTTGAGTATCAAATGATATACTCTACGTTAAGTGTTTAGCACAATGCCTGTAATATTTTTCGCTCCTTTAAAAATTTGGATGTTATTTAAGACAAAAATTCCCGCCTTAGCTCAAGGGAAGCTGGCTGAGCTGAAACCAGGGGCTGCAGTTCCCAGGATGGCCACACGGAGGAAGTGTCGAGCAACTTCGGGGCGGACTCTGCCTCCGCGGTGCTAAGGCACCTGCTGTGGACCCAGATGGCCCAGCGAGGATTTCCCGGACTTCCCGGCCCCTGAACAGGTGGGCACTGGCCAGGGTGCCCGGGGAGGATGCAGAAGGAGGAGCTGCAGAGATGTGCTCAGCCTCAATCCTTACAACTCTCCCTGCAACCTGACCCCTTCTTGGCTTGGGGGAGGAATGGTGGGCCTGAGGAGGCAAGAGTGGGTGGGGGGTCAACTGGGATTTATCCACGCTGGGTTTGTCATTTGTCTTTCAAACTTGAGTATGATCACATCTTCTCTCTACAAGTTTTTATACTCAAATTTATTGCTGTTTCCCCTTTGGCTTCTAGGCTTTGTTCTGCTTAGAAATGTCTTTTATTTCCAAGGTTCTTAAACATTGAGTATGTTTTCTTCTGGCCCATTCTGGTGTTATATAAATATATGCTACACCTGGAATTTACTTGTTTAGGGAAAAAACACAGCTTCTTTTATTTCCCCCAAAATGACATACCAGTTATTTCATCCACTTGTCGAAAGGCCTATATTTTCTTCCATTTACCTTAAGTGCTATCTTCATTCTGTACTGCACTCCTTTGTGTGGCTGGCCATTTCTGTATTCCACTTTGTCCCACTCGTTCCTCTAGGTCTCTTTCAATATCATACTGCTTTCAATATATTGACTTTATATTTACGCCCTGTCTGGTGGCTCAGTGCATAGGCACTGGCCTGCGAACCCAGAGGTCGCTGGTTCGATTCCCCAGCCAGGGCACATAACCAGGTTGCAAGCCGGGTCTCCAGCCAGGTCTGTAGCTGGAGGCAGGTGAAAGGCAACCATACATTGATGTTTCTCTCCCTCTCTGCCTCTCTCCCTTCCCCTCTTCTGGAAATAATAAAACCTTTAATAAATAAATAGATAAATAAATAAATAAATAATATATATATACATATTTAATATATATAATATTTAATGTGAATTTCTTATCCATTACTTTTTTAAAAAGATTTTAAAATTCCTGCATGTTTATTCTTCTATATGTGCTTAAGAATCAACCTCTACCACTACCCACCCCAAACTCTCTGGAAGCCAATATAAAGTTTTGGAGCTTCTAACACCAAGTGGGAAGTGCACATCTGCACATTTCTCCAGAGAGAAAGTCCAAGTTTTCATCAGATGTGCAAAGGGACCATGATTCCAAAGGGAGCCCCTGGTGTACTTGCCTCTGTGATGGGATGCCTGGGAGGAGCACAGAGGAATCTTGGCTCCTCCCTTCTTTCCCACATCTTCACAAGCTCCGCTGTCTGCATCCCTTACCTCCACCATTGTCCCAGCTACTTCCCTAGCCTCCACTTGTCTCCCCTCATCTAATCCTCCTTGCTGCTTCAGAGCAATCAGTTTACGACACAGGCCTTAGTTCTAGTCCTGATGTGAATTAGATGATAACAAAAGTTTGGTTAATAAGTGAACAGAATTGTGAATCCCAGCACCACTGCGGGCCAGCAGTGGGACCCAGCTTCAAGCTCTCCTCATTGTTAGCTCTCAGTTTTCCTTTCTCACAGACCAAGTGAGAAGGGATGAGATAGTGAGAGGTACATAGAAGATACAGCTAGTTATCTTAGGAGGGTCGTTCAATTCCAATCATTTTCCTTTCCTATACCTTTCCACTCCCTACTCACATTTTAATCCATGCCCTCAGCAGGGAGCTCTACTTGCTTTGCCTCCAGCAGTTAGGAAGGCAAATATTAACAATATGATTCCCTCTGTAAATGAGTGGAGTTAAGAACACTGGAGCCCAGAAGTGGAACTGACCAGTTAAGTAAGGTTAAAAATGTCGAAATGGGGGCAGGCATGACCCTAGGAGACACTTTGCACAGCATCAAGTTTCCCGGCTGCCGAGGAACCCAGGACTCAGGGAACCATTTAGGCAGATACCAGGTCCTCGAGCAGGGCTTCTCAACCTTGGTATCATTGACATTTTGGCTTGATAATTCTTTGGCGTGGGGCTGTCGTGTGCATTGCAGGATGTTCAGCAGGATGCCACATCTCTTCTCGCGAGATGCTAGTAGCACCCTGAAGCTGTGAAAAACCAAAGATGCATCTAGACATTGCCAAACGTTCCCAGAAATGGAGGTGGAGGCAAAATCACCTTAAGCTGGAAAACAGTGCTTGAGGAGGGGAGGGTAGCGGAGGGAGGTTAACATGGGTCGCAAAGCAGGAAATCCTACAACTGTACCCTCCGTCTGGAAGAGACACTATAAAGCCTTTTTCCTCATAGCAGGCACTTGGGCAAGTTTTTTTCTCTCCGGGCTTCAGTTTCTCCATCTACTAACTGGATTTGATGTTTGTAAGTCATTTCCTACTTCTCTCATCATCTGACATTCTTGGATCTGATCCAGGGTGAAACAGGGTACTGTGGTGCCATTGAGGTGGCCCAAAGAAAAGGAAGGCTAAGAAAGAACAAATAGAGGTTGCGATGGAGAGGAGGTAAGGTAAGAGGCAGGAAGGTCCTAAGGATGTGGACAGGCTTGAGGCATATTCTAGACCCCGCCCGCTTTGAGGCCTTATTAGCGTAGGTAGCCCCCAACTTGGCAAACCTACACTCTCCGGATTCCACCAGGCTCCGCCCACCCCCGAAAGACCCAGCCCAACTGGCCCCGCCCTCTTCGCGGCCCCTCCCACAGTATGCCCCGCCCCCACAGGCCCCGCCTCCCTCTTCTCCTCCCGCCAGCCCCGGCTTGGGCTTTGCACCCCGCGGCGGCTAAGAACCGTGGCGGCATCGCCACGCCGGCATCGCAGCGGGACAGAGTGGACCTGCCCGGCCCGGTGGCGGGCGATGCCCCCGTGAGCTTCTCTCGCCGCCCCTCCCCGCCCCGCGCCCCTACCTCTCCGGAGTCCGCCTCCCGCCTGGGACTGGGCCGCGCCTATCGCCGGGTCCGCGGGGCGGGGTCCCGGGGCAGCACCTGCCCCGCCTTGCAGAGCCGCCTGGGCCAACCGAGACCCCTCCCTGTCTGAACCCTGGCCCCACCCCGGGTAAGTCCGTAGGCCCTGTTCGCCGAGGAGCGGACGAGGGAAGAGGGCTGCGGAGGTCTGAGGGACCACCCGCGGAGGGCAGGGGAGCTCCGTCCGAGAGGCGCCACGTAGAGAGATCGGAGCGTGCAGGGTCTGGGGGGCGGGAGCCGGGGCCTGGAGGCAGATGAGCACAGTGTGTGTGATGGCTCTGGGGTGGGGGCTCAGGTATAAGAGGGGATCATGGGATGTTTGGGGTGGGGAAGCCTGGAAAATGGGGTAGGGGACTCCAGAGTCTGGAGTGTTTTGCTGAAGCTCAGAGCATCTGGGGTCCTGGTCTTCTACAGCATTGCCTCGCATGGCATTTTTGGAAAGTGCTTAAAATTCCTCCTGGAAAGAGAGCTGGAAGGCAGCCTGCCTTCCTCCCTCCTGCCTGTGCCCTGGTTGAGAAGCGGCCACTCTTTCCTCCCAATGAGACACCATTGTGGTGCCTAAAGGAAGCCCCCACTCTATGAAAGAAAAGGGGTGGTGCTCACTCCAGCCCTAGAGTGGGAAGAGGGGGCTTCTGGGAAGCTGGGGAAGGCTGTTGGTCAATCTATGGTGGGGCATCCTCAGTTCAGGGAAGCTTGGCAAGACGCTTGGTGAGCAACCTGGGCACCCTCTCATTCAGGGGAAGGTGTCTTCACTGGCTGGCCTCCAGGCTAGTGCACTCGTGCTCACATCACTTTTTCTGAACAACCCAACCTGGGGGAGTGGGCTTCGTCCCAGTATCCTGGGCCTGGAACAGGGAGGGCTCATAGCTCCTGTGGTTCTGGATGAGGTGGGAAATACTGTACCCAAGGCCAGAGAATAAGTGGCGCTGGCTGGCACTGCCACCTGGGGGCTGTATGGAAGTGGTCCTATGTACCTGGGGAGCCTAGGTGAATGTCAGTGTCCAAACCCTGCTCCTGGGGTGTGGGGAGAAAGGCTGCTGCCTCTTCTCTGCCTATATTGACTTCGTAAGTCTAGAGTCCTTGGGTTTAGGGCTTGAAGTGTTGGGGATACGGCCTTTCTGGGCTAGGCCTGGCCACCAAGGGGTTAACTAGCCAGCTACACTGTTGCTGCCAGCCACCACCAATTAGTCTGTAATCAAGCAGCTGCCAATTTAGGTTTGTGGGCAACCTAATGGGGTATTCTCTTGGGGTGGGAGGTTAAGGAAGGGGTCTGTGAAACCTGTGTTTAAGCCAAGCACCATGCCCTCCAGAGCCACAGATCCCTTCCCTGCCCTCTGTGCCAGGCTATCTGACCCTCTGCCCGCCCCTAGGGTTTGAACCCTACCTGACCCCCTGGAGGATATGAAGCCCAGAGTTGGGCAAACTTGACTTCAAACCTAGGCTGTGCCACTTTCTGGCTCTGCACTTTACGGGAATCACTCCTCTTCTCTGAGCCTTCTTTAGTGAAACCAACCCACCTCGTAGATCTGCTGAGAGGAGTAAATAAAATGGTGGATTCCAGTGCCTGGAACTCAGGGGAGCTCAGGAAGATAACTGCTGAACTCAGGAGCAACTCTTGTGCCAAGGACTTGACGGGACAGGCAGGCAGGAGTCAGGTGCTGAGGACCCAGCTGGGACCGAAGTCCCTCCCTCAGGGCATGTGTTCTCCTGAGCCAAGCACTGTCTCTGTCTTATTAGCTTTCCCTCCCTTCTTGCTCACAGACACTTCTGGCCTCTGAACATTAATTGGATTTTACTCGGCAGAACCCAGGGCTGAGCTGCTGCTTTCTGGGCTCCCCCTACCCCTAACCAGGTGCTAAGCTCTATGGGGTCTGTTCGGTGGGGGTGAGGTCTGCAGCTGCAGCAGCATCTGGCCCTTTAAGGAGGGAAGAAAACAATTATCTGGCCTGGGCATTGCATCAGCTGGAGCCTGGAGGGTCCCTGGGGAGTAGGGCCAGGGTGGGGGCAGGCTGGTGGTTGATTTCATTAGTGCCATCTGAGAACTCTCACCCCAGTCTGCCCCACTCCCCAGCCGCAGCCTTCTCCAGGCAGCCGTGGCAGCCCCAGCCTTTCCCCATCCCAGGAGCACCACCTTGGAGGACTCTCCCTGTACACTCACAGCCTGTGTCATGGGCCAAAGCAGATGGGAATACAGGGAATTGTCTCTCACACTTTTGCTGACTGGGGGTTCAGGATGTGCCTCCTGTGCCTGCCCTTTGCTAACAATGGGGCTCTCTCCCCCATTAGTGTTTGGCTAACCTGGGGGTGGTGTTTCTCCCACGTGGGCATTTTGTTGACCTAGGGAAGGAGTGACCCCTAGTGTTTTGCTGACCCAACAGAGGAGCTGTACTGCTTGGGGCATGTGTGAACTGAGGGCATGGGTGGGAAACAGTTGCTCTCTGGCTGGAAACAGTGAGTCACAGGAGCAGACTCTGGGTATTTGGGCAACAGACAGATCTGGGTTCAAATGCTGCGTCCTCCATTTCCAGGCTCCTTTGCCATTCCGGGCAGGTGGTCTCAGACACCTCTGGAAAACAGGAATAATTTACCCTCAGACTGTCCTACCCTCATCAGGTAGGTTCTGGAGAGATTAAATGTGCTAACTGGATGTCCAGCCCCCAGCCCAGTGCTGGCAGGTGAAGGTGGCATACTGTATGATGATTCTCTTCCCTCTGCAAGTTTGAGCCCCTCACACCTTGGGCTCTAGATGGCTGGACAGGAAAAGGATGCTTGGGGAGGAGCGGGGAGAAGGACAGAGTGCAGGGCCCCTACCTCTGGTGCAGGGGGATGCATTCAGATACCTGATGTGCTGAGTGCTGTGAGCCAGGCAGCCCCTGCCTCCATGAGCCTGCACTCCAGCCAGGAGATGGCCCAGAGCAGGTGATATGTACTGAAAGGAGCAACTCAGGGAACCTAGGGTGACAAGGAGTTGAGGAGACAGAGAAGAAGAAATAAGGAAAGGGAACAGTGTGTGCTGCAGCCTTGGTGATGGTGGGAACAGAGCTGGTGTGGTGAGGGGAGGAGGCAGGAGAGAGAGTGGGCAGGCATCAGCACAGCCATGCCAGCACTCCCTGGTCTAGCAGGGCACTAAAGACGTGGGAATTATCCTAAGGCCAAGGGCAGCCCCCAAACAATTTTAAGCAGAGAAGACAGGGTCTGATTTCCAAAGAGTGTAGGCTTGGGTCTCTGGCCCTCTGGCGACACCTTCTCCAGAGTGACCTTTTGTCCTCTCCTACCCCCTTCCCTGCGAAGCAGCCCTGGTGCCCAGGGAGCTGGTTGTTTACATTGCTTGTCCCAGGAGGGAGGGGGCCCTTCTCAGTCCCTGCAGCTGCCTCTCTCTGGGCCTTGTTGACGAAGTTCATCCCTTGGGGTCAAGTTCTTTTGACCTCCCTGTGAAGTCAGAGGGCACCAGGCAGGGCTTTTGAGCCAACTGGCCTATGTTCACATTCCAGCTGGAAGGCACACCCCATCTTTGAACCTCAGTGTCCTCAATTATAAAACGAGATCAGTGTTATTTCTCTATGGGAAGGATAAAATGAAATTCCAGATGGAAATCACAAAACCCTATCTCAACTGTCAGCTGGCATTTTTACTCTGTTGCATGGAGGCTAACACCTACTTGGGCTGGGCCCGGGCCCAGGGCTGGCTGGGAATGAGGACAGGGTTGGTTTCATAAGTCTGTAGTTGCATGGAACCCTCCACTTAGAAAGATCTCATACCTGGTTTAATAATCTGCTGCCACCATCTTGAAATTCTTAATAATTTTGCACAAGGGGTCCTACGTTTTCATTCAGCACTGAGCCCTGCATATTATTTAACCCCACAAATTGGGTAGGGGTAGGAAGAGGCAGGGAGAGATATATACCTGCAGATAGTTCCCACGTGGAGGAGGTGTAAGGTGGAGGACATGACTAACTGGCCCAAGGTGGGTGGGATGTTAATAATAGTAACATTTATTTAGTGCTTACTGTGTGCCAGGTTCTCTGCCAAGCACTTGCATATTCATCTTCAAATAGCCCTATGACATAGGTACTATTATTATTTCCATTGTTTAGATGAGGAATTCGAGATTTAGCTTCTTGGCCAAAGTCACGTAGCCATCGAGTGGCAGTGCTGGGATTCAAACCCAGGTTGTTAAACTGCAGACAGAGCACATGCCTAGACTGGGGAAGTCTTCAACCAGGAGGAGGGGACCCCCGAGCTGGGTCTGAAGGATAACTTGGAGTTTGCCAAGGAGGAAGGGACTGTGGGGAAGGGAGGGTTGACTCAGCTGGGAAGTGCCCGGGAGAGGCGTCATGCTTGGCCAGGAAAGCCAGATGCCTCCCATGGTTGAGCTAAGTACCCTTTGGGTTTCATGGTTCTGATTTTCCAAGCTCAGAGCTCCTGGTCTCTCTGCCCCAGGCTCTGGTGCTACCTTGATTTCAAAGAGCTACCCAGGCCCCTATCCTTCCTCTATTGCACACTTACCCCACCACACCCCGCACCCCAGGGGGGCTCATTTACTCTTTTAACTATTTCTTCTGGGCTCAAGACCTGCAGGTGTAACTGTTTCCCGAACTACGTTTAGATGTCTCACAGTCAACCTTCCAGTCAAACCTAGGTCCCCAGCTCCACCTGCAGGCACTTGCTCTGCCTCCTATGTCCCCAGCTCTTCTCTGCCACCGCCATCCACCCACTTGCTCCAGCTGGAAAGCTGGAGGTTCTCCTGGACGCCTCACCCCCACATCCCACAACCAATCCTCAGCAAGTCCTGCGAGTTCTCCTGAATATCTCATGAACCTGTCATCCCTCTCCCTGCCCACCGCCCCATTCCAGATCGCTATTCGCCCTTGCCTGGAACCACTGCGACAGCCTCCTAAACTGATCTCATTATGTTTCTGTTCTTGCTTCACTTCATTTCATTTTTCACACTGTGATCTTCTAAACATAAATGTGTATATCATTTCCATGCTTAAGACCCCTCCGAGACTTCTGGGGGAAAAAAGCCAAACCCTGATGTCAGCAGCAAGGCCCTTTGTGGTCTGGTCCTTGCCTATCTTTCTGTATCATCTTGCACCATTCTTCCTCTCCCTCAGCTGCAGGACTTCACACATGTTCCCTCATCCTGAAATACACTCCTCCTGCTGCTGCCCTGTGAACTACTTATCCTGCAGATAGATACCAGCTCGAACATCATTTCCCCAGCAAAGCCTGAAAACCAGAAATGAAACACCACCCACCTTCGTAGGACCTTGTACTTCTCCTCCATGGTACTCATCGCCCTGGAATTGCTTTTTCCTTGTCTCTCTTTCTTGCTAGACTGTGAAGTCCTTGGGGTCAGGAATCCTGATTTGCCTAGGCCCAGCACATAGTAGGTATGCAGTGTGTTCAGTGAATGAAGGAATAGATGGATCATTGCTAAGCCTCCTCACTGGTCTCCCTGCCTTCCTCCCCGCCTGCCTTCTCCAGTCCTTTCTCATTACGGCCCCAGAGCCATCTTTCTAAAATACAGAACTGACCCTGTCACCCTCTGCTACTTAAAATACTTCAGTAGCTCCTAATGGCTAACAGGGAAGGCTTCAGTTTCTTAGCATGGGATTCAAAGTCCTTTGTGATCTGCGTGACCGCCTCTCCAGGCTCATCTCCCCTGCTTCCCCCACCACACTTTGAACTCCTGGCGGTTCCTCTGACATCTCAGGCTGTTCTGGGCTTCTGTGCCTCAGTACTTGCCGTTCCTTCTGCCTGTAACGCCTCCCCACCCCTGCTTTGTCTCCCAAGAAAGTCCTTTCTTCTTCAAAATGTGCTCAGCAGCCACCTTTGCTGTGAAGCCTCTGAGGAACCCTCCCGGGCCCCGCCTGGGCCGACTTAGCCCACTTCCTCGACCACATCTATACTGGGTCCGCAGCTCTTCTTCCTCGTGTCCTGTTAAACGGGGCTCCTCTGGTGCAAGCACAGTGATGCTCTTTCTTCAGGATTGTTCACCTTTGAGTCTCCTGCTCCCGGTTTCTCCCTGTCTTAATTAGGTCTTTGCCTGTATGCAGAAACCCACTCAAGCCAGCTTCAGTCATACAGAAGGGTTTATTATGGGGACATAAGAGATTCCTGGAAACTGATGGGCAGAAAACTCCTTAGCCCCTAGGAAGTGAGACCTGTAAGCCAGGAGAAATTGAAACATCCCTTAATGGCTGCCTTTACCTTTCTGTCTCTCAGACTAGGCTTTCTCTGCCTTTGCAGAGATACTGGGCCACTTGTAGTTCCTATATTGCGACCCTCACTTCCAGCCACACCCAGAGATCGAACCCAGGGTTTAACAGATCCAAGTCCAAACTTCCAGAAAAAGATCTGATTGGCTCTGAATGGGCCAGGTACCCTCCCGGTCCAATCAACTGCAGCCTGCTGGGAAGGGTCACAAAGTCAGACATGCAAACAGGGCTTTTAACCGCCTCAGAGAAAGCGGGGCTCACTGTTATCAGGGCAAGTACTTCAAAAGGGATCTGCTAGAATCCTTAGAGTGCTGGGGTGGGTCTGGCCTCCAGCCTTTCACCTGGGCAGCACCTGGGGGAAACAGACTGGGCACTGTGACTCAAAGAGAAGTCTTGGCCTGGGGCAGCAGTGCCCAGGGCAGGCCTGAAGAACATATCAAATGTCATTTTGTGGTCTGAGCAGAGAGATAGGGAGATGAGACCTTGAATTTTGGAGTGGCGACAGAGGGAGGAGGAGGGCAGGAGTAGTCTGAACAGTTCTCCCTACCAAAATCATATTTATCCTCTAAGACTTATATCATTTTCTTTCCTCAGTGAAGAACCATGCCATGCCATGCCTAGTCCCTTCCTCCAATCCATTGTTCCTTACCTGCATTAATTTTATTCTTTGTCCTTCTCTAGTAATAAATATATTTGAACACGTTGTGCCAGACATTTTGCACATGCCCTGTAAGATAAGTACTACTTTACCCATTTTACAGACAATGAAACTGAGGTTCAGAGAGGTGATGTTTATAGGCTAGGAACACACAGAAGTGTGATTCCAGGGTAGAAGCTCTTTGTTTGTTTGTTTTAAAGATTTTATTTTTAGAGAGAGGGGAAGAAAGAGAAAAACAAACATTAAGATGTGAGAGATATATCCCTTGGTTGCCCCTCACATGCACCCCCAACTGCAGTCCCAGCCTGCAGCCCAGGCATGTGCCTTGACTGGGAACCAAACCTGCAACCTTTTGGTTCACAGACTGGCACTCAGTCCATAGAGCCATACCACCGAGGGCCCAGAGTAAAAACTCTTAATATCTCTTAACTTCAGCTACTTACTCACTTGCCTGTTTGCCTTTTGGGACTGATACCAGACAGACACCAGGATACCATACTTCCCCTACACCCAGCATAGGTCAGCCCAGGGCAAGGGCTCCTGAATGTGAGATGGATGGATGCAGGTAGAGCAGAAAAGGCATCTGGGTGGAAGTTGAGGGTCTCCTACTCGTGGACCTGCCCTTGTAGCTGTGCGACTCTGGACAAGTCTCAATCTTCCAGAGCCTTGGTTTTCTCATTAAAAAATGGGGATGGTAATTCCTGCTGAGTCTAGTATTAGATGTGGGTGTAAGGACAGTTTGTAAATAGGAAAGAACTGGGAAGTTTCTAAGGAATGCCATGACCAGAATGGACTGTGGCAACATAGCGCCAGTTGGCCACTATGCCCAGACTCCGGCAGGAGGCGGACAACCCTAGAGCTTCCCAAGGTGGGGAGTGGTACCTTCGGTGAGACCTGAGATGACTTACAGTGGCTTGTGGACCTTTGGCAGGTCCACATGTGAGCATTGGCTCACAAAGTGAGAAAATTGGTTTTCTTTCAACTTTACCAAGTCCAAGGGTGTCCCAGGGACAGAGTGTCAGCGTAGTGCTAGTGTGTCTCTACCAGCTTCCCAATGCTTGCTGCCCTCCCCTTTTTAACAAAGAGATCTTGACTGGCAGCTCCATGCAGCTACAATTGAATAATAGAGCTTTGTTAATACTGTATTTATTTTACTGTCATTTTCTAGTTATTAAAAGTGACACTGGCTTTCTGTCTGTAGTAGTAACACAACGTTTCTCATGAAATCGAATGCTTTTTAAATGCCTTTAAGTGAAAAGTGTAAATTTGAACAAAATAA
The DNA here is from genome assembly GCA_004026585.1 of Noctilio leporinus. Taxonomy (NCBI): domain Eukaryota; kingdom Metazoa; phylum Chordata; class Mammalia; order Chiroptera; family Noctilionidae; genus Noctilio; species Noctilio leporinus. Next base: position 95,308 of record PVIW01000167.1, on the reverse strand, counting down.
TAATGAGCACCTCAGGAGTATATAGATTTGGCAGATGCCATTATTTGGGCACATAGTGTTATGTAGATAATGCAAAATTGGAACATGGTACAGATATGGCAGAGATGTGGACCATTGGCCTAGATAACCTTGAAGTTCCCTTCCACCTGCTTAGAAAACTTAGGGGTCTCTTCCTGCTGTGCCAACCTGCATCCTTCTCCTTATCTTGTCCTCTGGCTTGGCTTTCTTTCAGAAAAGCCTGCCATGATTGTGCCTGCAGACAAGAGAATTTGTGCCACTGTTCCCCAGCCTGCTTGGGGGGGTCCCTTGGAGTTGGGGTGTCTGAATGGGGGTAGGATGCTCTCTTGTCTCAGTCAGGTCTTGGGCACTCCTGGGAGAACAGGAGCTGCAGGCCTCCCAGTTCTCCTGGTCTTCACCCACAACACAGGCGTCAGGGCCTCCCAGAGGCCTGGAGTCCCAGGGAACCTGAAGGCTGTCTCCAGAGTCTCATGCCCTAGAACTTGGGGCCTAGGGACAGAGAAGCCAGGAGGATTTGGGGTCTCAAAGGTCCCCTTTAACCTGATCCCTTGTTTTCCACCTGTTTGTGCTTCTGACTGCTCCTGGGGACTGGGCATCAACCCCAGGAGGCCACGGAGGATACAGGATTTATCCGCAGGGCCCGAGATCTGCCAGTCCCTGCCCCAGTCCCATGTCCACAGTTGGAGGGCAGGCCTAGGCTCCAGGAAGGTGGGGGCCATGGGTAGTGTGGAGCATGTGCTTATATATGCAGGGTGAATATCTGAGGGTTTCTGTGAAGGTACATTGTATGTGTGTGTGTATGTGTATGAGAGTTTTAAGTTTGCATGAATATGTGCATGTGATGTATGTGTGTGTCTGTGGTGAATTAACTCTGGATGACATGTCTGGAGGTCTCTCCGAGAGTAGATTGTGCATGTGCATGCGTGTATAGGTTGCGTGATACGAGTGTCTGCGCTAGAGGCATCTTCGCATCATATGTCAGAGGTTCTCTGCGAGGGAGTTTTTGTGCAGCGTATGTGGCAGAGTGTCTCGTGTGTGAGTGTGTGTGAGTGTGTGATGTGCATGTGGGTGTGTGGTGGGTGCATCTCCATGTTGTGTGCCTGTGAGGCATATGGTGTGTGTTCGTGTACATGTGTGTGCACCCATTATCTAGGTGGCTTGGTTGCTGGGTGTGGTGTGTGCCTGTTTTGTGTATGTCTTCGTCTTTGAATAGCATTTATCTGGCTCTGTGGCGTGTCTTAGTGGCTGCGTGAAGGTGTGTTCTGTGCACGCGGGGTCTTTGTGCCTGGAAAGGAGCGAGGTGGGAGGGGCCGAGTGGTTTTCGGGAAATGCGAGCGCGTTGACAGCGGTGTCTGTTTGGCCCGGTGGGAGGGTGCTGGGCTCCCGAAGAGGGACCCCAGAACCGGTGGCAGGCACAGGCGGCGGCGCCTTCCGGCTTGGCGCGGAGCTGGTAACCCGACCACCTATCCCCATGAAATATTGATCAGGCCCAGCGGTGGCCCTGGCAGGAAAAAAAGCTGGGCGGCTTGGAAGCCAGCGGCGGCAGGCGGGCTGCTGTCCTTGGTGCTGCTGCGGCTCCCGGGGAAGGGGCGCCGGCACTCGGACTGGGGCGGGGCTGACACGGGGAGCAACTTCGCCCCCACCGGCACCCTCCACGGGCCCCTGCCTCCTGTTTGTCAGCTCCGCCTCCTCATCTAGGGGCTACAGGGACCAAATGGTTATTTTTGTTGAGATCCAGCATTTCCCAGGGCTAGAGTGACCACGTAGCTGGATTTGCCTGGGACAGTCCTGATTTACTCCTGTGGTCCTTGTATGATATGACTGTTAGTAGTGTCCCTGATCACTCTTCAGAAAAGTCCCAGCGGAATGATAAATGATGTGCTCCCCAGCAATACCAGCAATAAGGCTTTGTTCCAAAGACCACTTGCCCCACCTTCTCTGCTCTGCCCCCTTGTGGAGTGGGGGAGAGGGGCTCTGTAGCTGTGGAGGTGTGAGCTCGTGTGCGTGTGCGTGTGCATGTGTGTTTGGGTGGAAGGATTGTCCTTCCTGTGCTTGGGTTGAGCTAGAATAAGTGCTTGGGGACCCCAGAATCCTTAGGACCCTGCTGCAGGCTAGACCCTCCCCAGGGAAGCTAAACCTCTTCTCTAACTGACCTAAGTCTGCTCTCCATTCTAGCTGTGCTCACTTTTGGACCTGGACTTCCCCCGTCCCCTCGGAGAGAGTCAGGGTACTTCGCAGCCTCCCTCCTGCCTCCCAGGCCAGGCAGGCCTTTGTCTCAGTGTCAGGCTCATGGGGTGGGGCCTCCAGGTTGGTTATCTGGCTTCTTCTCTGAGTTCTCCCACTTTTAACCCCTGAAGTCTCCACCCATCAGTGGATTCCATTTTCCTCCTACCCCTAACCGTGAGCAAGATGTCTTGCCCTTTCCGCACTCCATGTTCTTCTCAGGGCATTCCTCTTCCTCCCCATATCCCGCTTTTCCCTCTGGGGAACAAGCCCAAGTCCTGCCCACTCACATTGCTCTTCTGAGCACCAATGAGTCTGCTTACCTGCCCAAGCCTCCATGTGGGAGTTGCAGTATTATCTGACTTATATGTAAATGGGGACTCATCTTTCCCTAAGCCAACTTTTTCCTCTGGGCTTTCAGGCTCTGCTGATGACACCTCAGTCTCCACCCTCCTGGTGAACCGATTTTGGTTCTGATTTTTCCTCTCCCCAACCTTGTCCCATCACTAACCCTAGACAGCTCCCAAAAGCCATAACTCCCGGTCACTTTTCCTCTACACCTGCACCATGGGAAGCAATGCAGCCCTCCTTACCTGCCTCCTGCCTGCTCTTCCTGCTGTCAGTCTTTCTTCTGATTCTGCACTCGGTGTCAGATTGATTTCTGTAAAACATTGCACCTAAGTCATGTCAGATTTCACTCCCTTCAGGATTAAAGCCAAGCCTCAGCCCTCATTTGGAGCCCTTCATTGGCTGTTCCCAGCCTCCCTTCCCAGCCCTCGCTTCACAATTGTACTTAACTCCTGCTCCAATTGCAGCATTCTATCCACCAGTGTCTGAACATCAAGGTTTCTCTCTGGACATCAAGTTTTCTCCCTGGACCTTCCCAGGTAGTCGTCCTCTTCTCTGCCACCTCTACCATTCCAAATCCCTTCTACTTTTGAGGTGTCCTACAATGCTTTTCCCTATATTGATTTATCTGGTCTCCCCGTATTGACTTATCCCCATATTGACTTATCTGGTGTCCCCCTCCTAAAGAGTTCAATCCTTCAGCCGAACAACCAGAGCTCATCTTTATCTCTCAATGCCTTGGGTGGTCCACGGACCAGCAGCATGAAAGCTTATAACAAACACAGAATCTCAGGCTCCACCTGGGACCCATGGAATTAGAATCTGTACTTCAGCAACGTGCCCAGGGGATTTGTGTGCACATTGAAGTTTGAAAAACATCAACAGTGCGTTAACTGAGGGCAGGAGCTTGCTTTTTGGGGGAGTGGTCTTCGGCTAGGGCTGGTGGTATTCTCCAGTGTCAAGTCAGGTGACAGGTGCCACATCTGGCCAGATCCCATGAGCTTTGAGAGGCACTGAGTAGTAGAGATGGCCGAGAAGCATGCATCCTCTGCCTGGACCCTTCCCACCTGGAATCTGAGTTCCGCAAGGCCCCAGAGCTCAAACTCTGTAAATCCGACTCCAGAAAGCACTCTCCCAACATGAGGAAGAATCAATTAATCAATAAAAAAGCAGTTATGGAGCATACAGCAGAATGCTTTCCCCTTTGCAGAACACGCAGCAGTGAAAATGTCTGTTACTTTAATGTATGTTTCACAAGGAGAATTAATGTATTTAGTGCTTTCTCTATGATACATTAATATAGTTTCTACAGAGGTAACTTCAGGAAACACAATATGTCACATGAAGAAAATAAAATGACTCATCATTCTACTACCCAGCTATAAATGTTATTAATTTCACATTTATTTCATTTAGATCACCGTCCATTTGGTCATCAACTACTTACAGAGCCCTACTACGTGCCTTTCCTATGCAAGGCACTGAGGACTCGGGGTGGAAAAGACAACATGGTTCCTATTTCCAAGAAGCTGCCATCCAGGGTTGGAGTGTGGGGGGCAGGTACTGAACAAGTCAGGAATGGCAGTGGATTTGTTTCCTAGGGCGGCTGTAACAAAGTACAACAGACTCGATGGCTTAAACAACATAAAGTTATTTGCTCACAGTCCTGGAGGCCAGAAGTACAAAATCTAGATGTTGGCAAGGTTGGGTCCTTCAGAGAGCTTTGCAGGGAGGGTGTGTGTGTGTGTGTGTGTGTCTCTGTTCCATGGGTCTCTCTTGCATTCTGGTGACAGCTGGGTGTCTTTGGCACCCCTTGATCTGTTGCTGTGTCACTCTAATCTCTGTCTCCATTGTCATATGACATTCCCCCTATGTGTCTCTGCCTTCATATGGCCAACTTCTTATGAGGACACCAATCACATTGGATTAAGGACCCACTCTACTCCAGAATGACCTCAACTAAGAAGATTTGCAGTGACCCTATTCTGAGGTCATGTTCTAGGACAGCAGGGTTAGGACCTCAGCATATCTTTTGTGTGGGGACACAATTCAAGGCCTAACAGGCAGAGACAGTACAGAGTCTGACTCTCCTAGGAAATGACACTCCAGCTGGGACTGAGCAAGGCGTAGGGCTCAGCCCGGCAAAGGAGTTGTCACTCCCATCGGGGGCCAGACATGAGGGTGGAGGCAGGCTGCAGAAGAACATTCCCGGCACACAGCTGACAAAGGGGCACTTCGGAAGAATTGAAAAGAAGGCCAGTGTGACTGGAACACAGAGGAGGGGTGAGAGCACGGAGTGAGCCGTGTCACTTGGCCCGGGGGTTTTTACTCTCCTGCAGGCCATGGGGAGCTATGGGATTCTGTCACTCAAGGGCGATTCATCTTCCTGTGAGCTGTCCCCTCACAAGACTGAACCATCTGAGGGCTGTGTTGCTCCTCACTGTTCCCAGCACCAAGGGAAGGTGCATGGTCATGCCCTCAGGAGCCCCCAGCTCAGAGAAGGTGCATGGCAGCCCCATCTAAAGAATGAAGGCACAGCCCTGCCCCCAGCAGCCCCTCGTCTGGTGGCAGCAGGGCAGACAATCCTTGCTCTCAGGAACCTCATTCTGAGTAGGAGACAGGGCTCCCCCAGCTCTGGGACACAGATTTGGGTCTGGCCACCCCACCTCCTGCCCTGTCATGCGAACTGTGTCTAAGAATGTGCTCAGGGCAAGGCATGGCCCATGTGGGTCCCTGAGGCCAGAGGCTCCAAAGCTGAGGGAAACCAGGGGTAAGGCCTTGCAGGAACCTCTCTTCGACACCCTGCTGTCCTCCAGGGGTGTCTGGATATTGCCTTCCTAGGCAGGACCCAGCCTCTCTGATGCTCAGCACATCCCTCAGATGGCTACACCTTTACCGTCTGTAATGGGAGGGGGCCCCTGTACCCACAGCTGCCCGTCTGCCCTTGCCTGGGCTGGGTGGGCCAGGCTGGGTGGAGGAGAAGTGGGTCAGCTCAGTAGCCATGGTGATAGCAGCTGCTTCCTGCCAGCCTTCTCATCTCACCACAAACCTCACCGATGAGCTCCTTTGTCCAGCCTGCTGGGATGGGGGCCAGGAGGGTGACACTGGGGCCTGAGCGTGTATGAGCGTTGGTGTGGGTTCAAGCCCGCACAAGTGCCTGCTCAGGGATGGTGGGTATCCTTGGCCAAGGGCACCCACCTTCCCAGTAAGACACTTCCTGGTTCCCTGCCCGCTAAAGGGATGAGGCTCTTCCTGCCTCTTTAGACTGGACGAGGCTAAGGGAAGGGTGTGCGAAGGCCTGTGGCTGTCAGTGTGGCTGACTGTCTCAAAGGCACGTGCGAGTATCTGTGTACACATGTGATTGCGTCTTTAAGTGTGCATCAACTGTCCGGGTCTGTGTGGTGTGTGATCCCACATTTGAAATACTGTGCCCTGTGCCTCCACCTGTGTGAGCCTGGTTTGGGGCAGATGAAGGTTGCACCATCAGGAGAGGGGATGGCACCATGTTCTCCACTGAGGCTAGGTGGGTCCCCTCAGCCCAGTCTACCTCTCCCGCCACAAGCCAGCCTTGTCACCACCAGCAGGTCCAGGAGGGGGAACAGGGAATTCTAGAAACAAGGGAACCCCCTTCCCCTTGTGTGGATGCAGGCAGTGGCCTCTGGCAGGGGCACAGCATGGCATGGGTGATGTGGTGGGCAGCCCTGGTGCTGGGTCAGGGTTGGGCAGGGGTCTCAGTGCCAGGCCCAGCGTCCAGCAGGGGGCCAGGAGCTGAGACATTGGCAAAGGAGAGCACAGCCTCCTCAGGTGGCAGCTCCCAGCCCTGCTGCACGGTGCAGAGACCCAGATCCCACACTGTCCTGGGCTCTGGGAGGAGGCACCAAGGGCTGGAGTGGGAGCTGACCCTGTTGGTCTCTGAGCCTCCCCATGAAGTGGTTACACCTGGTATGTCATTCAGTCCACTAATCACTAACTCCTGCACGGTTATTTGCTCTTTACAAAAGGCGCCGCTTCGAGTAGTAATAATTTCCCAAGTGAGCATTTAGCACGTGCCAGTCCTTACTTTGAAATATTTCATCTAAGAATCCTAAAGCTGTCATTATTGTTCCCACTTTAGAGATGAGGAATAGTAGACTCAGGGGGTTTGTTAGGGAAATTTCCCTGTGTCATACAGCGTATCAGTGGCAGATCTTGAACTAAGCCTGTCTGCCTCCAAAGCCTGGATTTTTCATCACTGTGCGTTTCCTCTCCTCATCATCTTACCTGCTCCCCAGTGCAGCCTGAGTCCGCTGGCCCAGGTGGCCAGCAGGCACCTTTTATAGAGGAGGAGATGAAGTTCAGAGAAGCTAAGTGACTTGCTCAGGGTCACATGGCTAGGGTGGAGCCAGGAACCTGCCCCTGCCCCTGCCCCACCCACCCCCAACACCCCTGAGTGCTGGGCAGGTCACAGAGTATCAGGGGAGGGACACAGACCCCATTAGTCAGGGGGAGCACAGAGGAAGGAAGGATAGCGTCTAGAGCTGATTAGCATTTGGATCTAGATGAATCCTTGTGTTAAAAACTTAAAGTTGTGGGTGGAGCTTCAGCACCAGCGACTTGAAGTTAAAAGTTCCTAAAGACCCCTGGAGTTTGGACAATATGAAGGGGACAGCGGAGAATCCAAGAGTTCAGATTGATGTGCTCAAGGTCATATTGCTACATCCAAAGTCTGTCTTTTTACTTCATAAAATACTGGAAGCCCTTGAGGACAGATGTCTTCTCTAGCCCCTCCTCTAAGCTCTCCTCTTTCCTTCCAGAGTCTTATCACATCACCTCCTCCTGGGAGCTGCCCTGATTGCCTTCACCTCCTTTCTTGAAAACGTATCTTGGAAGTTAAGGGAAGCCTTTGTCAATGCCCTAGGGGAGTGCTGTTGGGAGGGGCACAGCACCCTGTGATGCGGAACACCACACCCAGATTCCTCAGTTCGGTGAGTTTGGGTTTTCTTCCAAGTGAGGGGTGAGGAAGAAGCACCTGACAGGTGATGTGGAATATGTGAATTAGGAGACATGGGTTGGAGCTCTAATTTTGTCACCACCTTTCTAAGTAACTATGTAACCCCGGGTGTGTCTCCCATTCTGGGCCTTGATTTCATCCTACCCTGCAAAATGAAAAGCTCAGTCTGGAATAGGGATGGCAAATCAGTTTTAACTCCTGAGCTGGTTCTCTCAGTTGGGTCTGGAGCACAGCATGGAAAGGGATTCTGACCAAGGTTAAACCTGCCTCGATGGGAAAGAGATGGATTAGTGATGTCTGCTGTGGGTGGAGGATTGGGAAAGGTGGTGAGAGCCCCAATGATTTACCATCTCTTTCAGACCAACATCCCATCGTCGTGTGATAGATTCCTTGTCTTTCCTGTTTATCTTAGATGGTCTCATTGACTCTTAAAATAAAAAAAGCTCATTATCTCGTTAGACATATGGTCAAAGGGATCCAAGATGGCTTGGCAGAGCCCTGAGACCCACTGTGGTCATGGTTCAGAAGAGGGCTGGGGGAGCCCTTAGGACATGGAGACCTCAGGGTAGAGACCACACATCAAAGGCCTAAAAGAAAAGGTTTGTTCCTTGTTCCTTGTTCCTTGGGGAGCTTGGAAGTAATCTGCTGATAGGGGACTTTGGAGGAGTTGGGGAAACAGCCAGGGTAGTAGCTTCCTTCCAAGGGTACATCTGAGCTGTAGCCGTAGGGCAGAATCAGCAGGGAGACCTTGACAGTGAGGTCCCCATGACCCGGTGAGATCAGGGAGAATTCCCTTCCTTTGGGTGCCCCAAACTGGGTCAGAAAAGGGACAGTCCTGCTCTGCGGCAGGAAACTGGTTAAGTGATTTTTGTGGAAAGGGTGAAGCCATTCATTCAGCACTCTTTTAGAGCCACCAGAACGTGACCTGCTGTGTTCTGTGTCCTGCTGGCCCCTCTCCACCTCCTGCCCCTTTCCTGCCACTGTGACCTGATGGCTGGGGGCTGCTGTGGTGTAGGACTTTCCTCATAGGAGCCAGGTGGCCAGCTCTGTCTGTCTTCCTGTCTTGTCATTCTTGAGCTAGACTGGCCACCAGAGAAGCAAGTCGAGCCCCAGTGCTGAGCCCACCACGGGGGATGTGTTCACAGGCTCTTTTCTTCCAGGCAGAGGGACTTTCAGAGATCACCTAGTCCAATCCCTGAGTTTTACACACAGGAGGAAACCAAGGCCCAGGAAAGGTAGCACAAGGAATCTTTACACATTCTAATCCCATCTCCTGATTCTTAATTCCCCCGGCCCTGGGCTACCTACCCAGAACTCCTGTCCTGGGGGTCAGGCCCTTTGACCTTGGGTCCAGTGCTTTGGGCCTGGCTCCTCCTATCCCCTGAAGGATGGCGGACCTGATGGGCCCTCCCAGGCACTCATCAATCAGCTCTCCAGGCTCCTTCGGTAGTTAAAGACAAGAGTGGCTCTGGATGGTGCTGAGTCCTGGATGTCAAACCATCCGCTTGTTGGTGCCATTTATTATTCATGAGGGAATATGAGTCCCTGGGTTGGCAGGGTCAGGAATTTTGTCCCTTACCCTCTTGCCTTCTCATCCCCTGGGACTGATGTTCTTGAATTTTCTATGGTCTGGGGCTGTTTTCTCAAAGAGACCCAGGGCAAAGCCTGAACAGGAGGGATAGGCCCACATCTTTGGGTGGGTCCTGGATTGAAGTTGGCAGGGGCTGCAGAGTATGCCTATCTCTTTTTGGAGACAGGAGACCTGGGTTTGAGTGCAGGCCTTGCCACTTCTTAGCTGAGTAGGATGAGCAAGGCTTTGACATTCCGGAGACTCAGTTTTCTCATTTGCAACATGGAAATAACTTCACACCTAACAAATACTTTCGAGAGCAAGTTAGGCTTACACTGTAGCAGATTCAAAGTATCAGATAAGCTCTCTCCCACCATCCACCAAAAGACCATGTGGATGCCCCACAAACACACCAACTGGCACTAGAACTGGAAAGAAAAGAGAAGCGATCATCGTAGGCCCAAGTCCAGGAGACTTTCCATTAGCTGCAAGGTTGATGGGGGATGGATAGAGAAATACAATCCGGGGCTGTGCACACATCACAGGGTGAGTGAGAACAGCCCAGACAGCCACAGAGAAAGCGACACGTCTTTGACTCATCACCACTGTCAGCCCTAATTTGCCAGCCCAGCAGGGGACTGTCTTCCTTGTTAGCTGGAGGGCTGCTTTCCCTTTCCCACCTCTATTTTCCCACCCCTTTCTTTGTCCTTTTGAAAAGTTAGATTTTCTCAGGGTTACAGGCTTGAAGGCAGAGCAAAGGGCCCCTGAGCCCTGGGATGGGAAGCTGCCCTGAGAAAAACACTGTGGGTGGGGACAGAGCCAGGAAAAGGTGGGTGCAGAAAATGCTAGAGCAGCCTTCTCACCAAGGCTTTAGGAGGTAGGGTGAAGTTGGCCTGGCTATCTCCTGTGTCTTTGGCACTCACCATAGGCCTTGGAATTTCAGGGACTTAAATATTTGTTGAATGCAGCTAATGGGGAGAGTCCATTTGTATACTTTGTAAAGGAATTTAGGAATATATTGCAAGAATCAAAACAAAAAATGTTTATGCCCTTGGTATTAGGTAGGATGCTTTTGGCTGTATCATAGAAGCCTGGTTCAAACTGGCTCAAGCAAAGTAAAAGACATTATCCCACATAATGGAAAGACCAGAGAAAGGCAGGCTCCAGGGTGGCCCAAGGTCCTTTCTGTTTCTCTGCTGGGCTGCCCCTCTTGGCAGCACTGGCTTCATCCTAGGGCTGGGCCCGAGAGAGAGAGAGAGAGAGAGAGAGAGAGAGACAGACAGACAGACAGACAGACAGACAGACAGACAGACATCTGAGACCTCTGAAGTCAGATTGGGCCCACTTTGTCACATGCTCATCCTTGGACCAGTAAGAGTTACCAAGGTGAAGGACACTCACTGATTGGCTTAAGCTAATTAGGATGGGGTGGTGCTGGTTAAAAGCAATGCTCTGTCAGAAAGCAGGGAGAGAGAATGAATGCTGGAGAAGCTACTAGCAGTGTCCACACCCCATTAAACCAGTCACTCTCTTAATGGGAATCAATGGTAAGGAAATAAGCAGATAAAAATCAGTGTAGGCCTTGGCTGGTGGCACAGTGGATAAGGCGCTGGCCTGTGAACCCAAAGGTCGCAGGTTCGATTCCCCACCCAGGGCACATAACCAGGTTGCAAGCCAGGTCTCCAGTCAGGTCTGTGGCTGGAGGCAGGTGAAAGGCAACCATACATTGATGTCTCTCTCCCTCTCTGCCTCTCTCCCTTCCCCTCTTTCTAAAAATAATAAAATAAAATCTTAAAAAAAAAAAAAAAAAAAAAACAGTGTAGAAAGATGTTTATTGCAGGACTGTTTAAAAGATGGGAGGGAGATGGAGAGACAGACCTGCTCTAAGAGGTAATTGTATTGAAATATTTAAGTCAGTTATGCTACCTCCATACAATGGAATATTATGGCGGCATCTAAACATTTATACAAAGTGTTAATGACACTGGGAAATGCTTGTAATAAAATGTTAAATGCAAAAACAATCAAACAAACAAACAAAAAAACCCCAGGATATCAAGTGGAACTTGCAGAACGAGTTCAGTTATTTCTAAAATTTGTAGGAAACAGATTGGGAAGAGATAGGTTAAAACGCTTTAAGTGGCCACCTCTCAGTAGTGCCATAAAGAGTGACTTTTACCTGCTTCTTGAGGCTTTTTTATAATGCCCCTTTCAAGCAGGAGGACCTCTTCCACAGCCCGCACAGGCCGGAGCTGGCTTCCTTCTCCCTGTCCTTAGTATTGGCTATAAAACAACAATCACTAACTTATAGAATATTTTCTCTATGCTTGACACTGTTCTAGGCACTTTCACATGCACTGATTTAACCCCTACAACACTCCCATGAGGTAAGTGCTTGTATTTCTTGTACTGCTGAAGTGTTCACTGAAACTCCGGGACTTTTGGTCACAGGATCACATAGCAATTCAAGAATGGGCCATTTGATGCCACGGCCACTGCCTTTACCACCAAACCCCGTCGCTTGCCAGGGTAGCCATGTGCTAATCAAAATAGTTCCATTTATTGAGCCAGACTCAGTGTCCACTCTTGAACCCTCACAACCTCAGGAAGGCCCAGTGACCTGCCCCAGGTCACACAGCTAAGAAGTGGTGGCTACAGCAGAGTGGCCCTGGTATCTGATGTAGGTCCCTTTGGTCTCTTCTGTCCTGCAGACTTACCTGAGGCCCTGCCGCCCCTCGGACCATGTTTAACGGGGAGCCGGGCCCGGCCTCAGCCGCAGGCTCCAGGAATGTGGTTCGGAGCTCCAGCATCAGCGGTGAAATCTGTGCATCTCAGCAGGCTGGGGCTGGGACCGGGACCACCACCGCCAAGAAGCGGCGTAGCAGCCTCGGTGCCAAGATGGTGGCCATTGTAGGCCTGACCCAGTGGAGCAAGAGCACACTCCAGCTCCCCCAGCCTGGTAAGAGGGTGCAGGACACCAAGGGCCATGGCGGGCCACCTTTCACCCAGGAACAGTCCTCATGGATGTATACGCCCATACCCAGACACTTTCGTAGCACTTACCATATACCAGGTGCTATTTTGTGTCCACCATGCCCTGACCCATTGAAATCTCTTGTAACTCGATGAGGCAAGTGCTGAAGCACAGAGAGAGGAAGTGAGATGCTCCAAACAGCATAGCTGGTAGGTGGTGGAGCCTGTATTCAAACCCCAGCGCTTCAGAGTTCATGCTCCTGACCATGACCCTCGGTTGCCTCCACGCCCAAACTTACACATTATTCATGTCGATGGCCCTCCGCTAAGTAACGCAACTTCGACACACACATCCACAAGATTCGGTCTCACCAATTATTTCTGAGTTTCCTTAGAGCCACACAAATAAATTACAAAGTCACAAGAGAGAGACACACACACAACGACACATACCTTGCGCAGTTATATAAATAGCACACTCTGTTGCTTAGGTGAGCCACTGCCCTACTGCCAGGGAGGGCAATGTACACGTAGTTATTCACACTGTACATGGTCACAAATAGAGCCAGTTCTGCCATTCACACGAGCACAGTTCTCTGATACAGAGAGATGCAGATCACAGAAGCACCGTCTCTTTCTCTCTTACACACACACACATACACACACAAACACAATAGCCCATGGTCACAGAATGTATAGGCACATCCCATACAAAAACCCATATTCATACCCCTGATCAGCTATATCCTAACAAATATATTAAACTGTCTCGGGCATCCAGTTATGGAATCTCAGTTGTGCTCAATGGTGGGGGATCCACCTTATCACAAACAATCACACCTGAACCCTTCATCACAAGGGGAGCCAGGCCCCCACCTCACCAAGACCTCCTCACTGTGGCTTCAGCCCAGACACCAGCTGGCTGTGGATTAAAATCTCTTCCTGCTTGTTTTGCTCAGAGCAACAACTTCCCCAAGAAACCTTCAAATAGGCAGCTGGATGGGGGTGGTGAGGGGGCGGGGGTGCCGGAGGAGCTGGGGAGAATGCTCATCAAGAGCCCACTTGGGGCTGGGGGTGGGGGACTTTTCCAGGCCTTACAATAGCTTTTTACAAAGTCCTCCAAAGGAGCACATGGGATGGCCTTTTCCAGCATGCAAACTGCCGTGTGGTTTCTGGCTCTGGGAAACGCTAAATGAGGAGGGGGCTTGCCGTTATTGGTGCCCCAGGGCGGGCATGGCTTCCATGGATGCAAACTGTAGGCCTGACACGAAAGGGTCAGGAAATGGGGACCTGGAGATCCAGGACCAAGGGGTGGGAGGAGGATCAGGTGGCCGCAGAGGTGTTGGGCCCCAGGAGTCTGGCTTGAAGCAACCAAGCCCTGCTGACCTTCAGCTGAGTCAGCCTCAGATCCAACAGCTTCTTCATGTCCAAAGTGATCTGGAGGAACAGCTTTTCAAGGCCAGGGCAGGGGCCCAAGTCACTGGGAGATGTCCCCGTGATCTGCCTGGGGCTGTCCACCTACCTGCACTCCCAGTCAGCAGGCAGGGATTGGAGCTGACACCAAGGAGACCTCCAGCCTCATGGGGAGATGAGCATGATGGGGCTTCCGGATCACTAGTCTCTGGTGTGGGCGGGTGTGGCTGAACTGAGAGGCTTTGTGAATCATCCAGTCACCAGATGTCAGAGCGGGAAGGGCCCCTGGAGATCACCTAGTCCCTTGTACTCATTTTGTTGATGAAGCCTCTGAGCCTAAAGACGGGAAGGCACTTTCCTGAAGAACAACCTCAAGGCGGTCTTTAGAGCCACACCCTGTCATTTACTAGCTGGCTGACCCATGCAAGTGACTTCACCTCCCTGAGCTCACCACCTCATTTGTAGAATAAGGATAATGACTCATACCTTGCAGAGTTGTCCAGGGGATTAAATGACACAGGAGATACAATGGCACTGGCTTTGTGCATAGCGACACTTGGAACAATGTCAGTGTTATTACCCCTTGTTGAACAATAGAGCCGAAAAATGTTTTCTGGCCTTCATAGCTCTGTCCCTTGCTTGCAGCATACCCCTCTCCCATAAATAATTCCTTGATCCCATTTTTTTCTGCTAAGCCTTGAGGTTGCCAGTGCCACAGCCTGGAACCCCCATCCTGGGAACCCCAGAGGAATGTATGGGGCTGGCTTCAGGTGGGAATGGGTCCCAGAATCTCTTCTGGGAAAAGACCCCAGGAGGGTGTTCCCTGTGCCCCCAGGTGGGATGGCCTGGTTCCCTGCAGGGCTAAGCTGTGTGAAGTCACAAAGAACTCCTCTCCTGGACCCAGTCTTCTGGGTTCTGGGTCTGCCTTCCCCTGGGAAAACCTCCTCCCTCCTAATTTATTCATACTCTGCATTGGCTTGAGCTCCACCTATCCCCTCTTGGTTTCAAAGCCTGGATTCTGATACCAGCTTCCCCTGTAGGTCCCCTGCCCCCTGCCTACCGCTTTCACATTGCCCTAATGTGGCTTCCCAAAACTGGTCTTGCTTCAACTGCTCATGGGACCTTGGGAAAAAGTAACTTTGTCTTTGGGCCTGTTTCTTCTGTAACATGGAGCTCAAAGGACTGTCTCCCAGCGTTCTTCTAGATCCAAAATTCTCTAAGTTGTGGGAGCAGTGAGGATGGTGGGATAATGATTTTGGGGGTCCCAGGACACACGTGGGTCCTGGTCTAGCCTTAGACTAGGTCCACACAAGGTAGCCCCAGCCTCTTGCCAAATGGAGCGTCTCCTTTCAGCACCACGGACAGCAGCCCCTCCCACCCTCCCTGCCTCTGGGCTCTGGGTCAGGTGGAAACAAGAGTCAGGAGATGCTGTGGAGAGTGCTGTTGGGAGCTGTCACCGCCTCCCCCTTGTACATGTACAGATGGGATGGTTCCTGGAGTCTTTCGGTCTCCAGGGACCACAGAATTATTGCAAGCAACTCGCTGTGTTCTTTTGAAGGAAGAGGCTACTAAGGGTACTCCCCAGATCATCAGGGTTCAGGGACTGGAGAGGTATAAAACAGTGGAGAACTTTTCTCTAAGGTTGCAAGACTGCCCGCCCCCCAGGAGACATGGAATCTAATCTCTGTCTAGTCACATCTCAAACCAATGCCGAGTTGGTGGAGAAGAGTGAGAAGTGCACATCAGTAGACTGGGAGTTGTTAGCCTGAGCCTTATGGGTGCAGGTCCTCAGGCTCCCCACCTGTGAAATGGCAGGGGCAGGCAGCTGAGGTGTCTCTAACATTTTAAGATTCTGTGATTCCCTACCAGGGGGTCACAGTGGATTGGGCAGGTCTGATCAAAGAAGGTAAATTTTCTCCGAGATGGGCCAAAGCTTTCCCAAGCTCTAGAAGAAAGGGCCTGGGGTCATTTGTTGGAGAGCGAGGATTGGATGGGAGGGAAAGTGAAGTGTAGATTCACAGATCTGTCTGTCTCCTTCCCAGGTTAGAGGAGGGTGGCAGTTAGGAGCCGGGGACAGGGTGAGTCCCTCAATGCCCCTCATTGTTGCTCAGCCCTCCGTGTGTGGTGGGTCACACACCATTTGTGAGTTTGCATCTATGTGTGTGATTGAGTGAAACGGTTCATCTCCAAGTGTCACGTGTGAAGACACTACTTATGGGGCAGAGTGCGTCATGTGTATGTATGATTAAGGCCTGGCAGGACCATTTGTTACTGTTGTATGAACCTACATATGACCTTGTATGAGATCACTGTCTTTGTAAGTGTGATTGTCAGCACGTGTGTGTGTCTGCGTATACTTGTTGACATGAAAGGAGTATCAATGAGCTAATGTGACCATGTGTGTGAGATGGAGAGGGAGCGAGAGAGGGAGAGAGAGAAATGGAAACTCCTGGATAGTTAACTATTCCAATATCCCAGAAACTGGGAAGGTTTCAAAGACAACATTCCTCCTCACCACCTCCCACCCCCATCCTGTCTGCCGGTGATGCTAACCAGTCCTCTTAGCCTTTCCTCTCCCAGCGGGGCTTCCCAAAAGATAAGTAGGACAAAGCAAGAGGAATAAAGCCCCCCTTCCAAGGGCTAGGGTCTTGAATAACCAGCTCCCTCTCCCCGCTGCTTTTGGGGTTGCTGTGCTGCCTGTCTCACCCCCAGCCTTCCTTACCCTATAGGTACTTCACTCTTAACTTGCCTGGGTCTCTAACCCGTGAGAGCAAATGGCTCCTGTGGTACAGTCCCTATCTGAGCGCCACGTCCTTCCTCATCAAGCTTCCCAGCAGCCAAGCTGCAGCCGGGGAAGCCCCTGCTGCAAACCCTCAACCCACCTTCTGTGCCCCGCCACCACCATGTGGGAGGAGAGGGTGCCTAGAGGGACCACACTGCAATGCTGAGGCAGTTGCCATGGAAACCCAGGCAGGATGGTGCGCTGCGAGGAGAGGCAAAGTGGCCCATGTTCCCTGCAAGGCTGAGCATGGGGCAGAGTGGAGGTGGAGGACCCTGCAAATGGGAGGCACGGAGACACAGGCAAGCGCTCACTGCACTGCATCTAGGGGGCGTCTATGGACCTCTCTCTTAAAGCCAAAGTCAATTCAGGCCAACCTAGCTGTCCCTCTCTGGCTTGTTTCCCTGACCACCTCTTGTTCATTTGAGGGTGGCCAGGCTTCACATGGAGCTTTTGTAGGGCCTGTGAAGGTATCAAGTGGGTTGTGAGACCTGAGTGAGATAAGGGGCATGAGGGAGAGCAAGTCAAGCAAAAGGCAAACTTTCCAGAAGACAGAGGCAGGAGCACAACCCTTTGGAGCAAGAGCTGAAACTGAGTGGGAAGGCAGCTGTCATGGCTGAGGTGCAGGGCTGCAGGGCTGCAGGGCAGGGACTCCCATTTGGTGACTCCACCGCCCGCCCCCAGACCCCTCTCATACTGACTCTGCCTCCAGCCATCTCTAGTCCGCCTTGGCCGTGTCACTGACCTGAGCAGGGCCAGGGGTCAGGCTGCCAACCAGCTCTGGAGGTCACCTCAGCAACGCCCCTGCCTCCAGTCACAGCCCTGCCCATCCTGTCCCCTCCTCAGGAGGGTGTGCTCTCAGAGAAGCCTCATTGCTGATCTGACCTTGTTCCCTTCCTGTGCTTCTGGGGGGTCACAGAAGGGGCCACCAAGAAGCTACGCAGCAACATCCGGCGGAGCACAGAGACGGGCATCGCCGTGGAGATGCGGAGTCGGGTCACTCGCCAGGGCAGCCGGGAGTCCACCGACGGGAGCACCAATAGCAACAGCTCGGATGGCACGTGCGTGCAGCCCACCCCGCTGCGGTCCTCTCCTCCTCCTTGGTCCTCTAGTCGCAGAGCCCGGGGCGGGGGTTGAAAACCAGGCCAGATGTTTCCCCTCTTCCTCCATTCCCCTCCCGGAGGTCCGATGCCCAGGCCCCAGTCACCCTGTCTCACCAGGCTGCTGTTTTTCATCCGAATACCCCAGCGACCCAGGAGTGGTTCATCCCTTCTCTTTATTCCATGCGTCCTGCCTCCTAGCACCTGCACACCGTTTCACTCCAGGAGAGAGGGTTCAAAATGAAAATATGATTTGAAAATCCTTCACATCCGAAACCATTGTGATGGCTCAGATAAATGGAGTTCTCAGAAGCAGCCTTGCTTGGAGCTTAGGGAAGGAGACTGGACTGGATCCGTTTTTCAAATGGAGTGGTGACTCATGGGCAGGAAGTAAAATCAGTTTAGTGGGGTAAAACCAGCATTGGAGAGAGAAATAGAAACTTTATTGTATCTTAAGGAGCAAGGATGAATTACCTTGTGAGCTTTTTAGGTTTGGTTTTGTTTTGTTTTTAATGTATGGGCACACATAGATCTATGACATGTATTTCTTACATTTGCATGTGGGTCGCAGTAAAAAGAAGTTGAACATCCCTCAGATCTCCTCTAAATTATGAAACTAGATATACAGATTTTCTGATTTGGCCTCATTAAGGTGCAATGATTTCAGGATTCGTTGGCTCTATTATTGAAGATTCTGAGATTATGTATCTTACTACAATGCCTACATCCATGAATGCGAATGACTGCAAGCATTTATTTTGTCTTACTACATACAAGGTGTCCCTGGGTACTTCAATGCTTTTTATCCTGGGATCCACTTGCCACTATCAGATCAAAATAGTCTCATTTAATGCTCACAGCAATCCTGAGGGGTGTCGGTACTGCCGACCAAACAGAGACAGAGGAGGAGTGTGAGATACCTGGGCCCAAGGTCACAGCTATTAAGGGGTGATGGAGTCAGGATTTGAATTAAGGCCATTTGACTTTATAACCTTTGTCCACAAACCCTATGTATACTCTCTGTACCAAGCTCTTGCAATTCTGTGACCTCGAGAGTACACTTCTTTCTTTAACCTTCTCAGAGACTGTTGTCCTAAGGATGTGATTAGACCGTCACTGACTGTGGCCAATCAGAGTGGGTGTGATTAGACCGTCCCTGACTGTGGCCAATCAGAGTGGGTGAGCCTCGGAGATTCTTCCTGGGGAGTGCAGGGGAAGACACACGGTCCCCTCTGACAAGCAGATGCAGCCTGTCTCCCCTCCCTGTCTGTCACTGGCCAAGGGGGATTCAAGGCCAACTGTCCAACAGGGGGTTTGTTCTGGGACAACTTTCGATCTCTCTAGCCAGCAACTTGAGCTGTTTCAGATCTTAGGGTGTTCTTTGGTCCATTGTAGCCCATGAGTAGACCTGGGCCAGCCCTCCCTCATCTGTCCTTTCTCTGCTGGCACCCCCAGGATACATAGGCTTGAGGACATGAACAGGTAGCACTTTCTCTCAGTGATAACAACGATAATGATAATTATCATGTTGTTTTGTTTGCTGGAAACTTTTCATGTACCATCGGTCCTCATTCTCACTATAAAATGACTTGAGTTGGGCATCATCCCTGTTTTGTAGACAAGTTTCTGACATCTTGAAGCCTCTGTTTTCTCATCTGTAAAACGAATAGTTCCTGCCACATAGAGTCGCAGGCATGTAGCGCATGTAGTGTGCTACAATGACGGTCAGGTTTTCCTTGTCACTATTTCCAGGTCCCCCACAACTGTGGAACACCGTTACTTATCACTGATTGTGTTATTTTGGACTCAGTTGCTGTTCTGGGAACCACTTCATGTTACTGACTTGATTTCAAGCCTCAGTTCTTGGGGCTTGCTGCAGGCATTAAACTTTTGGCCTGTGTCTCTGGTTCTTGGCATTCACATCCCCTGGTAGGGACACAGATGTTCAGCAAGCCCTGCCTTTTCAGAGTCACCTTGGAGCCCTGATCAGGGTAGCTCAGTTGTTTGGGCATCATCCCATAAAGCTAAATGTCACCGGTTCAGTTCCTGGTCATTGGTCCCTGGTTGGAGTGCATATAAGAGGCAACTGATCTGCTAGTTTAAGTTTCTCTTTCACATTAATGTTTCTCTCCCTCTTTCTCCCTTCTCCTCTCTCTAAAAATAAAGTCTTCTTTTAAAGAAGTCAACTATCATTATGTTAGGTTTATTAGTCTCTATTCTCAAGTGATATCAAAGTATTTTTTCTTCAATGTGCAAAGATGAACAGTTGTCTCTGTCCCCAGCCAAAGTAGTATACTCACACTATGTAGAGGGGAAACTGAGGCACAGAGCAGCGTACCCAGGACCTCAGAGGCAGAGTTGCTGCGTCCCACCAGCCAGATACCCTTACACGCCCCTCCGCTTTCCTCCCCAGGTTCATCTTCCCCACCACCCGGCTCGGGGCTGAAAGCCAGTTCAGTGACTTCCTGGATGGGCTGGGACCAGCCCAGATTGTGGGGCGACAGACGCTGGCCACTCCACCCATGGGTAAGTCTTTTTTTTAATGTTTTTTTAAAATGTATTTTTAGAGAGGGGCAGGGAGGGAGAAGAAAGAGGGAGAGAAACAATGTGCAAGAGATACATTGATCAGTTGCCTTAAACACGCCCCAACTGGGAACCTGGCCCACAGCCCAGGCATGTGCCCTGACTGGGAATCAAATGGGCAACTTTTCAATCCACAGGCCAGCACTCAATCCATTGAGCCATACCAGCCAGGGTGGTGAGTCTTCCTTAGGGTAGGGCAAGTGGGGTGGTGGCGGCCACCCAGCAGAAAGGATGAGCTCAGTGGAGGCTCGCGTGACCCAAACTGCACCCAAATGGCAGAAAGGAGTCCTCGCTCAGGTTTCGGTGCAAGTGAGAAGGAGGGAGCCCGGCACCCTGAATCCCTCCCTCCTCAGAGGAAGGCCATCCTGCCACAGCTCTGCCAGCATATTCTCCCTCACTTCACCACACACCCTGTGGACCAGCACCCTGTGTTTGGCTGGACACCAGATGGTGACCAGAAACCATCGTGATATTGACTTCCATGGAGTCTGTTCTATCACCAATTCTCTGGTGGCCCTGGGAAGGTCCCTTCTTCCAGCCTATTTCCTCATCTATAAAATGGGAATAAACATTCCTGCCTTCATTCTGCAACCTATCAATAATTGAGTTTTGTTTGTTCGTTTGATTTCGATGCTTTGCATGAAGTACTTCATCTACTCCTTAGGAACTGTGTCTTATTTGACTTGTTACTTCTAATAGTGCCTGGCACCTAGAAGTCTTTTAGTAATTTTCTCCCCCCCTTTCCTGTAGCTAGGAAGTACTTCCCGAAGCCTGTACTTGGCCATCTTAGCCACAGTTCTTGCTCCCTCTTCTCTCTCCCTTAGATGTTGGATGTGTTGGCTTCAAGCAGCCTTTCCCAGGCCCAGCTTCCCCAGAGATGCCTCTTCACTTCCACCTCTTCCCTATTAGTCTGACATTAGCAGCGTCTGACCCAGGCATCTGCGCTGACCTCACAGCCGGTGAGGAAGCTGAGTGTAGACAGGGTCCTGCTGGGAGCCCTGCCATGAGCTGAGAGTTCACCCCAGGCCAGGACTCTTCCCACTGCACTGCCCTGTGCTCACACAGGAGCCTCTCTCTCCTGGAGGTGGGCTCCATGGAGACCCTCAGAGGGTGAGCATCAGCTCTTGCCTGGCTCAGAGGTTAGGTTTGGCTAGTTGTCAGCTCTTGCTTTCAGACCCTTTAAGGGCCTGGGGAGTCTGCTTTTTCCAGCCCTTGGCCCAGGCAGTGAGAGGAGTCAGCGGCTTCCATAAACCCAAAGCGCAGTCATAGCCTAGAACTGTGTCTATGGTGCCCTCTGGTGGCCCAAGCTGGAAATGACAGGTTTGTGTTTGCTCATCTTGGGGATGTTCTATATACAATATAGTGAGACAGAGAGGGGATTTATTCCTGCAACATCCCCTTTCCACTTCCCCGTGGGTAAGTCGGAAATAGTTGGGAGGGAGAGGGATGAATTCAAGCATGTCTATGTATTTGCATCTTCTCAAGTATCCAAATGCAAACAATAGCATCATGGCTCAGAGAATCTAAAATGGGCGGCTGAACCCACAGTCTGGCCTATTTTAACTTTTCTGCACCAGGCGTGTATGAGTCTGCACTCCCCTGAAGGATGTTCCAAGTGACTAATGCATAATTTCAAATTCCAGCAGAATTTGAACAAAGCTAAGGGTTCTAGAAATCAGATAACTGACTTCACACACAGAACTTGACGCAGCCGGATAGTCCGTTTGTGGAGCACAGTGGGGAGTTCTCAGTCCTCTGCTCTCGGGAAGTCTGCCCGCCTTCCTCCTCATCCTTTGGCAAGGAGGACAGCACGCTCTGGTTCCCAGGGAGCGCCTGTGTCCTGGGCAGGCTCGCACCGCAGCATCTCCTCACGCTCATAGTCTTTGTTTATTTGTTTGTCTTGTACGTGTTTAGGGGAGTGGCTGGGGGTTGCTGTGTAGAAGGTGGATAAGGGCCACTGAGCCCACAGCCTCTGTCCCTGTCTTCCTGACACAGGAAGCTCTGTCCCCAGACTTGCCTATTCTGCTCGTTGAAACGGAGGCCCCTCAGTTCACCAGACTTAGATGGGAGCCTGGCAGCCATTTCTGGTCCCTGAACAAGGGCATTGCAGGCCATGCCCCACCCCACCCAAGGGACCTTTTAGACTTGGCATTCCTCAGCTGCTTTCAAGTGATCTCTGGAGGGTGGTTCTTACACATGCAGTGTTCTCCGTCTGGTGCCCTTTCTAGGGTTGTAGCATCCTCTGCAGATGGACATTCTGCATAGCTGGTCTGCCCTGGTCTGGCTCTGCCTGGACTCTCTCCCCCTCTTCTTCCTTGCAGGGGACGTGCATATTGCCATCATGGACCGGAGTGGCCAGCTGGAGGTGGAAGTGATCGAGGCTCGGGGCCTGACCCCCAAACCTGGTTCCAAGTCCCTCCCAGGTGAGGCTGAGCTTCTGAGAGAAGGATTTCGGAGATGGGGCCCTGCCAGGGAGGGGTATGCCGCTGAGACCTGAGTGAGATAAGACCTCTAGGTCCAATGACTCCTCCATCCCTTAGGCCAAATCAGCCTTCCTGATACTAGAGGCACAGCTTGCCCGGAAGGCCGGTGCATAGGCGCGGGGGTTGGAGAGGATGGAGGAATCAGTGTTTGAGGCAGTCTCTTCGACCTTCTGTCCACCGGTCAGCTCGCCCTACTCAGCCTGCTTACCTCCAGGGTCCCCTTGAGGTTGGGGATGGGGCAGGGTGCAGTCTCTCCCCGACCCTTCCCCATTATGGTTTTTCCCATCCTTAGCCACCTATATCAAGGTTTACCTGCTGGAGAATGGGGCCTGCTTGGCCAAGAAGAAGACAAAGGTGGCCAAGAAGACCTGTGACCCCCTGTACCAGCAGGCTCTGCTCTTTGACGAGGGGCCCCAGGGCAAGGTGCTGCAGGTGAGTGAGGCAGGCAGTTCTCAAAGGTTGCAAGGCAATGATCTGAAATGTGCTCCATTTACAATTCACCCTGTGCCAGGCACTACTGCCAGCTGCATTGATTTTCACCACCCAGTCAGGTGTTATTGTCCCTGGTTGATTCATAAGGAAACCAAGATGTGGAGGGGGACGACTTGATGGTCCCCCACTTCCACTGTGCTGGTTTCATGGCACTTCAGCTCCACACCAGGCACCATGTTAGCTGCTTCCCAACTGTGGCCTCGCCTCACCCTCAAGATGATCCTGTGAAGCTGGTACGAGTCTCCCCATTTTACAAACGAGGAAGCCATCTCAGAAAGATGAAGTGACTTGCGTGAGGTCTCAGCTAGGGACTTGCTGAGCCTAATCGAGCCCAGGTCAGCATAACAACTTCATTGCCATCCTGGGAGGATGGGATCATCGTGCCCATTTCATAGATGAAATAACTGAGGCATACAAGAGGCTAGTTACAGGTGGGGAGAGCACAGTGGTGGTGGGTCTCTGGGGTCAGTCCTGGGCTCAAGTTCTAGCTTGATCACTTACTAGGTGTAGTGTATAGTGAAGATTACATGGGAGATGGCTTTAGAGGGATCACATGTGCCTGGCATACAGGCAGCTAACTCTTAGCAGTGGTCGTGGTGGTGGCGGCAGCTGCGGCCTTGCCTGATGCCACGTAGGTGGTGGAAGTGGAGCTTGACCCAGGGGCTCTCTGGGCTGTGGGACTTCTCATCTAGGGCTGTCCCTCTGGGCTGATGTGGTTCTACAGCAAGGGCACTTGGAGCGGCAAACAGTAAGAACTGATGAACCCTAGGGTTCTGTAGGGGTAAGTTCGGCCTTGGCTGTTCATTTTTATATGTATATTGGGATTCCATTTTGAAAAAGGAATTCACCAGTAAAGGCACAACTTCAAAAATCACTGGGCTAATTTATTCTGCTCTCCCAGTTTTATGGATAGATGGGAATACTGAGGTTCAGTGAGAGCAAGGGGCTTGCCTGGGCCCCATTGTGAGGCGGTGTCAGAATGGGAGCTGTGGGCCAGGTCCTGGGGCCCCAGGCTGCTCCTGCCTGGAGAAGGCTGTCATCCATCTGGATGTTGGGTGGCTCCAGAAGTCAGACCCAGGGCACGTTCCCAGCTCTGCCACCAATTACTGAGTATCTTTGGTTTAGTTAATTAACCTTTTCTGAGCAGCTGTTTCCTCTTTGTGAAAATAATACGTAGTACCTCTACCTGGATGGTTGCAACAATTGAGATGATATTTATCAAATCTGTAGGTTGGAGGCTGGCACTCCTTAAGTGCATAGTAAGTTGTTGCTTGAACTCAGTCTGAGTTTTAGCTCTCCCTGTCCCATCTGTGCCCTGTGGAATGGCGTAGGTTCCTGGGCCCACTGCCCAGCCCCCAAGTCGGGGAGGTGGCTCAGCACCTCTCTTCCTCCCCATGATAGGTGATCGTCTGGGGAGACTACGGCCGCATGGACCACAAGTGCTTCATGGGCATGGCCCAGATCATGCTGGACGAGCTGGACCTGAGTGCCGCCGTCACCGGCTGGTACAAACTCTTCCCCACGTCCTCCGTCGCAGACTCTACACTCGGATCCCTCACCAGGCGCCTGTCCCAGTCCTCCCTGGAGAGTGCCACCAGCCCCTCATGCTCCTAAGGACCTCAGGAAGAGGCTGGGATGCGGCGTGGGCAGGGGGGCCTGCCAACTCTCCCCTCTTCCCTTGTACATAGTTTTCATGTCCCTGTGGCTCCCTCGCCCTGCTGCATGCCTGTGGGCTACTCAGCCCGTCCTGGCTGGCAGTGGAGAGTGTAGTACGCGTGTGTGTGTGTTTGTGTGTGTGCCTGCGTGTGACCATATATCCGTTCATTTGTCTGGGTATAGTCAGTCTTGGTGATACATGGGCTGAAATCCATGTCCCGCTGTGTCTCGTTGAAAACAAACCCAAATGAATGTTGTGTGGACACAATTTCCCCTCAGGCCACAGATGGAAGAGGGGGGTGTGTGTGACCATAGGTCCACCCTGCCTAGTCCTGTGCCCACCAGGGCAGAGCCCGCGTGTCCCCACCTGTGCCTCTTGGTGGTCCCTGCTGAGTTGTCTGTCTCGTTCTTTGTTCCGCCTTTGCCTCTCCCAGCACTGCTGCTTTTTCTGAGGAATGCCGCACCGCTGCAGCTGGCCAACTGAGCCCCCCCCCACCCCCCACCCCGGGAGCCCTGCCGCCGCCCCCCCACCAGCGCCCTGGCGGCTCTGCCCCCTGCGCGCATCTGCAGCATGTGGCATGCTCCGCCCGCCCCTGGCCCGCACCGGGAAGCAGCCATGCCCGGGGAGCCGTGTGCGCGGAGATTGCGTCCTCCCTTGGGCTGGAGCCCCCTCCTTCCTACAAGCGAAACGCGAATGCGAGGAGGTCTTAGTTCCCAGGGTTGCTGGCCAGACACCTGAGGGGGAAGTTCCGCTGCCCCCTCAGCACTGCCTCTCCCCTCAGCTCCCTCCAAGCCAGCTCAGCCCACACGCCAAAGGCGCCCCCCGCGGGCCCAGGAGGGGTGGGCTGAGGGGCTTGACAGCCGGAGGCGGGCCTCGGAGAGGACGTGATCTGCCAAAGCAGACAGTCCTTGAAGGCACCGCTGTGCTCCCCAGGCTCGGAGGGTGGCCCGGCCCCTGGCAGGGCTTGTTCAAGGGGAGCCTGGCCTGGGGGGGGGGGTGCTGGGTTGGGGGCACTGTTTGCTGGGCTAAGAAAGGCGGGGGCTGACTTGCCCTGAGCCGCTGTTAAGAATCCTGTCTGACGTTCATCGTTTGGAGTTCATCGTTTGGGGCTCTCCTTTTTGCTCATGTCTAGACCAGGGTTCCTGTCTGGGAGACTCGTGTGGGCCCCGGCCTCCTGGCTTCACGGACAGGCTGGTTCTGGGCTCTAGACTGCCAGGTCACCAGCTCTGCACAAGCAATACTCACCCCGCCCCGCCTCCCCGCCGCCCCGCCGCCCCGCCTCCCCGCCGCCCCGCCGCCCCCTGGGGAGCAGCCCGGCCTGCTCTACATACCCACCCTGCCTCTGCTTTCAGTCCACCCGTTGGTGGGAGCATCCCAAAACCGCCCAGGCTCTGACATGATCTGTCAGCTGGGCCCTCTGGGAGGGGACAGGCCTGGACTGGGGGTCCTGAAGGCTGGCTCAGGAAGACTTAAATCTGTCCCTTTCCCTCCTCAGATGTAGGGTGAATGGTGAGAGTTTACCCAGGAGAAGGACACAGCAGCCTTCGGGTCCATGTCTGGGGGAGAAAGAGGGGTCACAGTATGGGGCAAGCTCTCTGTTTCTTCCCCAGACATCATCCCCAGAGCTGCAGTAGCTAACCAGGTACACTGGCCAGGGGAGTTACCCAGGGAACAGTGCGGGTCTCAGAGCCTGAGTGCCTGGACACCCCCTGTGACCACAGCGGGACAGGCACAGAGGTGGACTGTAAGGGAGGGTCAGAGGTGGAGGCTCTCTGGAGACGCAGCCATTGCCCCAAAGGGCCTCCTGGTGGGGTGGAATCCACAAGAAGCTGAAGCCAAAACGCAGTACTTTTCCTCCCAGAAGACAAAGAGAAGAGACCAGGACCCCATCAGTCCTGCCCACAGACAAAGAGTAGAAAACACAGTGAGCTGCCAGGCCTCTGTCCGCTGCCCGAGCCTCCACTCTTGCATCACAGTCAACTGTTGTGTGTGGGCAAGAGAGGGAGGAGGCAGCGGGAGCTCGGGTTTTCTTTCTGCAGAAACTCTCCCATCGTTGCAGCTGGCTAATGCACGCGTTTCTCGTATTTCTCAAATGAAGCAAAGGGCCCTGTACTCTTGGAGCCCAAGTTGGGAGAGGGAGGGGACTTGCTCACAGAAGGGTAGTTTTATGTCCTGTCTGTGATGGGTTCACCGCCAGGGAGGTCACCCTCAGGGTGGTGTGGAAGCACGCCCTGGGTGGTGGGATTATTGGTGATGGTGTAGGCATCTGCTGATGTGGCCCCGAAAGGACGGCCGTGCAGCCGCACGTGGGGAGTGGGGGAATGTCACCCTCATTCCTCAAACGGCCCAGAAAGACCATGAGAGAAGGTGGGAACTGTCAGCAGAGAGGCTGCCACTGGGTAGCTGGAGACTGTGCCCCTCGCCTCTGGGGGAAGGTTAGTTAGCAGAGGGAGGGTTCCAGCCATGGGCAGAGCCTGCTGGGTTGGCAACTGGGTCTGAGCTGCCCACAGGCTCCACTCCACAGTTCCACCTCTACTGGGAAGTCATTTCCCTGCAGGCTGACCTTGGGAATTATTCTTTTTAAGTGACTAATCCCCACCCGAATTTTCCCCTAAGAGGGTGAAGTCGTGTGAGGCTGATGTATGTGTGTGGTGATGACTGGCAGGATTTAAGGGTGTTTCTCAGCATCCTGGGTGCAGGGGACTTGCCTGCAAAGCTGCTCTGGTGCTAGCCTGTCCCAGGAGAGGAGGGAGCTCAGGTGTCACTCCTGGCCACCCTTGGAATGGAGGACAAATGTCCTCTGAGGAGGGGATGGTGGGGAGGAAGGAACACGACCCCACCCCCAAAGTTCTCCCTAACTGGGGGCCAACTCACTGCCAAGTACAGTGTCTGGCTCCAAATGTCCCCTTACCCCAGGTGAGACCTGGAGCTGAAGACAGCTGGGGCTCTGTGGTTCCCAATCTTCCTCTGCTCAGGCAGAATTCAGGGAAGATGTGAGAGAGACCGAAATGGCCCTGCAGCAATGCTGGGCTGTGGGCAGCCCCGTGACGAATGATTCAGAGCATCTGTCTTCACATTTCTGCTCTGTTCAATCTGTCCCGCTTCCTTCATAGACTGCTTCCCTACAGGGAAGCCTGTGATGGGCCCTCCGTATGAATCAGGCTCTGCTAAATGGGCCAAGTCTTGGTTTGACGAGGGGCATATAATCCTTCAGGGAAGAATCGTCTCCAAAACTGCTCCCCGTGCTGTCTCCTTCACCCCCCAGCTCTCCTAGGGAAGGAACACTTGGAGGTCCTTGGTGTGCAACAAGTCCCAGGCGTGGCCAGGACTGGCCGAGGCAGCACCTAGGAGCTCATTCCTCATGGGATCACTATCCATGCCAGCACAAGGTCCGGCCAGTTCTCCCAGGGGCATTGTTGCCCACCAGGGCAGGCATGCCTGAGCTCTTCTGTTCTGCCAGCCTTGAGAAGAGCAGGAGCACCCCCTTTTTAAAGACAAGAGAACGCTCCAAGAGTACTTCTTTGGAAATAAAATGTAGCACAATCTTAAACTGCGTTACAGGAGCCCTGGCACCCAACCAGGGTTCTAGCCCTTCGAGCTGCTGCCCAGCAGACCTGCGCTTCTCCCCCTGGGGCCTCCAGAGCTCCTAATACCTCTGATCCCCCATCTTCCTCTGCCCTGAAGGGAGCAGAGCTTCGGTAAGGCTTCTGTTCTGTTTCTCTGATTGCTCCCTGCACTGTGCAAACTGTGCAAGAAATTGCTGCCTTTGCTTGATATAGTAGTGAGCTGTCCTTCACCTGGGTGGAGAGAGATGGCACGTCATTCAAGGCCAGGGGGTGGTCCTGCAGTATTTCTGCAGAGGCGTGTGGACACGGACGGAAAAGAACAGCCCCCTGCCCTGCTGGGCCCTGCCTTTCTCTTCCCCTCCTCAGTGTTTTCTTCTCCACTATCCTGACATGTAAAGAGGGTCTTTGAAATGCTGCTTCCTGAACTGCATTGTCTTTCACTGGATGGTCAGGGAGGAGATGGGCATGTGGACTATTATCCCCCGCCTTCTCCCTCCAGTCTGCCTTCACTCAGGTCAGGAGAGGCTGGGGCAAAACAAAGCAATCACATGAAGGGCAGGGGAGCATCTCCCGATCAGGTGAGGCCCGATGGGGGCTGGGCCAACCTGGTCCGGTGGGGAAAGGGTTATTTTGAGAGCGTGCCTGAGCATCTCAGAGCAATGTCAGTGATGCCAAAGAGAGCAACTTGGCCTCCTTGGTCACCAGCTCTGCGCTGGCCCGCTGCTGGGGAGGACCTTGTTCTCTGACAAAGGGCTTAATCTTTCCATGTAGCAAAGCAACTCCCCTTCCCCCCAACCCTGAGCTCGGGCTTTTGTGGGCCCAGCATGGCTGTGCCTGTGAGGAAAACCACACCAGGGAGAAACTGGCATTCTCTCAGGCGCCTGGACTGGCCGGCACAAGTGCTAATTGAGAAGCATAAGTGCTTTGGGAAAACCTTCCAGCGCTCTGGTTGCAAAGTTGGCCTGTGAGGACAGGGCTTCCCAAGGAGTTCACCCCCATGCCAGGAAGGGCCCCTGGGACTGGGTTCTAGAGAGCTTGGCTAACAGAATTGAGCCCTGGGGATTCCAAGGGCAACCGAGCACCCACCCCATTGGTCAACGGCCTGGACAGGTGGCTATGGAACATCAAAGGCTGTTACACGAAGTTCGCCAGAAACAGTGACCATGTGCAAGACTCCTCACGTTCCTGCCTCTGCTTCCTCAGCTGCAAAGCCAGAGCGTTTGCTAATCGATCCATGGTTCCCTCCATGTTTTAAAAGTCTGACCTGGAGCTAATGAGGGTTGTGAGCCCAGTGCACCCGGCTCCTCAGCTGGTTTCTTCCAGGCCTCGGCCTCCAAGCCGGGTGCATGTCCTCATCCGTCCATGCCCAGGTGCTGCTTCTGACAAGAACTTGGGGGATCCTAACCAACATCCCCACCTCTTTGTGGTTTATTCTCTTATTCTTGTGTCACGAGGAGAAATAATTAAGAGGTGTGCACAACGGACAATTTTCAAGGTGCTGGTGTGATGTTACAACCTCAGCTGCATCCCGTGTAGGTCAGTATCCCCACCAGCCCGTGAGGCTGGGCTGGTTCTTGTGGCTGCTTCTAGAATGACATCCCTGGGAAGAGCTGAACATCAGAGAATTTCTTTTTCTTTTTCTTTTTTTTTTAATGCCCTCTGATGGGAAGAGAGAGGGGACTAATTTCCCAGGAAAGCATTTTGCTTCTTAAAACCACTCCTCTCTTGGAGAGAGAACCTCTCTCTCCAGAATGCCTTTAACCGGATGACATCTCAGCAGGCAGGGTGGCTGCTTCCGTAGGAAAAGTTGGCATGATGGTTCTATCCGCTCCTTTAGAATGTAAATTTTACAGGATGCAGGAGCCCTGTTTTTAGAATATCTAAATGCATCCTGCAAAGAAGAGAGATAGCTGACAGGGACTGACAAGCACACTGTTTGGATGAGAAGCAGTTCGCTTTTTCTATCTGTGCTCTATACATTTTCTACGTGCAGCGTCTTTCCAAACTGGTCGTGGCTCCTGGGTGGCAGGTGGACAGCTGGGAAGGACTTGCTGGCCCTTCGTGCAATGTTCTTGCCAATTCCCTTGAGGAGAAAATGCTTCACATGGCTTCTGCATGTACAGTATTTGAGCAGTGAAAAATGATTAAAGTCAGTTTCAAAATGGTTTTGTGTGTTAATGCTGGGGTGGGGGGGGGCGGCGGGGGACAGGGCTCCAGGTGACCAGCATGAGGGGGATGGGCTGACTGAGGGGCAGGAGAGAGCAGCCCGTCTCAGGACCTGGGCTTCTGACTCCAGTTTCAGAACTCTGTTGCCACAGGGATGTCCCAGGGCCATGGAATCTGACAGGTGCAGGCAGCTCGAAGGCTCTGCCTCTGAAGGCCCTGTTTGTAGGCCCGCAAGGCCTTCTCTCTCTCCCCACAGACTGCACAAGGGAGGGTCGGAACCAGATAGAGGTGAAGGTAAGATGGAGCTAAGGGCACTGCCTCTGACCCACTGCCACTGTTCAGTTCTTTCTGAGCTCTTGCAGCAGCTCTGTTCAGGCTTGTGGCTGGGGCAGTCTCGCTTCTTTAACTCCTGATGCAAGCAGTAAACATAGCAGCTGGCCTCCAGTGCCGGGAACTACAGCCCTCTTAGATCCTTGGAGCATCTCTGCTTCAGGGAGGGACAGAAAGGTAGTTAACAGTCACTCCTGGGCCTGCCATTTCCCCCCAGGCTTAGGTCTAGGGGTATAGGAGATGGGTAAAAGAAGTGTTGCAGTCAGACCACTCATTTGCTAAGAAAAGGCTAGCATTCTCCATCCCCAGCACCCTCCAGGTAACCTCCACCATGGTGCCTCTGGCCCTTGGCTCTGCAGGTCCAGAGGGCACCATCTCTTGAGATAAGTGCCGTGAGACGATATATGAGATTTGATGCTCTCCTGGGGTCCGTCTTTTATTTCTTTCCCCTTTTGTTTCCTACCTGAAATATCCTATACATGCATACATGTCTAAGAACTTCTGTGCTTGGAGACAGCTAAATTCTTCAAACCCACCCCCATACCCCAGAAAGGAAAAAGGAATCAGACAACAAAAACAAATCCAGAGGAAAAAATTCTAAAGGATTTTCTTTAGACAGAAGAAATATAGTATGTACCTTATAGGATTATTGGGGGATTAAAATGAGAGTGTGTTTAAAGTGCTCAGAACAATACCTAGCACATAGTAAATGCATTTTGCTGTTATTAAGGAAAATGATCCTGGATGGAAGGACTGAGATGCAAAAAGGAAAAGTAAGAAAGTAGGTTTTTAAAATAGGTAAATATTAACATACTTATATTGCAAAGCTATAATGTTTGATTTGTGAAATTAAAAAATATAAGCATGAACTAAAACATTAGACAGTAATAGCATAGAAGTTGGCCCCTAGAATGTTCTTGAGGAGACTAAAGACCATTGAATAATCTCAATCTTCCTTAAATAGCCATTCTAAAATCTAGAGTAAATACTAAGAAGATAGAATCTAGTAGCTGCAAAGATCCTAAATACAAACTATGAAATCCAACAATACATTTTAAAATATATGATAATCAAGTGGTATTTATCCCTGGAATGCAAGGATGGTTCATTACTATCACCAAAATATATCTCTGTAATTCACCACATTAATAGACTAAAGGAGAAAAATCATTATTATCCTAATGTAGAAAGGCATTTTATAAAGTGAAACCTATTTATAGTAAAAATATTTAGCAAATAGAAGGTAACTTTCTTAATTTGATGAAAGTCATATACCAAAAAATCTACAGCAAATATTGTGTTAATGGGAACACTTTAGACATTCTTTTTAAGATTAAGATCAATACAAGAGGGCCCACTGTCATTGCTACCATTTTACACAGTTCTAGAATTCCTGTACAGTGCCATAAAGGGAAAAAGAAGAGGTGTAAGAATTGAAAGAGAAGAGATAAAACTATAATTTATAGATAATTTGATCACTACCTAGTTTTTTAAAAACAGCAAAATTGCTAGATGCAAGGTCACCTTACAAAAATCAATTGGATTTTTCTATAACTAATAAACAATAAATGGATGTTATACAACAACTTAAATGATTAAATAGGGGTTGTTTAAGAACAATTTGTAATCTCTATGGAGAGAATTTTCACTCTGATGACAGAGTTGATTATCTGAATAAACGAAGAGGCAGTCCCCTTTCTTGGATGAGACAACCTATACATTCAATGTAATTTAAATAAAATTTCAATTGGTATGTCAAGAACTCTACTAAACTTCCTCTATAACTTATATGCAATAGAAGACCATTAACAGTTAAAGCAACTGCTGTTTAAAGAAAAGATGAGCAACTCAAAGATTGACACATGTATATCTGAGAAATTAATATATGACAAAGGGGGCACCTTCAAACAATGGCAGAAAAGAATTGTCTAAAATCCATATTAGGAAAAATGGTTCAGAACTATCTGGACAAAAAAATATCCCTACCTGAACCACAAAACAAAGATAAGTCCTAGATAGCTTAATAAACTCAAAAGAAAAGGTAAAATGTAAAATTAATACAAGAGAATGTAAGAGAAATATTTTTGTAAACTAAAGGCAAGAAAAAACTTTAAAATATTTCAAAAGTACAAATTACACATCAAAAATTATTTAATGTGATTACATTAAAAGGATTTATACTTAATGAATGGTATGGATAAAAATTAATAAACAGATTACAGAATAGTAATTTACAAGATCAAAAAATGGCAAGGGATGAATAGCTACAATATTCAAGGGAGTCCTACAAATCAACCATAAAAATACAACAACTTTAATGCGAATATGGGCAAAGGAAATGAACAGACAAACTTCAAAAGCTAATAAGCACATGAAAATAGCTTCAGAATCATTATAACAGGGAAATTCTAATTAAAACAGTGCAATAATGAAATGCCACTTTATGTCTATAATAGGTTGGCAAAAATTAAAAAATGGAATAATGCTAACTGATGCCAGGGTCAGGGAGATACAGTTGATGTAGCCAGTCTGGGGATCAATCTGACATGACCTGGTCCTATATGGAGGCCCTGTACACTGTTGGTGGGAATGTAAGTTGATGTGCCTCCTATGGAAAACATTATGGAGGTTCCTCAAGAAAATAAAAAAATAGAATTACCATATGATTCAGCAATTCCAATTCTGGGTACTGATTTGAGGGAAACAAAAACACTAATTTGAAAAGATATATGCACCCCCACCCCCAAGTTCATTGCAGCATTATGTACAAAAGTCAAAATATGGAATAACTTAAGTGTTCATTGATAGATGAATGGACAAAGATGTTATACATAGTGTATACAATGAAATACTATTCAGCTGTAAAAAAAAGACTAGAATCTTGCCATTTGTGATAACATGAATAGACTTTGAGGATATTATGTTACGTGAAACAAGTCAAAGAAAGACAAATATCATATGATATCACTTACATGTGGAATCTAAGAAACCAAACCAAACCAAACAAACAAAAGACAAAAACCAAGCCCAAAGATACGGAGAACAAATTTGTGGTTGCCAGAGGAGCTGGAGTGGGAAGTCAGGGCATGTGAGGTGGGCAAAATGGGGGAAAGGGATAAAAATTTCAGTTATAAAATAAATAATTATAGGGAAATACTGACCAGCATGGTGACTACAATTACTAGTGCTATATTGCATATTTGGAAATTGCCAAGAATAACTCTTAAAAGTCCTCATTACAAGAAAAGGAACTTTTTTTTTGTAACTGTGTATGGTGCTGGGTGGTAACCAGACTTATTGTAGTGCTCATTTCACAGTGTATACAAATATTGAATCATTATATTGTACACCTGAAACTAATATAATGCTATATGTCAATTAGACCTCAATGACAACCACTAACTCTAAAATAAACAAAAAGATAAATTGGATTTCATCCAAATGAAAATTTCTTCTCTCTGAACGACACCATTAAGACTCATTAATGAGATGACAACTTAATGAGACAACCCAAGTGAAAGATTTGAACAGATGTGTCACAAAAGGAGGCACACAATTGCCAATAAGCACATGAAAAGATGCTCATCACCCATATTCATCAGGAAAATGCATAGTCACTAGAATGCCTAAAATAATTATGGCAATATCAAGTCTTGATGGATTTTTGTGTATTTTTTATGGAAATGTAAATGGTTACAGCCCTGACCACTACGGCTAAGTTGGTTGGGCATTAGTTCTGCAAAATGAAGCGCCGCAGGTTCAATTCCTGGTCAGCACACAAACGTTGGTTGCAGGGTGCTTCCACGTTTCTCTCTTGCATCGTATGTTTCTCTCCCTTCCTCCCCGCCTTCCCCTCTCTCTAAAATTACTTTTAAAATAAATGGTACAGCCACTTTCTCAATTTCTTATAAATTTCTTTTTTTAAATAAAGATTTTATTTATTATTTTTAGAGGGAAGGGCAGGGAGGGAGGAAGAAAGGGAAAGACACATCATTGTATGGCTGCCTTTCACCTGCCTCCAGCTATGGAACTGGCTGGAGACCTGGCTTGCAACCTGGTTATGTGCCCTGACTGGGGAATCCAACCAGGGACCTTTGGGTTCAGAGGCCAACACCTTATCCACTGAGCCACCAGCTAGGGCTCTTACAAATTTCTTATACATTTACCACATGATCTTGCAATTCCACTCCTAGGTGTCTTTCAGGGAAAAAAAATGAAAACATATGTTCACTCAAAGACAAAAATACTCTTGTCAGCTTTATTCATAATTGCCCCAGACTGGAAACAGTATAAATCTAATGTGTCTGCTAGGGTTCAATCAGAATCCAGAAACCACACAGTAATTAAACGAGGGAATGTGAATGTTTAAAGTTATTAACACTGGCAAGGGACTGACGCTGAAGGTATAAAGAGGGCTGGAGAATATGCAAGGAAGGAACGAACTGAGAGGAGCGCCTCTCCTTCAAGCTGGGTCACTGAAATACGTGTAATTGTGATTTGAAATGTGCTGGGAGGCCAGGTCAGGCCCTGCCCCGCCCAGGCTCCGGGTCAGCAGGAAACACCCTCTGGGAAGAAGTGGGCAGAAACAAGCAGGTCGGCAGGTTGGCACCGAGGGTAGTCAGTGTCAGGAGTCTGCTCACCAGCAGGGCGATGCAAGCCTGAGGTGCGCTTGCAGTGAGGCGGGCGCTGGCTAGGCTGGGGCTGTGAGCTCACGGGTGTTGCTACTCTGGATGCACAGCAGGAGCAGAACGCTGATGGATGTCCCCACGCACTTGCCTCTGGCAGCAGTGCTGCGGGAAGAAAAGCAGGTGGAAGTCTCCAGGCCTGGCAGTTTCTTCGCAGGCAGTGTTACTCTAGCGCCATCTACTGACAAAGCTCAATACTGTTCTCACTGCAAAGGAGAAATGTTTAAAGCGCCTATCCCAGTATCGCAGAGCAGGTAATGACGGGTAGATTAGGAGTTTGAGAGGCAACAAGCTAATAACACACACCTCCCAATAGGCACAATGGGAGAACAGTTTGTGGTATATTAGTATAATGGGATGCTGCTCAGCACTAAATAGAATGAAAGACTGATACATGCAGCAACACAGATGAATGGGAAAAACAGCATGCTGAATGGAAGAAAAAAGACTCAAAAGGGTAAATACTATGATATAAAATTCTAGAATACAACCCAAAGGTCGCTGGTTGGATTCCCCAGCCAGAACACATAACCAGGTCTCCAGCCAGGTCTGTAGCTGGAGGCAGGTGAAAGGTAACCATAACCATACATTGATGTCTCTTTCTCTCTCTGCCTTCCTCTCTTCCCCTCTCTCTAAAAATGATAAATAAAATCTTTTTTAAAATTCTAGAATACACAAAACTAATCTAGAGGAACAAAAATATCAGTCAGTGTTGTCTGAGAATTTGGGGTAGATGGTATTGTTGATTGCAAAAGATCATAAAAGACTTTGGGAGGATGATGGAAATATTCCATATTCAGCTTTTTGTAGTAGTTATGTGAGTGTATACATTTACCAAAAGGTATCAAACTGCACCTTTAAAATAGGTGCATTTTCTATAAGCTATACCTCAGTGATTGTATGGGATCTAGGCTACCAATGTCTTCCAAGCCCTGCTCCCTTTGGAAATTCCAGTGCAAGGGCTGACTGAGAGTGCATAGGTTCCATAGGAACACCGAAAAACTTCTGTCTTCCTGCAGGAGATGGATTCTCTGATCAGAAAACCCTCAGGGGTTATAGAGGATTATTCGGGATTATTCATGAGATGCAGATGGCAAGGGGTGCCTGGAAGAAAGTCACTCAGGAAACTCAGCTCAGAGGGTCTCTCAGAGGGCAGGCCCCTGCATTTTTCTCTAGCTCGGCCATCATTAGTGCTGCTTCTTTCATGGTTTGGCCATAAGGTCCAGGTGGTTTAGGGGACAATCACAA
Source organism: Noctilio leporinus (assembly GCA_004026585.1). Lineage (NCBI taxonomy): Eukaryota > Metazoa > Chordata > Mammalia > Chiroptera > Noctilionidae > Noctilio > Noctilio leporinus. The sequence goes on along the minus strand of PVIW01000167.1, from coordinate 58,684 downwards.
AGGGAGCTGCCCTTCAAGACTGGCCACCAACCATGCAGGACACAGGATGCAGGAGGGACAATTTGCAGAAGGAAAATGGAACTTAATAAAGACCAGACAGCTTCTGAAAGGGTGAGGCATTCTGGGTTGATATATAACAGTAACAACTACAATTAGTCAGTCTAATAATTATAAGAACAAGGTGTAAAGAAGTTGGAGAAGAAGCCTGGTGGGAAGCTCCTTTATAAATAAAGTTTAATGACAGGCACTGACCCAGGAGCTAATGTGTGTTGGTGCTGGTGGTTGAGAGGAGTCTCTAGTCTTAATTCGTGTGTGCACTTACTTCAAAACTCCAGAGAGTGATAAAGAACATTGACTCAGATCCAGGAAAATCTGTAAATCATAGGCTGGTTTTGCAAGTCTTTACCTTAACAAAACTAAAAGATATTTTGTAGGTTTGAAAATTTTTTTCATTTCCTGGGCCTCAGGCATTTCAATGGCCCAGAGGGAGCTTACCGAACTTGCCTTACGAGTACATGTAATGAATGATTTCTCATCTCAATGAGAACACTCGTACGTGAGCACTAGGTTAGGCCAGTGCTCCCAGGGCTGGGAACCTATCTCAGAGAACTCTCACATGGTATCAGCAGTGGGCGTACAAAAGGATGGTCAGTCCAGAACTGTCTGCAAAGGTGGGAATTGGAGGAAACCTGGGTGTCTGTTTGTCACTGGGAAATGAATGAGTATCATACGGGGGAGACACTCACAGGACAGAGAGAGATGTTAGCAGCACAGATGGACATACACACATGGATAGATCTTAAAAATAGACTTCTAGTTGAAAGGAATGAATAGAATTAAACCTAGTACATCATATATATGAAAATTTTAAATATGGTCCATTAAATAACACCATACATTTTGTAAGAATGCATGCTCATATATATCCAGATACCCTGAGAGGTTTTATTTTTAACAAGAGAACTAAAAATGAAAAGTAGGCATAAAAGAATAACCTAATAAAACCAGACTGGGGCCTTGCTTAAGATAAATGTATTATTTTATGACCAAATGGAACTCAACTGATCAACATGATATAGAAGCAAACTGAGACACCCAAACCAGGTTTTTTAGATTGTGTAAAAGGACTGGGAAAAACAATGTCTCAGGAACATTCCCGTCACACCATCATCAGACCAAAACTGTCTCATACTTGCATGCTGACCTCTGCAGAGGGTTATGATGACCGAGTCTGTTGGTACAGAACGATGTATGTCAGTGTGTGCATCAGTGTCCATGATGTAGATGTTGACATAAAGATAATCAGAATTCAGAATCCACTTGCAATTTGTCCTAAGCATTACTCTCCATGGAGTCTCTTTGTGTGTGTATGTGTGTGTGTGTGTGTGTGTGTGTGAAAAAAGGATCTCCATTAATATTTGGTGGAAGAAGTGGGAGTGGATTCATACCCTAAACTCAGACAACAAGGTAACCAAGATATGGGGGAGATGAGTGCCCCATCTTGGAAAAGAGGCCCTTACCTGAGGGAAGTGCCCCTTGGATTGGATTCCCCCAAGACCACCAAGTCACCAGGATGCAGTGTACCAAATTCTCAGGAGTTCTGGGACAGGCCAGATGTCCCCACTGGCAGGGACAGGAGGCCCCCACAATGGAGTCTGGGACTCACCAGGCCTGGTGAGGCTGGTTGGGGCATGTGTCCTAGCAGTAGGAGGGGAGGTCTGTCTGGGCCTAAGGCTCATGTGGTGGGAGAAGTAGGGTGAGGAGGAAGGTCAGGGGTACAGGGAAGGTTTGGGAGAAGAGGGGAGAAAGGGAAGGCAATGGAAGAAAAAGGAAGAAGAGGAAGATGGGCGGTTGGAGGAGCAGGGGCAGGTATGGGTGGAGGTGACACAGGAGGGGGGTGGGGCAGAGCACGGAGATGGTCTGAGCGTGAGGTAGAGAAAGGACCAGGTTGATCTGAGTAGCTGGTGACTGAGGCTGACACAGCTCAAAAAGATAAGGAAGTCACAGGGACAAGAGGCAGGACAGGGGGAAGGGAGAAAACTGGAGGCTGAGCCAGGACACAGGGAGAAGTATGATGAAGAAAAGCAGGAGACAGAGCAGCTTCTCCAGCCAGCATGGCTCTCAGTTGAGAAATGAGGGTCTGTGTGATGGGCTCAGTGTTCTGCATTCTTCCTTTGCTTGGTTCCATTATAACTCAGACTCCATTAAAAGACAGTGTATGATTCTACGGCATTTTGACTTGGAAGATACCTTCGAAATCCTTGAAGGCAGCTTTTTCCACCTTTTAAATTAGGGAGCAGAGACCCACAGGTTGGCCAAGGTTATCCAGCAATTAATTAGAGGCACAGTTTGGACAGCATCAATCTGGAGCTCATAAAAAATATCAGGCTGATGGGCAGTAGATTAAAGTGCAGGCCTCTCCAGGAGTTGAGGGGCCCCTCTGACCACTAGGGCTCACCCTAGATAGACATGATGGAAATGACCACTCTATCATCTTATAAGGAGCTTTGATAAGCATCACCTGTCCCTGTCTAGCCTTTGTCAGAAGCTGCAATAAGCCCTGTATTTCCTCACCATGGGAAAGCCCACTGCATATGCCCAGGAAAGGGACTGAACGTGGGGAAGGAAAGACCCAAACTGACCTGCTTACCAAGCAATAAATTCAGTTCAAAATCAGGCCTTGGGTATAAGGTGTTGGGAAGAAGGTCCTGCAGTAGAGGAAGATGTCAAAGAGAGTTCCGGGCCTTCCCTTGAAGTATTGCATTAGACATTCTCTCAACTTCCCATTGTCTCATTAGAAGCAAGGGTGTTACCTTTATTTTAAGGGAAAAGAAACTATGCCCAGATAGGGGTGAACATATGCTCAGGGTCAGACAGCCTTGGAGTAATAATAGCAGGACCAGAATTCCAGGCAGCTGGTTCTGCTCTGGGAAATGGGATGGGAACATAAGGGGACGTGGATGTAATGACAGAAGCCACAACCAATCCTTCAACCTAGAATATTCCCTGAGTGTACAGAATCCCACTGTTAACATACCACCTTCCCAGGCCTGTCTCAGTCCCATGTTTATTTGCCCCCCTCCTCCAGCATTTGCCCAGAGGGCCTTCAACAGCGCAGCCTACAGGCAGAGAAACGTATCTGTCAGAATAGGCAGGTCAAGCTGCTTTAGCAAACCTTGAAGTTTCAGCAGCTTTGTGTAATTAAAAGCTTATTTACATTCATGTCCTATTTGGATGAGGATCTGATCACTGTCCTGGGCATTTCTTCTCTGAGCAGTGATGTAGGAACATCTCGTACCCATGTCTTAAGAGACACACAGCTTCCAAATTCACCAAGACAGGGAAAGTAAGCATTGGAGGAGATCATCTGGGATTTTACTTCCATCTTATTCTTCCAAATATTCTCAAATACCTTCTAATCAAGAGGAATTTGAACTTATCATGAATTTGTACTCATTTCTTGGTTTATTATTGCTTTTGGTATCTGGCTTCTGCCTCTTAGATTAGTTTTCTTCTATATCCCTGAGAAGTGTGTTAAGGGAGGGTCTGTGAGTTAAAAAAATGTACATTTTTGCCTCCATACTAGACTGAGAATTTGCTTGAGTTCAGAGCTTTAGGTTCAACATCGTTTTCCTTCAGAAATTGGAAGCTGCTGCTTCACTGTACTTTTGCAATCAGCGCTGCAGGTGGAAAGTCTGAAGTCAATGTGATGCATAGTCCATTGACAGGGAACCTCTTTTCTTTGTGAATGCTTTTAGGATTTTTTCCTTAATCTTTGGTTTCTGAAATTTCATGACATTCCATTTTTTGTTCATTCTGCTGTTTATTATCTCATTTGCTTTCTTTTAAAAAAATTTTATTGTTCTTTTTTTGCATTACCATTTAACCCCCTTATACCTTTCTCCCCACCCCCATCTCAGTCACCACACTGTTGCCCATGCCCACGAGTCCTTTTTCCTTTTTGCTCATTACCTTATTAACTTTCATATTGGTACATATTTAATCTTTTCAGATTTTAAAATTATGAGTATGCTGAAATAAAAATTGCTTTATATGAATTTTGCTTATGTATTCAAGAAATATATTTTTAAGCACCTATTTGGTGCCAGTCACTATTCTATGCATAGGTGAGAGACAGTAGTAAACAAAATAAATGAAACCCCTTTACCATTACAAAACTGGCATTCTAGTGGATAATAACAGACTGCATTTACTGCATTTACTACAAGTCAGGCACTTTGCTAACTCATTTAATCCTTAAAGTAGGTACTATTATTATTCCCATGTTATCAATGAAAAAGAGGAGCTGCCGGAGGTTAAATGTCACCCACACACCCCTAAAGGCCTTTTGGTTTGGGAGTGAGGATTAAGCTATAACCAATGAGAATTGAAGGAGAATTTTTTAAAGAAGAATTTCTGAGAGCAATGTTTTATTTCATGTATCTCCCAAGGCAGGAGAAACAAAAGAAAAAAAATAAATGAGACTAAAACTAAAACTAAAAAGGTTTTGCACGGCAAAAGAAACCATCAGCAAAATAAAAAGACAACCCACTGAATGGGAGAACATATTCACAGATACACCTGATAAGGAGTTAATATCCAAAATTTATAAAGAACTTATAAATTTCAACACACACACATATGTTCACACACACAAAGAAATGCAAATTAAATCCACAATGAGATACTACCTCATACTAGTCAGAATGGCCATCATCAATAAATCAGCAATCAAATGCTGGGGAGGATGTGGAGAAAGGGGAACCCTTTTGCATTATTGGTGGGAATGCAGACTGTGGAAAGCAGCATGGAGATACCTCAAAAAAAAAATTAAAAAGATTCAAGAACCCAAGATGGAGACATAGATAGACAGGCTGTGTCTCCCTCCACAACCAGAAACAGGAACATCTACCTCAAAGCTAGAGACAACCAGAAATCCCAGAATATCAAGCTGCATGGAAGTCCAACAACAAAAGATAAAAAGAAGAAATACTCACCCAGACGGGGAGGCAGGGTGGAGCCGGGACAGAGAGGGTGCGGTTTGGAGAGCAGATTGCCAGCCAAATTGGTGGTACAGCAGCTGCGGTGAGACAGCAACAGTGGCCGACCAGTGGGACGTGCAGTCACAGTAGGGACGCCTGTTGAGTGTTTACACCGCCAGACCAGACTGCGTGGCTCGTGGTTCCCGCACGGGGGCAGAGGGTGGGGCAGAAATAAAGCTTCATTGCTTCTGACTGTGAAAGCCAGTGGGGGTTGGGGCGGGGGAAGAAACGGCCAGTCTCTCAGCAGTCTGTTTAAAGGCCCCCATGGTCCTGGAATGTCCACAAACCCACCTGCTCTGGGAGCCACAGCCAGGACAACAGCTAGAGAGGTGCCAGTCCCAAATAGGAAGCAGGAAAAGGTCCTACAAGAGGTGAGTGCTGAGCAAGCAGCACTGTTCCCTCTCAGACCCCTCTTCCACACACAGCGCTATAGTGAGGCAAAACGGGGTGCCTGTACTGACAAATATCTAAGGCCCTGCCCCTTACAACGTAACAGGTGTCACAGCTCTACCTAAGACAGAGGCAAACATAGGAGCCTGTCAAGATGAATAGACAGAAAAATATGGCTCAAAAAAGGGAATAGTTCAGAGTTCCAGTGGGCAAACTAAGCATTGAAGAAATATTTAATTTGACAGATGCACAGTTTAAAATGCTGGTGATAAAGATGCTCACAGACTTGACAGATATACTTAAGTACAGCAAATGCAGAAAGGAAGAAGTGAAGGCCATGCTAAGTGAAACAAAGGAAAATATACATTAAAACAATGGTGAAGGGAAGGAAAAGGGGGTTCAAGTAAATGATTTGAAACATAATGAAGAAATAAAATGACAACCAGTACAGAATGAGGGAAAAAGAATTGAAAAAAAAAATGAGGAGAGGCTCAAGAATCTCTGGGGCAACTTTAAAGGTGCCAACATTTGAATCATAAGAGTGCCAGAAGGAGACAAGGAAGAGCAAGCAATTGAAAACTTGTCAAATTTGGTGAAGAAAATAGACATACAAGTCCAGGAAGCACAGATCCAAACAAGCTAGATCTGAATAAGACCACACTAAGACACATCATAATTAAAATGCCGAAGTTTAAAGATAAAGGGAGAATCTTAAAAGCAGAAAGAGAAGAGAGTTACCTACAAAGGGGTTCCTACAAGACTATCAGCTGACTCCTCAAAAGGAACTTTGAAGGCAAGAAGCAACTGGCAAGAAGTATTCAAAGTGATGGAAAGCAAGGACCTACAACCAAGATTATTCTACCCAGCAAAGCTATCACTTAGAATGGAAGGGCAAGCCCTGGCTGGTAGCACAGTGGATAAGTTGCTGGCCTGCAAACCCAAAGGTTGCTGGTTCAATTCCCCAGCCAGGGCACATAGCCAGGTTGCAGGCCAGGTCTCCAGCCAGGTCCTTGGCTGGAGGCAGGTGAAAGGCAACCATACATTGATGTTTCTCTCCCTCTCTGTCTCTCTCCCTTCCTCTCTCTCTGGAAATAATAAATAGAATCTTAAAAAAAAAAAAAAGAATGGAAGGGCAGAGAAAGTGCTGCCCAGACAAGGTAAAGCTAAAAGAGTTCATCATCACCAAGCCATTATTATATGAAATGTTAAAGGGACTTATTTAAGAAAAAAGGATCAAAATTAGGAACACCAAAAAGACAAACTCACAGTTATCAACAACAGAATCTTAAAAATAAAAATAAAGTAAGCAAACAACCAAAACAGGACCAGAATCAAAGGTATGAGGATCATTGGAGGGTTATCAGCTAGGAGGAGGAAGAGGGTGAAGCAGGGAAATGATGCAGGGATTAGGAAACATAATTGTGGGTACAAGAATGATAGGGAGAAGAATAATAGAGGAAAGGGTGAAATCAGAGAATTTATATGCACAACCCATGGACATGAACTAAAGGAGATTGGAACAAAGTCCAGGGAAAAGAAATAACACTAAGGAAGACCTAGTAGCCAGACAGAGCCATGAAGGTTTAACTGTGTCTCCAAGCTCATTGCAAGTCGGGTTTTAGGGAACGTCTACACAAGAGCTCCAGGCAGCTGTCTCCCTGGAAGGGCTTTGTGAAGAATGAACTTTATTCTATGAAAGCTGGGGAGGCTCTGAAAGCTTTTAAGGAGAAAGATATTTTGATCATGTTTTAGAAATACTCCTCTGACTTAGAGTGTGGAATGTATTCAAGGAAGAAGCAAGGAGTTCAGTTTAGAAGCCATGTATGGCACTGAATCATGACGGAAAAGTTTTAGAGTGGCCTCAGAGGGCCATGTGGGACAGAAGGGACAATTTGAGATAAGAAGGCAGAATGAGAAGAACTTGTTGACTCATTGGGAGTAAGATATAGGGAGAAATAAGCTAAACACTCATTTGTGGCTTAGGAAACAGGGTAGATGGGGAGTTACTAGGACAGGCTGGTTTGAGGGGAGAAGGAATGAGAAAGGAATGGGTCCTGGTTTTGACTTATTAAGAATCAAGTTCATTGTAGGACATCAGTTGGCAGTTGAACTGTTCACCAGAAGTTCAGAAGAGAGATCTGAACTGTGTGGATGCTGATCTGAGAAGCAGCTGCAGAAATCTACTCTTCAAAAGGTGTGCAGAATGAGAAAAGACAGCACCTAGGACCAAGAGACAGTTATTTATGGCCCAAGGTAGACTGCGGCACCCAGAATGCAGACGAGAAGGAAATGAGCCACCCTAGAAGCTGGAGGAAACCCAGGAGTCTGGGTGTCATTGCACCCTAGGAAAGGGAGGGGGCTAATGCGAAGGGCGCAATCAGAGAGGTGATGTACTAAGACTTTTTGCATTTAACCAGAGGATGGTGAGAGCGGTTTCAGTGCCTGCCTGGTCAGGGCCTAGGAATGACATGTCCAATGGCTCCTCAGAGTACCTCTATCCTGCTGCCTTTCTAAGGGGAGCTGAGGTAAGCAGCCTTGCACTTGAACCCATCCTGCTCTAGTGAGTTAAGGAAAATTAGCTCAGTGGTTGAAAGAACCCACTCAGCTTCCCACCCTCATGGGTACACTTTAGGAGATCTGGGAGACCTGTAATTGAAACAACCAATCCAATCCAATCAAGGAACGCCCTAGAGGTGGCAATAAATGGAGCTGTGCAGAGCATCTTGTGTCGGGGCCAGGCAGCCTTGGGAGGCTAGAGGCCCTAGTTCGCAGGGCAACGCTCCCTGCCAAGTGCCCAGCACGCAGCGCTCTGCCTGCTCTGTTAAGTCTCAGCCTGGAGGCAGAGCCCTCCCTCCGCGCTGCTTTCTGTAAAACTATGCTCACTCTGCACCACTTCGCTCTTTGCCTTAGGCAAGAGAAGGCGCCCAGAGAGGTTATCTTCAGAAATAGTTTCTCAGCACCTTCTGGTTTGAATGGATTTGAACTAAAATGAACTGGAAGGTTTCCCCACTTAGGTCCAAGACTCTACGAAGTGGGGCGGGGGCGCTCCATCCTGAGCTTCAGGCGCTGGAAGCAGGCGCACTCTGCTGGCAAGTCGTTTGCAGACTCTCCAGCCTAAAATGCAGGCCTGGAACCCACTAACCTTGGGGGCCTCATGCCTCTGCTAACAGCTGGGGTAGAGGGCAAAGCACCTGGGCCTCAGGGACTCCCGTGTTTGGGCCAGAATGGCAGGAAGGCCAGGTCCCCAACCCTGCACACCTCTTCCTTTGTGCCCAAGTGTTGTCCCCTGTGGTTATGGCAGGGAGCTGGGTTCCTGGGTACCAGGTGTGAGGATGGGGGAGAGTGGGAGGTCCCCTACCCAGTCCTCAGCCCCTCCCCCTCCCCCTCCACTCAATTTATTCACTGTGAACATACCAATTTGGTCCTTCAAAAAATAAATAAATAAGATTATTAAACATCTACGGCCACAAACTCTACCTTCAATAGCGCTTGCCATCTAGTGGAGGAGACATACCAGCACCTTATATGAAAGCTGAGTTCCAATTATTCATAGAAGATTCACATAGGAACTCATGATCTAAGAGAGTTCATCAATCCCCCCTCCCCCCAGCCAAATAATAATCCGTATTGAAAGTCCACAGGGCTCGATGGACAAAGTGCTGGCTCACGGAGGAGGAAGGAGCAGGCCCACCTTCACACACCAACCGCCTGGCGCAGGACTGGCTCGCAATGACCGCCTTTTAAAAGAATGAATGGCTAAAGGCAGGAACATTGACTGAATACATCCATCCAATTAGACTGCCGAGGACAGTTCATGGTTGAATTCAAGTCGATTTTAATGGGTAAGTAGAAGCTCTGGAAATGTTAACAGCAAGTGAGGGAAGTGGCCCTGAGGACTTTATGGCTGGAAGGTTAACAACATTTGGAATGAAATGACTATCAGGATAATACAAATTCATTTTGAGGGCTGCAATTCATTTAACTAGAACACTATGACTAAATTAAGTGAAGTTTGGCTCCGTATCCCAAATGTAGAGAGGTGCTAACAATTCTATTCAGAGCTGATGGATAAGGAGGTTGAATGGTTGAAAGAGGGCCGCTAAGCTGGTACTACCAGAGCTACCTTCTATGGACTATTTCCCTCTCCTTGTACCATTTTTTAAAAAAAAAAACAACTTATTTCATGCTCATTTATTTGTTTTTCCACCCAGAGTCTTTAAAATAAGCCATGGTTTTCCTTAATGTTTGGGAGAAAAAATTATTCAGACTTCTGAATGGTGAAGGGACCAAACAAGAAAGTGACGGAGAAAAAAAAAAAGAAAGAAGTGACCAAAGATCACCAGGAGCTACCTCTTAGGGGTGATTTAGAAGCTTCACAGCCCCTGTCTGCCAGGTGTCACTTATTTCCAATTTCAAAGAGCAGTATGCAGGCCAAAGGCCGATGAGAAAAAGATCACAAGATGACAATTTTAGTTACTTGAGGGTGACATTTCCAAGATTCAGGCAGTAGGGGGCAGAGGGAGAAGAGACCTGGCAACCATTCCAGGGCTCAGGCATTAATTTGACAAGGTTTAACCCAAATGAAGATTTCAAGAAGAACAAAAACAACTGTTTCCTTTTTAAGAGGAAATGTGAAGTCGGGAGCCAGGCTTGATAAATTGCTCAAGTTGTTTATGGAGGCAACTGAAAGTATGCTGTGGGTGTCTCAGGTGGCCCCAGTCAGCTGGAGGAATCAGGAGATGATGGGGAACAGTACAACCTTATGCTCCATAACTTACCCATGTGGACTGACCAAATTGGTTGCTTAATGGTAGAGTCCTGGATGGTGGCTCAGTGGATAGGTGCTGGCCTTTGAAACCAAAAGTTGCCAGTTCGATTCCCAGCCACGGCATATAACCAGGTTGCAAGCCAGGTCTCTAGCCAGGTCCTTAGCTGGAGGCCGGTGAAAGGCAACCATACATTGATGTTTCTCTCCCTCTCTGCCTCTCTTTCTTCCCTTCTCTCTGGAATAATAAATAAAATATTTTAAAATAATAATAACACTTGCAAGTGAAGTTTCAACAAAATATGAAAGATAGGAGGAGGTTGATTAGAGCGTCATCCCAATACACCAAAGTTGCAAATTCAGTCCCTGGTCAGGACACATACAAGAATCAACCAATGGATGCATAAGTAAGTGAGTGGAACAGCAAATTGATGTTTCTCTCTTACACATGTTCTCTTTCCCTTCCTTTCTCTCTCTCTCTAAAAAGAATTATATTAGAAGAAAAAGTGCTTCAATAGGTTTATTAAAAATGTAAAGAGCCCTGGCTGGTAGCACAGTGGTTAAGGCGCTGGCCTGCGAACCCAAAGGAAGCTGATTCAATTCCCCAGCCAGGGCACATAACCAGGTTGCAAACCAGGTCTCCAGTCAGGTCAGTGGCTGGAGGCAGGTGAAACACAACCATACATTGAAAAAAAACCATATATATATAGAGAGAGCACACTGGAAAAATAGAAATGGTGTACATAACATGCCAAAATTAGAAATGGAGAAAACTTGATCAAACAGAAAGTAGGGAAGAAATCCAAACATATATAAGTAACAATAAATGTGAATGGGCTAAATTCCCCTGTTAAATGCAGAAACCTTCAAAATGAGTGCAAGAGATCTCAAGAATATACATGTTGTATATATATTTATACAATATATGAGTATGTGTGTACACATGTGTACACACTTATCCACACATAATGCATTTATTTTAAAGTCACATTTAAAACAACATAATACAAAAGGCTTTAAAATAAAAGGCTGCCCTGGCTGCTGGCATGGTGGATAAGGCACCAGCCTGCAAACCCAGCCAGGGCACATAACCAGGTTGCAAGCCAGGTCTCCAGCCATGTCCATAGCTGAGGCAAGTGAAAGGCAACCATACATTGAAAAAAAAATTTTAAATAAAAATAAATAAAATAAAATATAGGCATATTTATTGGGGTGCAATGGCCCCTCTAAAAGAGTGACCCCTCTATTCCCACCCCCAAATGTTCCACCTTTAGTCCCAGGTGAGTATACTGGCAAGGTGGAGGCTACTAGTAACCATGGCTGTCTACTGAAGGGACCTCACTCTCAGCTGTTTACTGCTTCCAGAAAAGCCAAGGTGTTAAATGTCTTAAAGTGTCCTCAAAAAAGTATGGACATCACAGTGGCCCTGCCCTTGACAACTGATCAATCTTTTTGGTTTCTTTGCCCTTCCAAAGCCTGTTTTCATAAGTAGACACCTGCTCCTTATTGAACTCCATTGAATGTCTTTGAAAAAGTATTAGAGCGCCACCTTCAAGTTTCCACAGAGAAGCTGGGAGTGGATGCTTGGATCCTGTGGGTTCACTCATAACAAAAAATGGGGGCTTATTAATCACAGAACCAGCAGTTTCCTACTTATGGAGCAAAATGTTCCAGTACCAGAAACAGTTTTCAGGGAGTAATTGCTGACAAGTGCACAGTTATTTTTATATTCTTTAAAGAATACTTGTGGAACATATTCATCAGCCCTAAGGCAGGGTGATCAGAGGTTATTATAACAACTGCACTTGTCAATGCCTGGCCCAGAAGGCAGTGAGAATGTAAGTCGAAAGCCCTCTTTTTGTCTGGTTCCCTTCCTTCCCTTAATTGCGACCAAATTGTGACCACCAGACATTCTGTAAACATCAGTGCTTTAACGAGATGTTCTAGGTCCCATCTTAATTGCCATGACCAAGAGTCCAAATTAGTCAGCCCCTAGGAAGCCCAGGTTCTATTTTAAAAAGGCATTTAACAATTCCAAAACTTGGAACTTAGATGCTTAGTCAGGCTTTCTCACAGAAATGCTGAATCACAGCCTTCTGGGGTGGAACCCAGGACAACCATATTCTTAACAAGCTGTGGATTTAATTCTGATGCCCGGTCACATTTGGGAACCAAGGAAGGATACATGCTGATACTAAATACAGTGAAGATTATTTCAGGGACAGAGTAAATGTATGCTAATATTTCTAATTTAATCATTGCTACACTAGGATGATTTAACCATTACTCTAATACAGGAATTTCTCAATCTTTTAAAAAATTTTTCCATATACTGCATAACCAGATGGCTTTTATCAAGTTGTTTAATCCCATGCCAAACCATGCTTTTATTTATTTTTATAGAGAGGGGAAAGGGAGAAGAAATATCAATGTGCGGTTGCCTCTTGTGTGCCCCCAACTGGGGACATGGCCGGGCATGTGCCCTGACTGGGAATTGAACCTGTGACTCTTTGGTTTGAAGGCTGGCACTCAATTCACTGAGCCACACCAGCCATGGCCCAAATAACTTTTAATGTTTGAAGCTTTAGAAATAACATCATTAAAAAACCCAGTCGTGGCTGCTTGTTTCTATAAGTTTTCATTTGTGGTCATCAATCATTTCATCACAGGTGATGTCAAATAACCATTTGTTAATAATTCCTTGGGCCAGTTGAGGTACATTTTTAAGTCTCCTGAATTTTACTTCCTACTTCAACCTATTTGTAAAAATATCTGTATTCAATGGATGCAGCACACTAGCAGAAATGCCACCTAAGATTGTTTCTTTTTCTTAACCTTCTGCAAACATCCCATAGAGCAGCAATTTTTCAATTTTAAGTACTCACTTTGAGTAATTTTGATATAGGTGGTCTGCAAATGACACTTTGAGAAACAAAGTTAAAAGAAAAAAGTTAAAGTGGTAACTGTCACACATTTTAAGACAAGATTTTACACAATGCATAGAACACCATCGCCCAGCAAAAGTAGCATTGTGGACCTACATCCACACTCACATTCTTGGCAGAATCTTGTACCGCTGGATGAATCAGGGTATGAACCCAACTCCTAATGAGGTTTTTTGGGTCTCATCATGGGTCCTGGATGTTTCACAGTGATCATTCTTTTCAACTCTTTTTATCGTTTCTTCATACACAGAGCTTTAAGGTACTCCTACATCTTAGAACACTCAAACATGACAAATAATATTTTCCTGTATATTTCATCAAGGCTGTTGATATGGTTTATTTATTATGTACAATTTTGTTATGGATTTTAAAGTTCTGGGTAACCTTTCCCCTTCCCTCCACATTTAATTGTTACATTCACAGCAGGCCTCTCTTTTGCATGTCTGTAACTTGTAGTTTTAGCTTCTTAATCATCACACTCATCCTATAGGATTTGTGTGTGTGTGTGTGTACTCTTAATGATGAGCACTTCCTTCTTAACTGGTTCATATCACACTCATTTATAGTCATTTTCTCTTGAGTGGATTCTCCGATGAATGTGTTTTAAAGCCTGAGAGGAGCCCTTATTGCACTTGTCTCATTCATGGGGTCTCTCCCCCCTCGTGAACACCAAGTTTTGTATTCTAAGAAAAACTCCTACCACACTCATCACCTTCATATGCTTTCTTTCCTGAATGGAGGGTATAATGAAAGACAAGTGGAGCACCTGGTGAAGTCTTTACTCTCTCATCATATAGATATGGTTTCTCTACTAGGTGGACTCTGATGAACTCAAAGGTCTGCAGATCTATCATAACTCTTACCACCCTTTCCTTATTTATAGGGTTTCTCTTCTGCATGGACACTTTCAAGGCAAATATTTTTATACTGATCTCACTCATCACCTTTATAAGGCCCTTCTACTGTATGTACTCCAGGATGAATTCTGCAGAAGCTCTTATGGCATTCTTTCCATATATACCCCTATGTGGCTTGTCTGATGAACTCAAAGATTCACACTCAGGATGAAGCCCTTACCATACTCAAACATGTAATTAATGCACCGTGATATATTCACGGAGATTTAGAATGGGTAGGGAAGATGTATTTGCTCATTGTCTAGTCAGTGCACGTGTCCAAGCACCATCTCTTCCTCTTCAGGTTAAGCAACCATTTCTGTTTTATGTTTTTGTCAAATGCACTGTTCTTGGCTAATCTATAGTCAGACCCTGTTCTTAGCCTCTGACCCTGGAAACCACTGATCTGTTCTCTATTTTTAATTTTTTGCCTTTTCCAGAATGTCATGTAAATGGAATCAAATAGAATGCAACCTTTGAGGACTGAGTTCTTTCATTGGGCATAATACATTTGAGATTCATTCATGTTGTAGGCATCAATCCCAGGGTCTTCCACAGAAATTCATCCAGGACTACATTTCCCGTAAGGTTCATGGAGCTTGGATCGTGGAAGGTATCAGCTATTTCCTGTTTGTCTAGTGGAGGTTTCTATGTGGTATCACTTGTGCTTCATGGAGAGCTCTGGTCATATTGAAGAGAAACATGTAGCTCATTTTTACTTAATATAGACAAGACATATGCTGTAAGACATGGCAAATAGAAAACAGTAGGAAAATAGACCAAGTATGGTTACTTCTTCCATTGTCTTTCTTTAAAAAGAATTAAACTGTAGTAATAGAATGATAAATATATCTTCATTGTAATTTTAAAATATATATATTATATAAATTAATGTATTAAAGGTGTCAAAAAGGATTTTTGTTTCCAATAGCCTATCAGGGGAAGGAAGTCACCTGTTTGCGTATGGCTGTGACTTCCGATGGAGTCAGCCTTATATCTGAAACACTGACTCTGGAAAGAACTGACACAGCAATCTTGAACTAGCTGATGTCACTTCTTATGTGACCTTTGACATACAGCCTCCTTTGTTCCAATGTGTATATAAGACTGCCATTGCTGTAAGCTGTGCTGTGTGGAAGAGTGGCTGTGTGTGCATGGAAATGCCAGCACTCTCTGAGACCATTGCTCTGCCACTGTAATAAAGCGCGCAAAACCTCCCATCAGCTCCTTGCAAGTTCTTCTTCGCCACTGGACTAGATCCCTCCCAGCTATCATCATTTGGTGGTCATGGACCCAACACAGCCTAGTTATGTTTCAAAGATTTATTACAATTATGTTGTAAGGCAACAGCAAGAGGCCAATTTTAAGTTTAATTCAGGGAAAAGGACTTTGTGTAGAAAAAGAAAAGAGTTACATTATCATTATTTGCTAACTACTACAATAAAAGTATCTGATAGACATCAGAGTGGGTGGGCTAGTTTCTAAAACAAGTCTTAATCCCATTAAAGTCATTTAAAAATTGCTTATCAGAAATAATTTTTCCAAAAGGAAGTCATGAATTACAGTATGAAAAAAAAAAAAGTTTCTTTCCAGAACAGATTTGGGATACTTTCTCTTTTACAGGTTTCTTCACACCTTTCTCCCCACCCCCTCCCTGACCTAAAATGTGTGTATACTATGAAGCCTATTGTAAGCATATATCTAATATTCATTCAACAAAAACACGTTGAGTTAGCTCCTATGTTTGGATAGAGCTGAGGGTAGTTTTGGTTTTCTTCTTGCCAAAATTTTATACAGCCTAAGACAGGTAGGTCAGCAACAAAGGTGACAGGGTGGTTTTCTAAAACTGGAAATATATTTTAGCTCATTCTACAGTATTCTTTCTTACACTTATGGAAGGGAGCAAATTAACCTATAGAATTAACTTACATGCCTCCTGATATATTACAATTAAAATTCTTGTTTATTGCACATTTTTTGCCAGCTTGACCTACACAGTTACTCTCAAGGGGAAGTAACATCATGCTGGCAACAGTGGAGCCCCTAAAATATGTCCTCTTCCTTTAGTCTTAAGTAGTTTAGGGTTTCTCAGATGAGAGGCATGGATATGGGAAGGTGGGATAGGATGGGAACAGGAAGCACAAAGTAGGGCAAAATGAGGGAATAAGAAAGCTGTTGAGCTTGAAAAAAGGAAAATCCTGGCACTACAAAGAAAAGAATTTCCTATGTGGCTGGAAAACTGATTTTGAAGACAAGTCTGAAAGGTTTCAAAAACTTTTTAAATGATTGCAAAAGTGAAACTAGCCTCTAGCCTTCTAAAATAACTTGGGAAGTGTTAAAGAAAAAAAAGATATTCATTATACTTGTTAAAGATTATCTGCAAGGCAGACCTTATTTGGGGCTATCACATAAGTATATGCACCACTACAATGGGATTTTAGTGGATGATAAAAGATTAAGCTCAATTCCTACACAGAACAGACAAGTGGGAATCTATAGCCAAGGAGCAGAGCAGCAGTCAGTGGATGGAAAATTAGTATGAGGAAACACCAGGGGTAAGGGGATGGTTGGTTTGGCTAAATCTACCTAACAGGATTCTTGCTGAAGACAGGCCAGGGTGATCAGACATCACCTAAAGGATGGTAGATGATGAAGAACTGATCAGATATCAAGGGTAGGGGGTTCTAGTTAAACTGACTTAGCAAGGTTCTTGCTAAAACTAAATTTTATAAGGCAGGACACAATAGGCCTGGGTGTGCGTTCAGGACCCTGACTAAAGTTTGGTCAAAGAACCTTTGTCAATGACAACAAACAAAAGTCCTGTACCAGATGGCCAAACAGGGTAATTTTACCAAACATTCAAAGAAAAACTAACACCTATCCTTCTCTAAATATTCAAAAATATTCAAGAGGAGGATGGGTGTTAGTTCTTCTTTGAAGTTCATTTTACAAGGCCAGCATTGTCCTAATTCCAAAGCCAGATAAAGACACTCCGAAGAAAGAAAATTATAGGCCAATATCCCTGATTAACATAGATGCTAAAATTCCCCACAAAATATTAGCAAATAAGATCCAGCAATACATTAAAAATATCATAGACCAAGATCAAGTGGGACTTCTTCTAAGAATGCAGCATTGGTACAATATCCCCAAATCAATCAACATGATACACCACATAAATAAACAAAATGAAGGATAAAAACCACACAATAATATCAATATATGCAGAAAAAGCATTTAATAAAGTCCAGCACCCATTTACAATAAAACTCTCAGCAAAGTAGGAATAGGTAATAAAGGCCATATGTGAGAAACCCACAGCTAACATCATACTCACTGGGCAAACTAAAAGCATTTCTCTTGAAATTGGGAACAAGACAGGGATCTCCATGTTCGCCTCTCTTATTCAATATAGTACTGGAAGTTCTAGCCACACCAATCAGACAAGGAGTGAAAATAAAATATATCCAAATTGGAAATATTTTCTACTTGTAGAAGGCATGAAACTGTATGTAGAAAACCTAAAGATTCCACCAAAAAGTACCAGAACTGATAAATGAATTCAGTAAAGTAGCAAGTTAGAAAATAAATATCCAGTAATCAGTTGCACTTTTATACATCAATAATGAACTATCAGAAAGGGAAACTAAGAAAATAATCCTGTTCACAGTTGCTTCAGGAAAAATAAAAAAAACAAAACCTAGCAATAAATTTAATGAAGGATGTAAAAGAACTATATTCAGAGAATTGTAAGACACTGAAGAAATTAAAGATACAAATAAGTAGAAGCATATACCGTGTTCATGGATAGGAAAAATTAACTTCATTAAAATGTCTGTACTACCCAAACCAATCTATAAACTCACACAATTTTTATCAAGATACCAATGGCATATTTCACAGAACTAGAACAAATATTCCAAAAGTGTCTATGGACCCACAAAAGACCATGAATAGCCACAGCAGTCTTGAGAAAGAAGAAACCTGAGAGACCCACACTACCTGATATAAAACTATACTATAAGCCCATAGTAATCAAAACAGCATGGTACTGGCATAAAAACAGGCGTAGAGATCAATACACTAGAATAGAGAACCCAGAAATAAACCCACACCTTTATGGTCAATTAATATTTGACAAAGGGAGCAAAAACATACAATGGGTAAAGATAATCTATGCAATGAATGGTATTGGGAAAATTGGACAGATACATGAAAAACAATGACCACCTTCTTATACCATACACAAAAATAAACTTAAAATGGATTAAAAACTTAAATGTTAGACTCAAAACAATAAAAATCCTAGGAGAAAACAGTTAGTAAAATACCTGATTTTTTTTCATAGCAATATTTCTTCTATCACTTCAGACAAGGGAAACAAAAAAAATAAACAAGTGGGACCACATCAAAATAAAGTATTTGCCCAGCAAAGGATACTATCAACAAAATGAAAAGAAAACCCAATGAGTGGGAGGAAATAATTGCTAATGATATATCGGATAAGGGGTTAATATCCAAATTTCATATGGAACTTATAAAACACCAAAACAAAACAAAACAAAACCCCAATCCAATTAAAATTAGGCAAAGGACCTGAAGAGATTCTTCCCCAAAGAGGACATATAGATGGCCAATAGACATGAAGATTATCAACATCACTAATAATCAGAGAAATGCAAATTAAAACCAGACTGAGATATCCTCTCACACCAATCAGAATGGCCATCACTAATAAATCAACAAACAACACGTGCTGGTGAGGATATGAAGAAAGGGGAACCCTTGTGTATTGTTGATGAGAATGCAGACTGGTGCAGCCACCATGGAAAGCAGTATCGACTTATCTCAAAAAGTTAAAAATGAAACTGCCTTTTGACCCAGAGATTCTAATTCTGAGAAGTTATCTGAAGAAACCCAAACTAATTCAAAAGGATATATGCAATGCATCCCTATGTTCCTTGCAGTGTTATTTACAATCGCCAAGATATGGAAGCAGCCCCAATGCCCATTAGTAGAAGAGTAGATTAAAAAGTTGTGGTACATGTACACAATGGAGTACTACTCATCAGTAAAAAAGAAAAAAGAAAAAAGAAAATCTGACCCTTTGCAAAAGCATGGATTGACCTGGAGAGCACTGCCTTAAGTGAAATAAGCTGGTCATAGAAAGACAAATACCATATGATTTCACTCATTTGTGGAATCTGATGAATAAAATAAACAAACAAAATATATAGACTCAGGGAGAACAGACTGACAGCTGAGAGGGAAGGGGAGTTGTGGGGCTGGATGAAAAAGGTGAAGGCCTTAAGCAAAACAAACTCATAGACACAGACAACAGCATGGTGATTACCAGAAAGGAAGGAGGTTGAGGGGAGGGAGAGGAGGGTATAGAGAGCATAAATGGTGGTGGAAGGGGACTTGTCTTGGGGTGGTGAACACACAATATATAGATGATGTTATTAGAGAACTGTACACCTAACACTTACATAATTTTATTAACCATTGTCACCCCAATAAATTCAATAAAAAATAAGTCTTTCAAAGAGAAGATATCATTTAGATCCTTAAATTCTAGTATGCTTATTCAAAAAAGCACTATCATTCATTTATAATCATTATTCAGCATTTTAAAAAATAGCTAACGAAAGAAAAACAATGCAACATGGTTGTAACTGAGCTTAAACTTGAAAGGAAGAGGCAGATTTCCAAATTTAGGTGCAAGCTGTTATAGGCAACACTGAAGAAAAGGCATAAAGGATATTAACAAGGCCTATCACAGACAGCAATAAAATCTTTAGGTTAAATAATGGGTGGTTATCCCTTTAAGGGGATAATGTGGTACTTACAAAATGTCACATTCCAAAGCAAAGTTGCTATGCAGAAAAACTTGCTCTTTCAAACTTGGTTAATGCTGCTTATGCCATCCTATAGAAAATTCCAGGCACTCCCAGGAAGTATCAACTTCTTATCAAAAACAAAAACAAAAAACACCCCATCAGACCTAAAAACTAGCTCCTGGAAAGTTACAAGCAATCATGACACCTTCTACTTTACAAAAGTCAAATACAGACGATAAGCCAGTTAAATGTTACTTGAGCTATGCTTATCTTATGTAGATACACCACTGAAAAGAGAAGTATTTGAGTGAAAATGTTCTATTCACATACTTAAATAAACATTTCCCTCAATGAAACGCTTATTGTAATACAGAATACAATTGCTTTTACCCCTCTCATGTGTTAGCTTGTTGAATTGTGTTTTGGTGTTTACATATAGGAAAACGTCTATAACAAGTTTTATAATTAAAGAGGAGACTCTGGAATTCAGCGCTATGCCCATTAAAAGTACTAGTAAATGGGTAAAAATATTACTGAAATTCAAACTGCATATTAAACCACATACGTTTCCCCCCTTGCATGTTATTGTTAGATTGGAAGAAAAATGGTGATAGTTATTGCAGAAACTCAATAGATATATTATGAGTAAATATATTTTATATTACACATAATTTAGAGCTTGTTATAAAAATATTTTTAAATCAGCTATGGTAAAATTAAAACTTTTTTAAAAAATCAGAGACAGTCAATCAACTCTTCATGGATTCCTTATTTAATTTATGCTTATTTTCCAAGCTCTATTATTTATAATTCACTGTTTCCTGTAATCTTTTCGGTAAAACCTTTATTATCACTTCCAGAACATGATTGGAATTGACTACCTTTTTATGGAAATCTACTCTTTGCAAATTCATTCTACTTCTCCAATTTCTCCTCACCATGAAAATCTCTTCTATTTTATAAGATTTACTTAATATCTAAGGCTTTCTCATATTCGAAAAGTGAATATTATGTATGCATTTTTTGATGTACAATAACACCTGACTTCTGGGCAAATGCTTTCCCACATCAGTCACATTTGTTGGGCTTTTCTCCTGTATGAGTTATCTGATGTCTAAGGAGATGAGACTTCTTGATGAAGGCTTTGCCGCATTCCATACATTGCTGCGGTTTCTCTCCTGTATGAAATATAGAATGTTTGTAAAGGGATGAACGAACAAACCTTGAAGGTTTTTCCACATTCCTCACATTCAAATGAGTTCTCCAGTACATGAGATTGCACATGCTGAGTAAAGGAGGAGTTCCACCTGAATGATCTCCCACACTGACTGCATTCATAGGGCTTTTCTCCAGTGTGAAGTCTGGTGGACCACAAGAGGTTCTTTATGCATAAAAACTTTCCCTCAATCACTGCACACAAAAGGTCTCTCCCCATTATGAATTTTCTGATGAGCTGCAAGGTGTTTCTTGCTGCAATAGGCTTTCTTGCAGTCATTACATTCAAATGTTTTTTTTTCTTGTGTGATCTTTTTCATGTCTAATTAAATGAAACTTGTTTTTGAAGGCTTTCCCACAATCCTTGCATTCATAAGGGTTTTCTCTATTATAATTAAGTAAGTCTAAAATAGGTTGTAAACTCTTCCCATAGGATTTGCATTTATATAATATTTTTCTTGCATTGATGTGATTTTTTCCAATATGGCTTGTGTTCATATTATAACCATGGAATCTCTCCATAGTCAGAATTTTATTGAACGTGAACAAAAATTATTTCAAAAAATTGTCTTTGCATCCCTGGTGCTTCTCTGATTCGTCAACAAATGGGCAGTCAGCTTCTAAAAGGATGTACAATAAAACATTCTTAGATAATGTTTTCCATCAACAATTACAGAGAGAAACTTACATGACTTCAAATCTAGTCTCATATTTTAAAACAAATCTTGGATTTACCTGCTCCTGAGCTTTCAAAATAAAACTTTAAGAAAGAAATGGGAGCAGATCCTGGCTGGTGGCACAGTGGATAAGGCACCAGCCTGCAAACCCAAAGATCACTGTTTCGATTCCCCAGCCAGGGCACATAACCAGGTTGCAAGCCAGGTCTCCAGCCAGGTCTTTAGCTGGAGGCAGGTGAAAGGCAACCGTACATTGATGTTTCTCTCCCTGTCTGCCTCTCTCCTTTTCCCTCTCTCTAAAAAAATGATATAACAAAATCTTAAAAAAAAAAGAAAGAAAGAAAGAAAGAAAGAAATGGGAGCAGATGAAAGACAGTAATGAGAGCAGATGGCTTAACTTGTGACTTGTGGAAAGACAGTAAAATAGGCACAAGGTACAGTGAGTAGGGTACAAAGGAAGTCAAAGGTTGCTCAACAAGGGTACGTGGTTAGCTTGAAGGACTTCGACAGCCCATTGTAGAGATCTGACTAATGGACAGGGTAACCAGGGGAACAAAAGGCAAGGGAGTTAAGGAAAAATATCTGAGGAAAGAGTAGATTTGGAGGAGGCAGATCAGAATCACAGTCCTCGCTACCTAATTTCTAGATTACCATATTAGGATAGCTCCCTATTTCCCTCATCCATATCTGTTTTTCCTCTAAATCACCTGATATCATGTCAGAACCCCTTCAGGAAGATTCTCTAACCCCATCCAAACCATAGCTGAGACATAATCTGTAGATGGGGCTTCAACTTCACTTCCGCTGGGATTCATTCTCCCATGTACTTCCTTGTAAGTCCAGGAACACAAATAAGTCATTCAAGAGCAAGTCATCCTTAGTCCAAGCACAGATTTTATCTGCTTGCTATCATTTTTATTCTGCCTGAGTTTCTATATATGAGAACTATTTGTCATAGTTGTATTTGACAAGAACTGTTTTTGAATTACATTTCAATTTGCCTGACAAACTAACTCCCAGAAAACTGCTCTGGTTTTGAAGTCACTCCTTTTCATGCCCATCCTCAAAACCCCATACATCCCAAATCCACTGTTCCATTAAAAAAAAAAAAAAAAGGACGAAAAAGACGAAAAAGACAAAAACAGGAAGGGGGGATTATAATTCTCTGTTTCTGAGATTCCTTCTATATGGAATTTTAGCAAAACCCTTAGCCTCTTGCTCTACACCTTATCCTTCTTTATGGAGCTGGACTGCGCAGTGGGTTATAGACATTAATACACGTCTTTATTATAGAATGGTAAGTATGGGAACTGGGTTTCTATCCTTCTCTCACTTCAACCAGTGAGAAGCTGCATCCTGTGTTACATCAACCAAGAATAACTAACTGAAAAATCCAGCCTGGTGAACAAACTATGCAATATAATGAATTCACTCATGGTATCTAATATGCATTCCTCTAGTCCTCAACAAATGCCTCCTTCCAAAATATCGACTCTAAATAACTATAATCTCTTGCTCACAATCCTTCCCTACTATTACTTGCCCTCCCTCCCTCCCTCTTATTTATCTAGTACTTAGATATTTTTAGGGAGGAGTCATTTAGATTTCAAGAAGAGACTCCTTCAATCTTTACATACTTTAAACTTTAAGCTCTGACTGTGACTGCTACTGCCTAAATAATACATTTTGACAACTAACTAGAACAAAACTGTAATGTTAGGCACTGAATAAATGTTCCATAGTCATCAATTTATATTTTTATATGGCTATGTTTTGCATTTTCAACTATACACACTTGGAAAAAGGTAATGGTTTTTGTTTTTCTTTGAATGCTTCTTAGGAAACAACAAAAAGCCTTCTTGAAAGAAAGAATAAGATTATCTCCACAATACCTGACTTTACAACAATGAATTAATAAAATGTTCACTGAATGCCGTTATGTGCTCAAGAATGGTGTGAAAGAAAAATCAATACAGGTCTTTCTCTTCAGGGTGTTATCATAAAAAACATGCAGTGTTGCTTAGTAGATTGAGCACCAGTCTGCAAACCCAAGGGTTGCTAGTTTCATTCCCAGTCAGGGCACTACTCAGGTTGCAAGCCAGGTCTCCAGTCAGGTCCCCAGCTGGAGGCAGGTGAAAAGCAACCACACAATCATGCATTGATGTTTTTCTGCCCCCGCCCCCGTTCCCCTCTCTAAATATAATGAATCTTAAAAAACAAAAACAAAAACACATGCCTTAAAAGTCAATGTTTTGGGTTTTTTGGTTTGTTTAAATCTAAAATAGTATTTGTCAAGTTTTTATGATAGAACCATATTAGAGTTGGGACGGGCATTCAAAGAAGGTAGAAATTAATCTTGGCTGCAGCTACCATGACAGAGAAAGCAATTCATTTAATAGCATGCTGGTTTTAGTTAGATGGAATTCACCAGAATCAAAAGGACTGATGCAAAGAAGAAAATTTTGTATCAAGTACGCTAAAGAACTCAGTCACTATAAAACAGGGTAAAATAAGGGTGATTCTGGATAAATGAGATCACATTATAAAGGGCTTTTTAAAAAGGTCATTTAAATAACACAATACAGAGTATAAAGGAATAACTTATGTTTGTCAGGAAAGTGACAAGAAAAATTAATTTGAATAAATCTTGCAGGACTATCTAAGATAAACCAGAAAATATTTAAAAATCCACAGTATAAGAATAGAAACAGCCTAGACACCATTTTGGGAGTTAAAATTCATTTGGTTTATGTTAGAAGTTGAGGTCCCAGGTAATGTTAAATACACTCAGTGGTATCTTAATCATTTGAAACATACTTCCTTTATGGACTCTGTAGAAAGGGAAAACTTTATTTTGAATCAGTTTTGGATAAACTAATAGTTGAAATCATAGGCAGTAAGTCACAACAGCACTTAAGGGAGAAACTCCTGAGTGGAAAAAAACCGAAACTGCTTATCACAGTGATTTTGAGATTGCAAAGCAGCAGGCTAGTCATTATCCTTTACTGTAACATAAAGACAAAGATGAAGGTTGAAGAATATTGGTGACTAAGAAAAAACACTATAAGGCCAGGTGGAATAAAATTAGGGGAAGAGGAAGTTGGTGAAGCAAAAATGCTGAAGAGAGCATAAAATAAGTAACTTTAGTCGTTAGAGACAAAGTTTCTGAGGGAGTTACTGTGGGGAAAGGTACCAAAGGTGAAAGGGAAGGAAAGAAGCAAAAGTTGAATATGCAGTAAGGGTGAGGGCCTAATAGCAAGGACCCAACTTGGAGAATTTCCAACAGATATTCAATATTACCAAATGAAGCAGAAAGATGAACTACAAGGTAGATACCTCAAGTCATCAGTGAGACAAAAGATGACCAAGGTAGGGTACACAAGTGGGATGTATGATGCAAGAAATGATTTTTTAAAGGTTTTATTTATTATTTTTAGGGAGAGGGGAAGAGGGGAAGAGGGGTAGGAATAAAGAAGAGAAACATCAATGTATGGTTGCCTCCAGCTGGGGACCAGGCCTGCAACCCAGGTAACTGCCCTGACTGGGAATTGAACCAGTGACACTGGGTTCACAGACTGGTGCTCAATCCACTGAGCCATAACAGCCAGGGCAGAAATAATTTTTTTTTTAAGAAAAATAATTAAAAAGACCATAATGTAACTAAAATTTTTGAAATAAAAACAACTAGCATATATTGAATACTCACTATCTGCCAACTATTTGTAAGGCTTTGCACGTATTAACTCATTTAATTTTTACAAGGAAACCTGAGGTAAAGATTAATATTATCCCTGTTTTATAAATAAAACTGTGCTACACAGTAATTATGCCAGACAGTGATTGGTGGAGTAAGACTTCAAGTCCATACAAAATGACTACAGTCTTAAGATTTAGATGTATGGAAAAGCCCTACGATCACGTTGGGGAGGGAAGGCGGATGAGGATTTTAGGAATCAGAGAATAAAGCGAAGACCTAGATGAAGCAGGCAGTGTGAGAAGACAGTAGAAGAAAGGGACATTCCTTTACACAAAGGTGAGCAAAGAAAAAGAGCAGCTATGTGGGGACAGTGAAAGTGAAGGCATCATTTGGGGATCTGATGATGTTATATCAAGCGCACCTAGTCACTCTCAAAGGTGTGTCTTTTAAGAGACACTTCCTATAAAGTATATCAAAGGTGCCTGTCCCCCACTGACCAATTCCAAAGACTCTCATCTACCTGGTTTTCTCTCACTCACCCAGGTGGCTCCAGTGTGGGTTGTCTCCCTCCACCAATTGCCGCTCTTGTCCTTGCTCCAACTTGAAGATCACTTTTGGCAACTGGAGACCCTGTTCAAGGGAAACAACACAGAACTGGGAACAAGGTGCTAGGGACAAACAACTACCTCACATCTCAGGTCTGTCTCCTTGAGTCTCAGGGCCTTAAAGAATGACAAACATTGTTTAGAAGAGAAAGACTCTTCTCCATTTGGGAGGTAGAAGCATAAACAGACTATCTGACCCCCCAAAGAAGATGAAGAATCTTTGATCACTAAGATTCAGGGCCAAACCTCTATGTTCACATCTTTCACCAGTCTTCAAGGAAGGGCCCTATTAACACACTTATTACAATGAAAAGTTACCACCCACTGTCCTTACCCAATGAGATGAAGTTTCTAAAGTTCTCCAACATCACATTCCAATACAAGGTTCTCTGATCATAGTTGAGCAGCTGCCACTCCTCTGAGGTGAGGTCCACCGCCAAATCCTAGAACGTCAATGATCCCTGTAACAGCACATTAATCTTCAAACTAAAATGTTAATCACTTCGGGACTTGCAAGAGAATCAATGTCAGCCTCTTATGCTCATATCATGTTCATTGTTGTATTTTCAGAAAGTTATATATAATAACTACAGCATGTTTAATTCAGAAATAGACTCTGTGATAGAAATAAAAATCATATTTAAAATATTCAACCAGTACCAGAACAATTCAATGGGAGAAAGTATAGTCTTTTTTTTTTTTTTAAACAAATAGTGTTGGGACAACCAGATAGCCACATGCAAAAGAACAAAGTTGGACTCCACTTCCATGCACCCCTCATATCATATACAAAAATAAACTAACAATGGGTGAACAATCTAAATAAAAGAGCTAAAACTAAAAATTCTTAGAAGAAAACACAGGAGTAAATCTTTGTGAACTTGGATTAGCTGGTGGTTCCTTAAATGTGACAGAAAAAGGGTAAGTGACAAGAGAAAAAATGGGTAAGTGGGGATTCATCAAAATTTAAAAATTTTGTGTTTCAAAGGACACCATCAAGAAAGTGAAAAGACAACACAGAATGGGAGAAAATACTTGCAACCATATACCTGATAAGAGATTTATATCTAAAATATAAAAACAATTCTTATAATACAATAAAGAGACAAATTTAAAAAGTTAAAGGATTTGAACAAACATTTCTCCAAAGACATATACATATACAGTTCATAAGCACATGAAAAGATGCTTAACATCCTTAGTCATTAGTAAAACACAAATCAAAATTACAATGAGATATATCACTTCACACCCATTAGGATGGCTAAAATTAAAGACAGACAAGTGTTAGCAAGGACATAGAGAAACTGGGACTCTCACAATTATGCAGCAACTATGGAAAACAATTTGCCAGTTCCTCAAAATGTTAAACATAAGAGTTATATATGAGCCAACAACTAATTTCTTACAGGTATATACCCAAGAGAAATGAAAATACAAGCCCACAGAAAAACCTGTGCACAAATGGTCAGAGCAGAATTATTAATAATAGCCAAAAAGTGAAACCAATATAGGTATTCATCAGGTCAGCAATAAAAAGGTATCTGCTGCATAGGTGAAAGAAGTCAGTTACAAATGATCACATATTGTATGACTTCCATTTGTATAAAATGTTCAGAACAGAAAAATCCATAGAAACTGCAAGTAAATTAGGACTAGGGGGAAGGAAGAAATAGATATAGGGTTTCTTTTGAGGGTAATGAAATGTTCTGAATTAGGCATTGGGGCAGTATCACAATTACATGTATAAACCAAAATCAGTGAACTATATATACTTTAAAACAGGTCAATTTTTTATCCTGGCTGGTATGGCTCAGTGAATAGGCACTAGCCTGCAAACTGAAGGGTCGCTGGTTCAATTCCCAGTAAGGGTACATACCCTGGTTGCAAGCCAGGTCTCCAGCCAGGTCCCCAGCTGGAGGCAAGTGAAAGGCAACCATACATTAATGTTTCTCTTTCTCTCTCTTACTCCTTCCTTTCTCCTTTCTCTTAAAATAAATAAAATCTTTAAAAAAAAAGTTAAAGAGACAAGGTAGGATTTATCCTAGGAATACATGGTTAGCATGGTTAGTTCAATATTGGGAAATGTAATAGAAATTCTCTAAACTTCTATACTAGAGAAGTTTATTGACTTAATTTTATTGACAGGTATTTAAAAAGGATATGGTAAAAAATAGTTCCCAATTTATGAAAATAATCTTCACAAGATAAAAATCCTTAACTTGATTAAAAACAAAAACAAAAAACAAATTTCTACCAGAATAGAAAAGGAAATAATGAAACATTGGAAGCAATTCCATTAAAAATGAAACAAAAATATTTTGGTTAGCAATTAGATTCAAAATTATAATTATTAGAAGTCCTGTCCATTGCAATAAGACAAGAAAAAAAGGAGACATACTTATTGAGCAGTCAGTGACAAGCTCCATTTGAAGACAGTATATCATTGTCTCACTGTAAAATACAAGAATCAATGAAAAACCTCTTGGACTTAGTAAGAGCTCCGAAAACTGATATACAGTCATGTGCTGCATAATGATGTTCCCATCAATGCCTGATGGTGATCCCATAGGATTGCAATAAAGCTTAAAAATTCTTATTACCTAGTGATGTTGTAGCTATCACAAACTTTATAGTGCAACACATTACCCCTGTTTGTGATGATGCCGGTGTAAACAAATCAATTGTGCTATCAGTCATGTAAAAATATAGCACATGTAATCATATACAGTACAGTACATAACACTTGACAATAATAATCAACTACTATGTTACTGGTTTATGTATTTACTATATTATACTTTTTATTGTTACTTTGGAGTATACTCTCATTTATTAAAAAAAAAAGAGAGAAGTGTTCTGTAAAACAGTAAAACAGTATGCCATGTGATGCCAGCAGCAGCCCCATACTACATTTCATGTTTACAGCATCTCTTGATTGAATAATTTTTTCTTGTGCTTAGTTTAATCTTGTGTTGTTCTATTCAGTAACATGCTGTACAGACTTGTAGCCTAGGACAATAGGCTATACCATGTAGCCTACTTGTGTATGTAGTAGGTTTTACCATCTAGGTTTGTGTAAGTACACTATATAATGTTCACACAATGACCTAAATAGCCTAATGATAGACTTCTCAGATGTAAAGCAGAACATGACTATAAAGTCAAACAGATTAATCTATACTTTCCTATATATGAAATAGCCAATAAGAAAATGTAATGAAAAATATCTACACCATCTCAACAGCAACTTTAACCACATGTAAGAATAAACATTACTAAAAAATGCCCAAGAATTACAATAATAAAAGTATAAAACTGGTCCATGGCTGAAGGCAGGTGAAAGGCAGCGATACACTGATGTTTCTCTCCCTTTCTTCTTCCCTCCCTACCCCTCTCTCTAAAAATAATGAATAAAATCTTTTAAAAAATTATAAAAACTCTAAAACTGTAATGAAGGACTTATAAGAAAAATTAAATACATGAAGGGCTCATTATTGAAGTCATTAGTTTTCTCCAAAGTAATATAAAAGTGTAATGCAGTCACACATTTCTTTAAGGACCTTGACAACATGATTTTACAATACACAGGGAAGGCCCTGGCCAGTGGCTCAGTGGAATGGCACCAGCCTGAGAACCCAAAGGTCACTGGTTTGATTCCCAGTCAGGGCACATAACCAGGTTGCAAGCCAGGTCTCCAGCCAGGTCTGTACCTGGAGGTAGGTGAAAGGCAACCATACACTGATGTTTCTCTCCCTCTTTTTCTCCTTCCCTTCCCCTCTCTCTAAAAAATAAAATAAATAAAAATCTGTAATAAAATAAAATACACAGGGAAGAGAAAATGCTCAAGAATAGCTGGAGATCCTGTAAAGGTACAAGTGTGCCTTTCATTGATTTTTCCATATGAACATTGAAAGGGTTTTTATAGTGTTGCTTGACACTGCATTCTTTGTTTACTCCAGGGAACACTCTAAGGAAGGTATAGGAAATTTGATGTTATATTTACCACAGATAAATCTGGGGAACTATTCTGCTCTATCCTCATAGACAATGTCAATAACTTAACTGGTTGGTTATCCATTTTCTATGAGTGCCAGAAATATTGGCAATCAAATGCAGCTCAAATTTATTCCAACCATGAGCAGACCCTGTGACCTGAGTATCAACCATATTCTAAATTTTCTCTTGGACCTAAGCTATTTAATCTACATTTTCCCTGGCTATATACTTCCTTTTTATATGGATTTTTGAGATATTTACATTACTGAGCCCTGGCTGGTATGACTCAGTGGATTGAGCATCGCCCTGCGAACCAAAGGGTCCCTGGCTCAGTTCCTAGTCAGAGCACATGCCTGGATTGCAGGCCAAGTCCTCAGTTGGGGGTGCACCAGAGGCAACCTCACACTGCTATTTCTCTCCTCTTCCCTCTCTCTAAAAATAAATAAATTCTTTTTAAAAATACTGAATAAATGTCTTATTTGAAAGTTGATCATTTTCTGCAACTCTTGTACAGGTATCTATGACACTAAAAATGGGGAAGAGAATAGAAAGACGTGAAAAGCTAGGACTACAGCTCACTCCTCCTCTCCCTCCCACTGCTTCATCTCTTCTCCTCCTCCTCTTCCTCCTTCACTTCTCCTGTCTCTTCCTCCCCACCCTACTCTACCCCACCTAATTAAAAAAAAAAAAAAAAAAAAGCCAGGAATACAATGTTGAAGACTGCTCTGTCTCAACAGACGCACCCACATTA
>PVIW01000167.1:0-27762 GCA_004026585.1 Noctilio leporinus | reverse complement strand
ACTAGGGAATTGAACCAGCAACCTTTGAGTTTGCAGGCTTGGCGCTTTATCCATTGAGCCGCCAGCCAGGGCAAGGAATAACTTTTGATAACAGACGTTGGTGAAAAGGAGAGGTGTTTTGTTTATTTGATAGGTGTACAAATTTATATTAAAGGTGCAATTATGTTGTTAAATCCCTCTCCCTTTAAAAACACCCTAAAATAACATCCTGCCCAATTAGACTAGCTTTAAAACAGATAAGCAAAAGATACCATTTTTCAGGAACACAGCATTCCAGTTATAAGTTTCTGGCAGCTGCTATACCTAATTAGGGGAGGATCTTGCACACTCCCCAAATCTTATACCACATGTAATTCCCTATCTTTGAGAAAGCTGCTCCATTTTCCCCTTTTGCCCTTCCTTCCCTCAAACCAGGTGAGTTTGCAAGCTGCGTGTCTGTCTGAGTAAGAGGGAGAGACTGTCTCCAGCCCTATTTTAGTCTTTCATCACAATTCTGTAAGTATATTCTCTCATCACAATTCTGTACTCAAAAACTCCTCCCAGGGAGCAAAAAGGGGATGGATGTAATACAACAACAATTAAAAAACAAAACAAAACAAAAAACAACTCCCGTCTTCTTAGGAGAAGAGGTTTATCCATTCATTTGCATAACCAAGACACTAGCTACCAGCTATAGATACGAAAAACAATCTCTCAGGAAAAATGCCTTACTGCAGTGTCCCAACCCCATCCCCAAACTGCAAAAACTGGGAGATTTTGGCTTTGTCCTCCTCTATAACAGGAACATGTTTTTAGCAAGTCAGAAAAGCCCCTATTTTATAAGCACAGATCTCCACTTGTAATTGTTATGAATGTATGGATGTTCATTTCTGTCCTACTGATCCAACAGAAAGTTGTTAACCTTTGACCCAGTAATGTTTTTCACCCCAGAAATTTATTCTAAGAGTAATGAATGAGTTAAAAAGACTTAAAAGTCTGGCCTCTGAGCTAAATATCTCTGGAAATCATTCCTTCCTCTGATTCTCTCATCTCTGATCTGAAACTGGGGTAAGACACATCAAATGAGGTTGGCTTTATTGTGAAGGCTAGATCCACAGATCCAGGAACTTTTTTTTGTTTTGTTTTCAAGTTAGAGTCCCTCAGTTTAGACTTCAAATCTGAAACCCCTCCCAGAAATTCACCATCTCCTGAGAGTGCAGTCTGGGCTTTTTCAAATTCCAGCTAGCACGGCTGGGCCCTAGAAAGGCTAAAATGTGCAAGAGGGACTCACAGATTTATTTATACAATCTTCACTATAAGATTTGGAGATTCAAGTAGTGACCCTTAAAAAAATTCCAACAAATCTAAATTTACTCAGAATTCACTGCTCAAATATTTCAAAAGAAGAATAAATCAAACTTTTTTTTTTTTTTGGCAGGGTGCTAACTTCCAAAAAAGAATGAAATTTGGAAAACTCATCTGGATTTGTCTTTGGCGTAAGACCTGGTTTCTGGGAATCCCGGTATAATGTTAGCAAACCTCATTAAATCTGCTGCCTCCTCA
Organism: Noctilio leporinus; assembly: GCA_004026585.1. NCBI lineage: Eukaryota > Metazoa > Chordata > Mammalia > Chiroptera > Noctilionidae > Noctilio > Noctilio leporinus. Next base: position 26,220 of record PVIW01000167.1, on the reverse strand, counting down.
GTAACTGCTGATGATAGTAACCACCTGTGTCCTTCAAAGGTGTCCTGGTCAGCTGACCAGGCCCGTGTCCTTCAAGGATGTCTGCCCGTGAGAACCTGGTAGCTCCCCTCTTGCGGTAAGCCTCTCTGTTCTTAGGGTCAACTCCCCCAAAGCCATCAATAGAGAGTCTCTTCAACTCCCCCAACCCTCTTATCCCCTTTAAAAACCCTGCCTTTCTTTTGTTCACTGCTGACACCTTCCTGCCTTCCTGGTCTCAGTCCGCTTGTGCAGCTGGCCAAATAAGTCTTTAAAACTCAAAGCCTGTTCTCTTGTCATTTCTCCTCTCTCTTCCCGGACCTACCAATTTGAATCTCAGCTCACCCACTTAACTAAACTATGTGACTTTAGCCAAGTAACTTCACCTCTCTCAAGTTCAATCAATTCAAATGTAAAATGAAGGTAAGTTATGGCAGGTGATGGTTGTGAGAATACTTTAAAAAAAACAGCAGGGCAGTTTCAGAAATACTTTCTTCCCAGGTGCCTTGAAATGGTTGAACATTTCCTGCTGCAGGCTCCAGTTGGGCTAGGGTGCTCTTGTAACCAGGAAAGGTACAGTTTGGTGTACAAATTCCTGCACAGAGAGATTAAGCAACAAAAGCAGGAATGCACACTGAGCGGCCCCAGACCCAGCCGGGATCTAGGAAGCCACTGAGTGACAGTCGGAGCCCTGAGCTTGCAGCTTTCCAGAATTGGAAAGGACCCACAACCCACACGCAAAGTCACCGCAAGTGCGGTTTGTTAAGTTTAATCTTCTGTTGAATAAGCCAATAAACCGGTCCCCGTCTTTCTCTCCATTCTTCCCTCGGCCTTGCAGTCATACCTGTCTGACTTTCAGTGCCACGCTCCCAGCTCCGGTTCAAAACCCTAGATCAGTTTACAGAGATCTAGCTCTCAGAAGCCCCGGAGCAACACCCACACTCACAATACAGGTTGGAAGAATACAGAATACTAGCTACCACCCCATTTCTCCTGTGCGGAAGTACCTGCCCACTTAGAGTTCCCAGGCTCCGCTATGGTACAGACTATCGCTCCAAAACTACATTTCCCATAAGACCCTTGCAGCTCATTTCCGTAAAACCGCGGATGCTTCCACCTTTCTTCTGGGAGGTTCCTGGGTTGGTATCTCTGGGGTTGCCTCAGAGCCACGAGATTCTGAGCTAAAAGGCTGCTAGCCCTACTGTAACCTTACAAATGTCTGCACTATAGTCTTTCCTGTAAGTCAGCTTTAGATTTTGTCACCAGCAAGAGGTGCCAGCCTGATGGGAGGCTGAAATGCTGGAAAATTTTAGTTTCAGGTAACAGCCAATAAGCTTAGTAATAATGTATGTAAAAAGCCATTGTTTCAGGAACTTAAGGAATGACCCACTTTGATACCAGTTAATAAGCTTAGCAATAATGTACGTAAAAGCTGTTTTTTTACAAACTACAGGAATGACCCACCTTGGCTCCAGAGTTAGAAGACCTCTGCCTAGGACACAAAGAATGCTGCCATTTTGATCTCATAAACTTTTTCCTGAATTCCAAACCCTTTACCTACACCTTTTTTTTTTTCTCCTTATAAAAAGGGCCCATTTATAATAGAATGTAAGACAGTTTGTTAGGGTGAAAACTCTGTCTTCTCAGTTTGCCAACCATCTGAATAAAGGGCCCATAAAGATGCAATCCCTCTCTGCTTACTGAGTCTGGTAGATGGCAGGCAGCACAAAAGACGGCTTTTCTGGTTTCAAGCCCTCAGACAACGCAGGCACCAAGAAATTAACCATGATCCAACAAAAGTGACTATACAGGGAGGATACCCCCTAGGAACCCACCTGTATCAATGTACCAACTGGAGTTGCTGTGAGAGGCTGTGCTCTTCTTTACTGAATTTTTTTAAAGACTTTCAACACATTTGCCCATTTCATGACAGATGATTTATGAGCACACCTGACCACTCTACACAGTGTCAGCAGTTTTTGACCAAAAAATGGCATGGCTCCCATGCCCCACCCTTCCTGTTGCCCTGAGCGACTTTATTTTTGTTTATTTTGAGGATGAAAAAGTCCTCAAAGAGAAATGTTCTGCTGTTGCAGAAAAGATGGAATAGAAAACACCCCAAATGGCAGAAGCACTAAAAAGTATCAAAATCAATGAGTTCAAAACCTGTTTTGAGCGGTGGAAAAATGTCTCGATAAGTGTATTGCATCAAATGGAGAATACTTTGAAGGTGACTGACTGAAGTTCAAACATGTAAGAATAAACACAATTTTTAATAAATAAATTCCAGGGTTTTTAATAGGGAGGTCCCCTCATGTACTATAAACTCAGCTTTTATTGATTCAGGTTCAATCTCAGACAGTAACAATCAATCAATTGCGATAACAACCAGAAACTATCAGTAACAATATCATCCAAGAGAAGTGAGAAAAACCAACCCAAATTCCAAGAATCCCGATCAGAGACGGGATCCGGGAGAGAGCTGGGCAGTCAACATCTGGCAAGGCAGTCAGGAGCCACGTCTGGGTGGTACTGCATTCTTCACAGCTCAGAGGCAGGCAGCCTGTGGCTATTTCCATATGTTTCAGATCAGCTTTCTCAGGCTGCTCTTGGAGTCTTTCATGCTCCTCAAAGCTGTAGTGTCCTGTTCTTTGGACCCATGTTTTGCTGTTTCAGTGAACACGTTATTTTGGTCAATTCATAGAAACATGTTTCCCTTACATGTTTCTGCTAAGCACGTTGTTTATAGGTCAGCTCTGACAAACATGTTTTTTTTTTCTTTTTTACTTTTAGAGGGGATTGGGAAGGAGAGAGGGGGTGAAACATGGATGTGAGAGAAACATCAACTGGTTGCCTCTCATATGCGCCCGCCACACCAGCCAGGCATGTACCCTGACGAGGAATGGGACTGGCAGCCTTTCACTTTGCCAGATGTCGCCCAATCAACTGAGCCACACTGGTCAGGGAATATGTGTAGTTTTGATCACTTGATTCTGCTAAGCATGTTTTGATGACTTGGGGCAGACTGTGCATGCTCTATACATGGCGTAGACCTGCTCTCCACAAAAAGGCAGGTAGGTGCATCTTACTGGGGAGATCTGAGTCAGAGCGCTGTCCCTTCTCAGTTCTTGTTTCGCTCGGAAGAGAATTCAAGTGAGGTAACACATGCAGTGGAAATTGGATAACATGTTTACTTAAGAAATACACTTGAGCGTGAAGGTGCAAGTGGGCACCCAGCTAGTCTAAGTGCCCCACATATAGCATACATAAGGTTGCAAGTTTTTTATACACTTGAACCCAAATCTGCAAGCAGGCACCCAGGTAATCTGAGTGCCCCAACTATTAGGACTCCGGGAGCTTTATGCCTGTAGCCAGACTACTGATTCCCCCTCCTCCTCCCCTCTCCAGATCTTGGAATTAATGTATAGCTTCAAAGGCTTTCTTTCCCAACTAGTGGGAACAATTTCAAGGCTCCCCTCCTCCTGCCTATCATAGTTTTGTTCCTGATTTTCTGAGCACCTGGCCATATTATCTCACCAATCAGACTCAGGACTGCTGAGTAAATGGTTGAAGCATGTCTCCCTCCCCTCCCTGCCTTGGTTTACTATCTATCCTACCTAACAGTTTATATATCATTTTTATTTAAGAAAACAAAACAAAACAAAACAAAAAAAAACCAGACATCAGAACTTTTAAATACTGGAAAATCTAAATCAGCAGTATGCTAAGAGACTAATTTACCCTAACTCAGTTCAGTTTCTTTTAGCAATGCAGTAGCTTAGGTCAGGGAAATGAAGAGGACCCAACAAAGAAGACAGAAGAAATAATCATGAGGTAGATGGAAAAGTAGGAGAGTTTGGATCTGAAAAATCAAGGGAAGAAAATGTTTCCCGAAGTATGATGTGATCCATTGTGTTAAATGCTGCTGATACGCCAACTAGGGTAAGAACTAAGAATTCACTGAATTGGCAATGTGGAAGTTGTTGAAACATGCCATTTTGAGTAAAGTGGGATGAAAGGATGGGAGGAGAGGAAATGAAGAAAGCAAGTATACACTACTTTTAAGTTTTGCTTTTTCAAGATGAGCAGAAAAATAAAGCTGTTTTTGCATGTGGGTTATGGATCCAGAATTTTTTAAAGGTAGAATTAAGAAATTACAGTATGTTTACATCTCAATAAAAGTGACACAGTAGAGAGGGGAAAACTGACAATCAGAGAGACAGGACAGTTGCAGGAGGAAAATACTTAAGGAAAGAAGGGATGGTGATGAGGACCCCTGACATGCAGAGGTCCCCTGGTGTTGCAGATGAAATGAAGACTTCCCAGGCAACTTGGCTAGGTGGGAGAAGGCTGGCAAATGTCTTGGGAGACAAATGCCAGGACTGCCCTCCTCCAAGATCTTTTATTGAATGCAGTAACTTAAAGGCACATAGCACAAATGTAAATCTTGTCAATCAATGCTAAACGGTGCTAATTACAGGAAAATGGATATTATTCAGGAATAACAATGGAAAGAGCATTGAGATCTTTCTCAGGTCAGGATATGTCCACAAAATAGGGAGGGTAAATGCATTCAAATTTAAAACCTCTGCTGCTGGTACAATAGAACAATAAAGCGAGATAAAAGAACTGGGCAGGCTTCAAAGGACATAAAACATTTTCTCATTACAGTAATAATATTCACATGTTCTGCTCACTCTTAGGTCTTCCAGCTAATATAGAACCTCCACCCCTGCCAACTTCTCAGCTCCTCCATCTACTTCTGCCAATTCTCTAGTAGTATTTCCACAAACAAGCTTTCACCATCCAGGTGATGCCCACATCATTCTCTCCTCTATCCTATTAGGCGATGTATACACTGAAATTCCTCTCCACAATCTTTACATCTTCTATTAACATTTTAATTTTTGTTCTGCACTTTATAGAAAGGGTATATACCATATATAACCTTTTGGGACTAACTTTTTCACTCATTTGTTTTACTCATTTGTTTTGGCTGTTATTGCCTCTCGGCCTTTTGGCTAAGATCAAGTGTTTTAGTTGCTGTACCACATCATCCACTCTTCCCATGATGGGCATCTGGGTAGTTTCTAGGTTTAGGTTTCACTATTGTGATAGTGCTACAAAGTCCATTCTTATTCTAAGTGTTCCTCTTAACATATACCTAGGTAATATTGGGTTGTACAGTGTAAATGTTACTTTGCATGTTTTTCATAATTAACATTTTCATTTTATGACCTGTCTTGCTTCATTTTCTGTGATTTCTTTGAGCACATTTACTATGATTATTTAAAAGTCTACTAATTCAGCTTCAGAAATACGTTAATATATATATATTTAAAAAATTAGAATAGTATACACACAACCATAGTGGTCACCTTTAAAGAACTGAGATTATGAAAAAATATATATATATCGATTACCCAACCTGGACAGTGTTTCATTTTATTTTATTATACAAAATTTAAACAGCCCTGATTGGGGAAAAAAATAAGGAAGAGACTTAACAGAAACTAAAGAGTCTTCTTAGGAAAGCAACGATTGCTTTGCTCCAGCCATGATGAGAAGCTGTCTTCCTGGCAGTCTATGGCAAAGCTCCAGGTATAGTATAATCCCAGATCCCTCCCACTCGCCTGAGCCTTGGGCCTAGATTTCAGTCGTTAGAGGTTGAGAAAATATGAAAAGAATCAAAATAAGAACACCATGAAAGTCAAACTCAGACACTGGTCCTCTTTTACTATTGAGTATATCAGGAGCAGGAAAGATCAAAGTTTCTTAAGGCATGCCTTCTGTTGATTTGGCTTTTTTGGTTTGGGGCTCTGCCATGGGGCTGTGCACCCCAGAGCCCTTCCTCCACTCGCAGATACCTGCATAGCTGCATGTCCGGCATTTCCAAGCCTCCTCCACATCAACCCCTTGAGGCTCTCTGTGGCCCACCCAGTAGGCCATATAGTGCTGCACCTTGTCTCTCAGTTCCTTCTCTTCATATGATACAACCTCTGAACCAAGCAAAATGGTAGTCTCTTGATGGATATACTCAATCTTCAGAATATCAATGACTGGAAGGTCTGACAATGTTAGAGACAAGAAGACCAGCTCCATGAGGTCACCCAAGGTCGTCACACAGAAGCCTCCCTGCTGAGCATGCTTCAGCACTGAAGGTCCCAGTGGCTTTTCTGGATCCAATTTTGTGTGGTAAATTAGGCTAGCAGCAGTCACTTTCCCTTGTATCATAGCATCAAAGATATATTTGAACAGACTGACTTGAAAATGATCTTTCTTTTTCTGAGCTTCCAGAGGGAGCACAGGGCAACTGCGTGTCTTGAGTTCAACCAGTTCTAGTTCCCCTTTGGCTGAATAGTGCAGCTCATCAATCACTCCAACAAGTAGCACACCCTCCACTTCTCCAAATACTGGAAATTCTCTGATGTGCCCTCCTGATTGAAGGGTGGGAATCATTGATAACATATTCAGAAACTTAACTGCCCAAGCATCTTCTTTACTGGTGATGGGGACAGTCACAAGATCATGAACTTCCAGTTCTCTTGCTAGATGAATGCTGGTACCAGTGTCCAAAACAGCTGCCTTCTCAGATACCAAGAAATCAGGAAGCTCCTTTCTATATATCACTTGCTGTTCACACCAGTTCTGAGTAGACAAATCAGTCACATACAAATATTTAAGGTGGAATCGCTCCATGGGTGATGAGACATCCAATCCTCTTTTCCACTTTGATAAGCTTTTGAGCTTGCCATCCTTCCCAGGGAGTTCAGAAGAAGGGCCAGGTTTGCTAAGTGAAGCACTTGACTCTTGGGTATCTTCCAGATCCAGAAACTCTGAGTCACTCATGTCTGAGAATCCTGAGGCCTCTGTGGACACCATCTCCTCTTCCCTAGTCTCTGCCATGGCACAGCTCTGGACTTGGCCAGGCCCTGTACATCATGTTAAAGCAATACGTTATCCAAATAAAACATTTCCCAAAAGAACTTTCAAATTCCAATGAGGTAAAAAAGAGAATTATGACTTTATTTGCAGTCCTTAAAGAAGCCATTTTTTTTATAACCAATGAGTAATGCTAAAGAGTTTCAGTACAGGTACAATTTACAATAATATGGCTCTTTGTATCACCCACCTATGAACACTTAACAATGTTTTAAGTGCAAAATAGTTTTAATCCTGAATCTAACATTACCATATTATGTGCAATTATGCAAATCACCTGCCTTGGCCTCAATTTCTTCATTTTAAAGATCTGAATTTGCCTTTTCTGCTTCAAAATTCTACTAATTTAGGACATTATTTCATTATTTTAAATGAACACAGACCTTTGTAAATGTTCGAACAATATTTGACAGTTAACCATGGATCACTTCTATAAATTCTTTGATACGAAGTCCCTGACTATGAAAATAATTCTCAATTTCAAACTGCTTGAGAAAAGTCAGCTCTACAATGACTGTTCTTAAATGTAGTTTGAAGGAACAAAATTTAAAGATTAACTATATACAGTATACAAATAGACCTACTCATACACAAAGTAGAGGCATGAAGTAATAAGAGAAGATGATCACAGAGACATGTGGAAATCAGTTGCTTTTTATACTTATGTTAAGGAAATGGCAAGGAAAAAAGTTCTTGGTGGATTTTACTTTACCCTTACTGACTTTAAGTATTTATTTTTAAAATTTTATTTCTTTTTGGAGAGAGGGGAAGGAAGGGAAAAGTAAACATTCATCTGAGAGCAATATATCAATTGGCTGCCTCTCTATGCACCCACCAGGGGATGAACCCACAACCCAGAAATGGGCCCTGTTTGGGAATCAAACTGGCAACCTTTTGCTTTGCAGGACAATGCCAACCAAGTCACACCAGTCAGGGCTACTTTTACTTACTTTATAAATTATCTTCTTAACATTTTCTCCATCCACAAGACTTTTTGAGGAAAGTATCTGTCAATAAGCATTATTTAAACAGCCTTGTAAACCCAAAGATCACTGGTTCGATTCCCAGCCAGCGCACATAACTAGGCTGCAAGCCAAGTCTCCAGCCAGGTTTGTAGCTGGAGGCAGGTGAAAGGCAACCAATGATGTTTCTCTCCCTTGCTACCTCTCTCCCTTCCCTCCTCTAAAAATAATAAATAAAATCTTTAAAAAAAAAAAAAAGCAAAATTAAGTCTTTCAAAAATCCCTGTATAAAAATATAGTAATATTTATCATGCAGTTACTGTGTGCTAGACACTGAAACAAGTGTTTCACATGCAATATCCCATTATTCTACCATAGGACAGATGTTTCAAAAAATAATTAATTTGACAGAATTTAAGCTGACTAAAATAGCTATGAGCCAAGTTTCCTCCTTGCTATTTTACTAAGCCATGAAAAAGTTGAGCCCTGGCCAGGAAGCTCAGTTGGTTAGAGCAGCATCTCAATACCCCAAGGTTTTAGGTTTAATCTCCAGCCAGGGCACATAAAAGAATCAACCAATGAGTGCATACATAAGTGGAACAGCAACTTAATCTCCCTCTCCCTCTTCTCTCTCTCACACATAAATCAATACAAAAAAAAAGTTGAATGCACCAACTCCCAGGTTTAAAGCTTAAGAACTGATGCCTTAACAATGGTGTGCCTGAATAATAATAAAATACAGAAGCTGCACATTTGCACAAGTGTCTTAAACTGTAAAGGTGCCTTAAATGACAACAGTTTCAAAATGAGTAATGTTATGTGGAGCATGGAATCCCTGAAGGTTGGAAAAAGAACCTTTACCCTCTACCAAGAAACTAAAGTTAAATGACAATGAACCTGTATATATACTTTGGGGTTCTCCCTATGTAGGAAAAGGACACTAGATCCAAGTTAACTGACCATGAAACTATTTTATTTCAAAATAACCTGGGTTGTTCAATATGTAGCCACAAGCCATAGGTGGCTAAACTTAAATAAAACTTAAAACTCATTTTGTTAGTTGCATTAAGCACATTTCAAGTGCACAGTAGCTACATGCGGCTAGTGGGTACCACATGATAAGGCAAAGATATAGAATATTTCCCTAATCATGGACAGAAAGCACTACTGGACAACAATGTTTTACAGTATTTCATATTTACATATTAACTCTGGAAAAAGAGTAAGCTCTTGAAAAATTTGGGCTTTCTACTTGTTTTCATATAGCATTGAGAACAGAGTATGCCTGAAAAGGTAGGTGAAATGTTTTATGAAAAGATACAAAGGGAGTTGGGTAAGATGCATTCTCTGTGGAATTATTCATCTAAAAGAAGAAAAAGGTACTCTGAGGATGGAGTTTGGACTCAGATGTGTTACCTAGACCTTCCTAGGCAGAAAAACATCTCAGCAAGAATATGAGGCACTGCATGGCATCTCAAAATGCAGTTTGAATCTTTTTGACATGAGATGATTTTACATGGTACATTGGTCAACAATTTTACATATATCTCTAAGCATCCATCAAAGGTATAATTTCATAGTGTTTCTTAGAACAAGTTGATTTTTTAAAAAGATTTTATTTATTTTTAGAAAGAGGGGAAGGGAGGGAGAAAGAGAAAAGTATCAATGTATGGTTGCCCCTCACACAGTCCCAATTAGAGACCTGGCTGGCAACCCAGGCATGTGCCCTGCCTGGGAATTGAACTGGCGATCCTTTGGTTCACAGGCTGGTGCACTCAATCCACTGAGCCACACCAGCCAGCACACAAGTCTGACCTTTTTAAAAAAGATTTTATTTATTATTTTTGGAGAGTGGGGAAGGGAGAGAGAGGCAGAGAGGGAGAGAAACATCAATGTATGGTTGCCTTTCACCTGCCTCCAGCCACAGACCTGGCTGGAGACCTGGCTTGCAACTTGGTTATATGCCCTGGCTGGGAATCGAACCAGTGACCTTTGGATTTGCAGGCCAGTGCCTTATCTACTGTGCCATCAGCCAGGGCATAAGTTTAACTTTTAAATAAATGTAGTAAAAGATTAAGATACAAGAATAACAATGCAAATAGTACATAGGCATGACACAAATCATTAGATGGCAAGTGAAGATGACATTTGGGAAACACCAGCACAGTGTCAAGAGTCTGGAGATCCCACAGATCTGGCTTCTGAATCTAATCTTAAATCAGTAGTGCTTAATAGTATACTACTCGCCTTTGGCTTACTCTTAGGCAAGTTTTCCTGAGACTCAGTATACATCTTTAAAATAGGAGTATTCCTTCCAGCTATACTCAGCTACCCCAACGACTGAGGGATAAATTAGTGTATATGTTAGCACTCAACAAATGCTGAGAGGAAGCTGATACACTATCAACTCCTCTGACAAATGAGATTAAACCTAGGAGAGAGGAAAATTACCCACCTGAGACCGTGCTGAGAAAGGCAGGATGCTGAAAATGACAAAGCTGAGGAAGGACAAAGAAGCTCTGAAATATGAGTGCATTGAAGAATCCACATCAACCCCTCCAGGCTTTGCTGTGGCAGAACCAGGACTTTTGGTCCTTTCTCACCTGGCCAGTCCCTCACATTATGGTGTTTCCTCCTCTCTGATCCACATGCACAAACTGTAGCCCACCGCAGGTCCTAGGTAATGCTTGCCTCTCTCCAGCGGCAAATCTTTCCTGTCTTCATTTCCCCCACATCCTGGATGCAATTACTTGATCCATTCCTTGCTCCCTGCAAGTAAAAGGATAAAAAAAAAAATAGTAATAACCAAGGTACCCCTGTTAATGGAGGCTAGAAGCAGAGGAAGACGAGTCTCATCTGCTAACCAGCAGCCCTGGGCCTGGTCTAATAATACTACCAGGTGTTTCAGTATCACAAAAAAAAACAGTTAACCAGGTGGAGGAAAATCCTTGGAACTCTATGTATTGTTTCCACTATCTGGGAAGAAAAACCTTTACTTCCCAAAGCCAGAAAGGTATCCCAAGGCCCTAAAGGAGGGAAAGGGGCCACAGTGCCTAAAGGAAGAAGCCCATTACTACCTTTAGGTCTCCACGCCCCAGTCCTGGGAAGCCAGCACCACTCTTTCAGCAAGTGAACGTCTCCCCTCTCGTTCCAACTTTGTAAGTTCTCAGAACAAAGGACTTACTCTCTCTTGGCACCCTTGGCCCTTCGTGCCAGGACCTCTGGCGACAGGGCAAACTTGCCACCCCCACCCCCACCCCCCCACCCCACCCCGGCTTTGGACACTTTTGTTTTTGCTCTCCTATTCATTAATAAATTTTGCGTGCCAGCTAACAGGCTCGCTGATCTCGCTGAGCGATAAGAACCAGGGTTTCTCTGATAACACCCCCAGGAGCTCCGAGGTCAGTTCTGATAATAGTCCAGAAGTTCTGGCACAGACCTCAGGTCACACAGGGGCTGTTTTCTTCTCTGATGGGCTCCTGCCGCTTACGGAACTACCACGGCCTTCACCGTCGGCATCCTATTTGTTTGAAACAGCCCAGACTCACGGGCTCTGAGAACGTCTGCTTTAGAGAGTACACGTCTACTGGCCCCAAACCACGGTCTCCCCGGGAGTCCCACGCATGCCCTCCAGTTTATTGAGCGCCCCCTGCAATGTCCTGGAGGAGTCAGAAGCTAGACGGGGGTCGCTGGCCTCCGGAAGGGTGATAGGTCCAGAGCCCACAGCAGCCTGTTCGAGACCAGCCACTGCCACCACAGGGAGACACTGAGGGACGCGGCAGAGGCAGGAGACCCCTGAGCTCCAAAACGCGGCTCCTCCGCCCGCCACCACCATTCACCGGCCGCCCCCTAACCTCGGATACTCTAGTGAATCCCCCGACTCCACCCGGCTCTGCTGCAGCCTCTGAACTGCTCCCAGACTTGGCTTCCATCGGCGATAGCAGGTTACCCGGAAGGCCTTTGCTTCTGGCTACCCAGCAGCCCTTTCCTTCCGGCCTTCGCACAAAGCGGCCAGAAGACAAGTGCAGAAGACCCAGCGGCCGCCCAAGGCCCGCCCCCTCCCAGAGGCCTCACCGGTGCCACCGAGTTCTCGCGAGACTGCAGCTCCAGGGAGAGTTCTTCTAGCAACCGTGTGGGGGCTTCTACCCCTGCAGGGGTCCTCGGCTCTGGGCCGGTGGCATCTGCCTGCGACAGGCTGGCAGTGCGTGGGGTTTAATTGGGAGCGGAGCTACGCTGTCACTTGACCTGGAAGCGCCCACCCTGGCGGAGTTTCCTGTCCAGCCATGGTCTGAGAAGGGTGTAAGCACGTCCCTGCCCCACCCCGGTGCGCTATGATAGGCAAATAAGCAGCCAGAAAGGAAATAAAGGCATTTATTATTCCAATCTAATAAAGAACTTAACATAGAAAACTAGAAGCAGAGGGAGACCTGTCTCACCCACTGACCCAGTAATCCTGAGCCTGGTGTGATTAGGCTGCCAGGCATGCTGAACAATACAAGTGAACTGTGATAGTGCAGGACACGGGAGCCCTTGAAGTATATGTGTGTCATCTCCACTAGCTGGGAAAAGGAAAACCTTGAGACTGAGCTTTCATCCCAAGGCCAGAAAGGTGGTAGAGGGTCCACAGCACCCAAAGTAAAAGCTCATAAAACAATTTTGATTAACTGCCTGCTTCTGATCATGCATGGCCAATGAACAGATAGTCTAAACAAGATAAGGATTCAGGCTAACAGAGGCACACACATGCCTAAGTTTAGCTAGTCATGTCATCCCTACCCGCCCCCCCCAAAAAAAAAAAACAAAAAAAAAAAAACCTGACACTACTTTTATCCTCCAAGCAAAATGTAACTTCTTCACCCCCATCTCACCAACTATGTAAGTCCTCAGAATAAAGAACTCGTTCTCTTAGTGCTCTTGGCTCTCTAGGCCCTTTTGCCATATGGTGTGTATGTGGGGCAGGGGGTAGTGCCTGGCCACCTGGCCTCTGGCAACCCTAGGGCAAGCTTGCCTCCCTGGCCTTTGGCTACCCTTGTTTTTCTCTCTCATTCATTAATAAACTTTGCATGCATGCTAAAATGCTCAATGATCTGTAATTCTTTACTGTATTGGCGAGGAGAACCAGGGGTTCACCAATAACAGCACCTGGCCTCAGTCTGTTAACTGTTGTCTTCTTTGCCACCTTGGATACTGTATTCTGTTCTGCACCTCGAGCCAGCATTGCCAGCAGAGAAAACACTTACAAACTCACTTTTGATGTTGGCGCTTGTCTCATCAATATATTTATCTTTTCTATTTATTTTAATTTATATTTTAGAGGGGATGGGAGGGAAAAAGAGAGGGAGAGAAACATCAATGTGTGGTTGCCTCTTACATGTCCCCAACTGGGGACCTGGCCTGCAATTCAGGCATGTGCCTGACTGGGAATCAAACCCTTGACCCTTTGGTTTACATCCAGTCCACTGAGCTACATCAGCCAGGGCTCTATTTACTTTTTAATTAACATTTTTATTGGGAAATATGACAATTATATTTTGAAATAGAAAGTTAAGTGTAATTATTGAGCAGACATGTTATCACTACAGCAAAAATAAAAAAGTTTCAGTCCCTTCCCAAATATACTCTCGTGCCTCCTTCCTGAGGAAACCACTAGCCTGAGTATTATGACGATCACTTTTTTCACTCTTCTTTACAGTTTTACTACGTATTTGTAAACGTGACTTACAACAAAGGTGGAATTGCATAGCAATGGAGATAAAATGGTTCTTTCAATGAAGGTTCTGTGGCAATAGGGTATTCTTATTGAATGTATATAAAATGAGACCTCTATCTGACTTCATCACAAAAATCCATTCCACCACTCACCACCACCACCACCACCATAAATAAATAAATAAATAAATCCATTCCAGAAAGATTAAAGACCAAAATGTGAAAAGCTAAATGTTAGGGAAAGCACCAAAAGTCTAAATTCGGGATAGATTCTGATTGAAATTCATAAGAGCTTGAATAGGAGAAACTTACATACACTGGCAAAGCAGCCACTTACTCCCGGTAGTGGCTTGCTGGGAAGAAATTCACTCCCTTCTAAACAAGGTCTCTTTTTTTATAGGGTATTAATAGTAAAACCATATGGCAGGTAGTCAGTCACCTAGACCACCAGAGAGAACAATGCATTTCTAAGTTAACAAATAGCATCAGGCAGTGATCCACACTCTATACACTCGTTACCCTCCTTCCTTAGGTTATGGCCTTTATCTTTGGGCGGTATTTCAGCTTTCTGGGTAGTCAGCCAAGCCTGCAGCTACAGATTTAAGAGTCACAGAAGGTTAATCAGAGTCTAACCTTGCCCAGGTGCCTTCACTGTTGGAGCCGAGTTGCATTTGACTTCTCTTAGACTAAACTATAAAGTGTTGGGATACAGTAAAGGAAAAATACCTTTTGAACTTCAGAATAGAAAAAAGTTTATTAAATCAAAATACAACAATGTTTAAGAAACTACAAAAGGCATTTTTGGTCAGGGGGAAAATTTAAACATCAATTGTATACTATATAATAGTATCAATTATAAATATACCAAGTGTGATAAAAGAATTCTGTGGTTGTATAGGAAAACATCCTTGTTCTTGGAAATATGGGAGGAAGGAAATCTTTCTAATCAAGTGAAATAGGAGTAGGTATTACTGGATTGAGGCTGGAGAAGGTTTCCACCTCCTCCCTAGTATAACTTTTCTTCACCAGAATGTAACTCCCAATGCCAGGAAAGCCCCTCTTCAACCCTTTCACACACTGGCCTACCTTTAAATGGAGTTGTAAGTTGGGAAAATGCTGCTAGGTTCAATGAAATAAGAGATTCAGAAACAATCATGAAATCTGCAAGGAAAAGAAATATCCAAGACCGCAGAACAATGTTCCCAAAATCTTTCACTCTCTACTGTGGGACTCAAATTAAAAAAAAAAAAAAAAAAAAAAAAAAGATGCCCTTCCTCAAACGTCTGTCCTAAGAAGTCTGAGCATTTAAAAGGCAAATTCACTGATTTAGCGTTTCCCCAGGGATATCTGTAACAAAGGAAATACTGGTTTGTTTTTTTTTTTTAATTTTTCTTTTTTAGAAAGAGGGGAAGGGAGGAAGAGCCAGAGGAAGAGAAACATCAATTGGTTGCCTCTCACATGCCCACAACTAGGGACCTGGCCTGAAACCCAGACATATGCCCTGGTCTGGAATTGAACCAGTGACTCTTCCTTTTGCAGGGTGATGTTCAGTTCACTGAGGCACCAGCCAGGGCACAAAAGAAATACTGTTAAATGCAAATGGTCTGTTTTCCTCTCTCTACATCTTTCCTTCCTTACTCTTTCAGATACAGAATTTGTACCTCTAATATCACACTGAATACAGTCTACCATGTAAGTTTATGACAGAAATGTTTGTCTATATGAGTACTCTATAGAGTTTCACTGTCCAACACAGTAGCCACTAGCACTTGAAATGTGGCTAGTCCAAAATAAGACATCCTGTAACTTTAAGTACATATCATATTTTGAAGACTTTACATGAAAAAGAATATACAATAACTAATAATTTTTATGTTACACGTCAAAGTAGTATTTTATATATTGGGTTAAATGGAAAGTATATTAATTTAATTTTACTTAGTTTTTTATTGTATTAATGTGGCTGCTAGACAATTTTAAATTACATACATGGTTCGCATTTGTGTTGTGACTCACATCATATTTCTCTTGGACAGTGCTGCTCTAGGCAACTTATCTGGCTGAAGTTTGTGTTCCTCACAGGTGCTAGAACAATAGACTTAATTTTTATATGCCTTCCCCATATTAATATCTGCCTTTCTTCATCCAAACATCAATGTCTGGTCATTGAAAAGGGCATGGCTTAGTTGGAGAATGTGGAGAAGGTAGCCCTAAGCTAGAAAATTAAGGAGGTGGAAATGAGTTAAAGGTGTAAGAGTGAGACATGCTTCCACTAAAAACGGGCAGCTCAGTGGTGTTCAGCTTTTAAGGGCAGGTGTTTAGAAAGCTAGGCTAGCAAACTTAGAGGAAAAAAAATGCTCCGAAATGTGACTCAAGCCCTGGCTGATGTGGCTCAGTGGATGAGTGCCGGCCTGCAAACCAAAGGATCACAGGTTTGACCCCCAGTCAGGGCACATGACTGGGTTGCAGGCCAGGTCCCCAGTTGGGGGTGCTCAAGAGGCAACCACACATTGATGTTTCTCTCCCTCTCTTTCTCCCTCCTTTCTCCTCTTTCTAAAAATAAATTTTTTTAAAATTTGAATCAAGTAAAATGACATAGCTGAACGACTCTCAATTTCTTCATCTATAAAGTGGAGTTTCAATGAGGTGAATTCCTAGATCCTTTTCAGTTCTAAATTTCTGATCCAATGAGTTGGCACTGAAAAATTGGTAGGACTTGGAATTCTATGAAAACCCTTTCTTCTCTCCTACCTCTCCAGCTCCCCACCCCCTTCACCAATACAGCATCCGCATTGGTTCCCATTAAAGCTGAGATCTCCGCCTACTGTTGACTTTAGAGGTGGGCACATGACCTAGTTGGGCAAATAAGAGACCTTCCCCAGCATTTTGAGATAGGCAGTGAGAAAGGCAGCTTTTTTCTGGGTGACAGAAACTGAATACGTGTAAAATCAGGAGTTGATGGTAGCCATGCTTTGCAATGAGATGTTTTTTGTTTGTTTTGCCAGAATGAAAACACAAGAAGCAGAGGTGACAAATGGAGAAAAAACTGCCTGGGATTTTCAAAGTACTTTAGGTCCTGGTTCTAGTACACTATCAGAATGTACTGCAGCCCCGGGATTACATGGGATAGCCCAATCGTTCTCTAGGAACATCCGTTTGAGACTTAAATATCCCCAGCTGATTTCTAAAGAGCTGCAATATAAAGAGTTCCAATTAATACAGGGGTGGGCAAAAATAGGTTTACAGTTTTAATTCAAACAAATGAGAGACTGTTTTAAGTATTCCTAACTATAAACCCACTTTGCCCACCCCTGTATATTTAGTTTAGTCAGAGCCCATATGGGAAGTAATAAATGAAGGATCATAAAAATTTTAATGAATTTTGCCAGATTAAAAAATGAACACATGTAAAACCGCTGCATCCCTGACCTTGATCAATTTTTACATGAGCAGTATTAACTAATTAATACTCATTCATTATTAATTAGAACGTCATGTCCTATGTGTTTTCTGTCTCCCAGCAACTAGAGCAGTTAATGGAAAAATGTCTTCTCTTCCGCTAGCTGGAACTTTGATGGGCTTGGCTGCTATTAGGTAAGATGCAGATTCCTCTCTGGCTCCAGGGATAACAAATGCTGATCTCTCTGGGGATGCAGCTCAGCTGGTATTCTAGGCTATGTTACTGAGACAAACTGATATGTCTTTGATGGCTGATAGGTGTGTTGGTCTAAGAGATGCTTCACCATCACATAGGAAGTTTTAGATCTTAATGGTGGAAAATAAATTGGTCCAACCACTATGAAGGTCAACTTGGCAATATCCATCGTGTACATGTATACATCCTCCAGCACAGAAATTCCAGTCTTAGGAATGTATCTTACCTATATACTTACATGTGTGAGAAATGAAAATATGTAAGACTATTCATTGCAACATTATATAAACAAAAGACTGGAAATCCAAAAGTCCATCAATAGTGGACTAGCAAAATAAAAGTACATTCAAAACAGGGAAAATTATGCAGCCGTAAGAATGGGTAGGCAATTTATCTACTGATGTGGAATGAACTCCATGATATATGGTTAAGTAAAAGTAATTGCAGATGCACTTGTATAGGAAGTTGCCATTTATGCTTAAAAAAGAAAATCTGTATATATTTGTATTTTCGTGGATATAAATGGAAAATTCTCTGGAAGTGTATACCAAAAAAAGTTATAAAAAATGGTTGCCATTAGGTAGACTTTGATAGTGGGAATGGAGGAAATACTTCTCACTTATACAACTGTCTGTGCCTTTTGAACTTTGTACCATGTAAGTTTTCCCCATTAAAAAAAAATAACATTTTAACTTAAAACATGGGAGGTGGTGACATTTTAAACAGCAGTTGCCAAATGCTGGCCTGTAAATCAGTGAATGCCTATAGGATAATTTATTAATCTACCACAAAATCAGAAATAAGGTGTGAATTTTCCATATTGTTAAATTTAATTGGAAGAACCATCCTTTGTTCTTGATTAAGTACTTTGTATAGAGGTGTTAAGTAGATAACAGTTATTGATGTAGTGTTTATTTACACAATGAGCAAAGCTAGCAGTTGGTATCATTATATCAATAACTCAAATTTAGAACTCAGATTTAAAAGCATAGACTCACTGATTTAGACTTGGATTTTGTTCTCATATTGGATAACCTGTTTTTACACGTTATTTCTGAAGGCATTCCTCTTGTGTATTTCATGGTGCCGAGTAAGTGATGAATTATAGCTAAAGGCTTTTCCACACTCATTACATTCATAAGGTTTTTCTCCAGTGTGATGTCTCTGATGTTTTTTAAAGGACGAGTCATGTCTATATGCTTTTCCACAGCGGTTGCACTCATATGCTTTCACTCCTGTATGAACAGTTTTATGATTGCTAAGGTGGATCCTCTGCCTAAAGGCTTTCCCACATTCTTTACATTTGTAGGGTCTCTCCCCAGTATGGATTCTCTGGTGATGTGTAAGATAGGCTCTGTGACTAAAGGTTTTACAACATGCAGTGCACGCATAGGGCTTCTCCCCAGTATGAATTCTTACATGTTCGCTAAGGTGTCGAATTTGTCGAAAGGTTTTCCCACATTCATTGCATGTAAAGGGCTTCTCTCCAGAATGAGTTCTCAAGTGTTGGATCAAGCTAATATTCTGGCTGAAAGCTTTCTGGCATTTATCACATACATAGGGTTTCTCCCCAGTATGAGTTCTGTGATGCTGATTAAGAGAGGAGCGATGTCTGAAAGCTTTGCCACATTCTTCACATTCAAAGGGTTTCTCACCAGTATGGATTCTCTGGTGGGTGTTAAGAGATGCACTTTGACTAAAAGCCCTTCCACATTCCTTACATCGGAAAGGTTTCTCCCCAGTATGGATTCTCATGTGTTCAGTAAGGTGAATGGGTTGTTTGAAGGCTTTTTCACATATATTACACTCATAGGTTTTTGTTCTTATAAAACTTGTTGGATGATTAATCAGATCTAATTTGTATTTGTTCCTCCTCCTAAGTGTATCATATTTATGGTACCTCTGTTCTATAATAACATTTGAACTCACAATATTTTTCCCAAATTTATTTTCTTGGCCTCTCTTCTTATGGGTTAAGATGGCTTGTCTTACATGTCTTCCATGGGTGTCCTGATGCCTTTCTAACTCATCATTATATATGGAGACTTTTCTCAATGTGGAATCAATGATGTCATCTCTCATGAACCTTTCCATCATGATGCCTTGATATGACTGTTTCTGTAAAATATCATTCTTTGCAGTTGACATATTGGTTTCTGTTTTACTCTTCAAGTCTGAAAGAAATGGAAAAAATAACAGTAACTCATATTCTTTATGCTTTGGAAACTCAAATACTATAGCGCACAGGTGGCAAACACAGGGCCTGCGGTCTGAATCCGACCCTCCACCTTGTTTTATCCAGCTTGTTTTATTCAGCCTGGCACCTTGTTTCTACCTGGCTCACTTAACTGTTAAGTAGTTATATTTATACAGTCCTAAAATTACACTTGGCCCTTTGAAGGCAACTGTGAGGCTGATGTGGTCACCAGTGAACATGAGTTTGACACCCCTGCTATAGTGTGTATGAAACAGATTTAGATAACAACACATATAAAGTACATGAAATTTTAATTATATTTAAATATGGTTATGCATTCTGGAGAGGTAATGGGAAATTAAATTAAGAAATAGTAAATAGCCCTAGCTGGTAGGCTCAGTTAGTTAGAGCATCATTTCATAGACTAAAAGATTGCGGGTTTGATTCCCAGTCAGGGCACATACCTAGATTGCACGTTCAATCCCTGGTCAGGAGGCAACCAATTGATGTTTCTCTTTCAGAAAACATAATTAAAAAATATATACCAAGCCCTGGATGGTATGACTCAGTGGATTGAGCACCAGCCTGTGAAACCAAGGGTCGCTGCTTTGATTCCTAGTCAGGGCACATATCTCGGTTGCAAGCCAGGTCTCTAGCCAAGACGCCAGCTGGAGGCAGGTGAAAGGCAACCACACACTGATGTTTTTTTGCCCTTTCTTACTCTCTCCCTTCCCCTCTCTCTAAAAAGAATAAAATCTTTAAAAAAAATACATAAATAAATATATATGTAATCTACAATAGGAACAAAATATAGGGTCTTCAAGCTGAATCTGACAAAAAAAAAAAAAGAGAGAGATAAAACATGCATAAGATCTTTATGGGGAAAATTCTAAAATTTCATTAAAAAAAAATTAGGTTGAAACCAGCATAGTTTTGTGAACCAATGACACTCCAATAAATGAAAAACAAAAAACAAACAAAAAAAAAAACCCAAAACAAACAAAAAACTCCTAAAATATAAGAAAAAAGTTTTAATTAGGAAATATAAATAAACAAAGACATATACCATGTTCCTGGATAGTAGGACTCAATATCATAATACTAATTCCCCCAAATTGAACTGGAAATTAAATTCTATTTCAATAAAAATACTACTCAGGTATTTGTGGGTGTGTATGTGTGATGCACATTATACAATTTTGATGCATTTTAAAAATATATTTCATGAACTCATTATATAATTTGTATGGAAAAGCACAGGGCTAAGGAAAGACAGGACAATTTTAAAGAACAAGGTGGGAGAACTACCTCTACCAGGTATAAAGTTTCACTAGGAAATACAGTAATTAAGACAGCTTGGAGAGCCCAGAAACAGACACAAGCATTCATTATAAAATTGACAGTGGATAGTACAATTAACTATTAATAAATACCTACAATAACTATAACAAACTATAAATGATTCCTAGACTGATTAATCATGTGGAAAACATTAGATACTCATTTCACACTATATATAAAATAAATTCCAAGTGAATTGAACCTAGATATGAAAAGCAAAATTTTAAAAAATACAGGATAATATATATTTTATAACTTTTCTATAAGTCAATTAAAAAAACAGTAATAGAAAAATTGGAAAATGACATAAACAAGTAATTAACAGAAGGAGTCCTGGATGGTCAATCAACATGAAAAATATGCTCCTCCTCACTAGTAATCAAGAAAATGAAAGAAAATAAGATATCATATTCACCCACTGAATTTAAAAACATTTTAAAGTTGTCAATGCCAGACCCAACAATTTTGCTTCTACCAAATATCTCAAAGAAACACTTGCATATGTACATAAGAAAATATATACATGAAAATTTACTGTAGCATCTTTGTAACCCCCAAATTTAGAAACAGAATAAAGTCTATCAACAAGAAAATAAATAATTTATGATTTATTAATTCAATGGAAATGAATGAACATGGATAAACAGTGTTGAATGAGAAAAGTGGAAGAATAAGAACATGCAAACAATGGTATAGTATAGGAATACATACACATGAGAAAAGCAGGAAGACACATATGGGAATATTAATATTTAAACTCAGAATACTTGGTTACTTCAAAAGGTAGGAAGGGAACAGGTAGAACCTACATAGAAACTTGTTATAATGCTCTCTATTCCTTTCTAAATATCAAAAATATTTCATAATGTGACAGAGTTTAAGAGGATTGTTGAAGACCACCGACTTTGAGAATGAATTCTGTATTAACTTCTCTTACAGAAGTTTTCATAAAGTAGTTGTTACAAAAATTAAGATATGTGAGTTAAAAAGAGTGAGAATTAAAGCTGGGATTATAAAATGAAAGCTGGCCCTGGCTGGGTACGTCAGTTAGTTAGACTGCCATCCTGATACACCAAGATTGTGGGTTTGATCCCCGGTCAGGGCATATACAAGAATCAACCAATGAATGTGTAAATAAGTGGAACAATAAATCGATGTTCCTCTCTCTCTTTTAAATCAATAAAATGTTTTTAAATAAAATAAAAAGGAAGATGGTGAAGATGGAAATAGAATGAAAGAGGGAAAATTAAAGATTTGTAGAATGAAGTGAGAGTCCTGAACAGAGATCTGTTTTCTGAAGAAAGGAACTTTCAACTGGCAGAATTTAGATACTGAAGAAGGAGAGAAAATCAAGTTTAATCTTAATGAGGACAAGATTTCTCTTCCCTCCAGAGAGACTTTTGCAAGGTCAAGCGAAGGAAAGTGGCAGAGAGAGGGGTGAAATTGGGTTTAGTGTGTGTCCTGTCTGGCACCCTCAGTATAAGAAGACTGCACTTACCTGAAATGCAAAGCCCTGGGCCTTCTTTCTCTGTTATCCATGGCTCTTCTCCTTTTTCCAACTTGGAAATCACTCTAGGTTTGGAAAGTTCATATCCTGCTTATGAAGCAAAAGAAAAAAAAAAAAAAAAAAAGACTAGGAATGTTTATGTTGAGATCTAAGCACCATCCCCAGATTTTATCTCCAGTCCTAGGATCTCTGAAAATGGAAAGACATACCACAGCATGTCTTTGTATTTTCACTCTACGAGTAAAGGAAGGAGAATCAGATGTGCCCTGGCTTATTGTCAAAGGAATGAGACATCTCTAACACAAAACCCAAGGCCCAGATCCAGGGAATCTGTGACATGTAATAGGTTAGAAATAATGACTCTTCTGTAATGTGCACATTTCTGGGTGTTAGCCATCCTTACCCACTGAGACCAGGTTCCCGTAGTTCTCCAGCATCACCTCCCGGTACAGATTCCGGTGAGCAGCAGTCAGTTGCCCCCACTCCTCCTGGGTGAAGTTCACAGATATGTCCTTGAAGGTCAACTGTTCCTAGAATATCAAATACACTCCTTTTCAGCCACACACCACCTCCATTAGGCCCATGGAGTTCTGAGACTATTCTAAAAGTTTTATTGGATCTGTTTGGGGAGTCCCTGGAGATTACCATGAATAATTAAATTAAATGCTTAGAAGGGCAGATGGTCATGTATGCCCTAAAAGAAATGAGGCATGATAAGGGGAATCAGGAGAGCCACAGTAAGGGGATTGATGAGCTTCTATGTAGGGGGTGGTAGGGGAAGGCCTCTCTACCAGAGACGTGAATCCAGTAAGGAAGAGTTTTGTGGAGATTTAAGGGGAGAATGTTCTAGGCAAGTACAAAAACACTAAGGTCGGGTGGTCATTTGCTTGTTTGAGGAGCAGGAGAAAAATAGCATCACTGAAGGCAGGTTAGTCAAGGGGAGAGTGGAAGTTGAGATCAAAGAGGCCCATGGAGCAGAGGGAGAGAGAAGCTTTTAGTGCTCATTGTCACAAAGGCCAAAAAAAGCATTCCAGCTGAGTCTAAATTCTAAAGCCCTGCTGGAGCTAATTGCAAGGATGAATAAAACTGTCTGGAGCTGTAGTCTAACCCCTTCCTAGCTCAAATCCAGAGAATGAAAAAGGATCAACCCCTCTGCAGTGGTGCCTGGGGCACTGGTAGCTGGGTTAATCAGATGTGAACTCAATCAAAGGTGGGTCTCAGCCACAGCTCCAACAGGAATGTGAAAAATCAGTCTCCCACCTTAACCACCAAAGGGAAGAACCCAGAGTCTCTTGAAAATAAACAGAATGAGCCCTGGCTGGTGGCACAGTGGATAAGGAGCTGGCCTGCAAACCCTAAGGTTGCTGGTTCGATTCCCCAGCCAGAGCAACATAACCAGGTTGCAAGTCAGGTCTCCAGCCAGGTCTGTGGCTGGAGGCAGGTGAAAGGCAACCATACACTGATGTCTCTCTCTGGCTCTGCCTCTCTCCCTTCACCTCTCTCTAAAAAAAAGAAAAAAGAAAAGAAACAGAATGAAATAAACTATATATACAAGGTCTGTCCAGAAAAAGACCAGCCATTGTTAATATAATGAGATCAGTCTGTGCGACATTGAGGTGGCGTGGCAGCCAAGGAGAGTGGACAATCACAACCACACTGCACTAATTAGTGGGGGTGGTAGACACCACTGAGTGAGCATGTGTACTATGTGGCCATTGCATTCAAAATGACTGAGCGAATAGAGCAATGAATCTGCAGCAAATGTTGCTTTAAGCCTGAGCATTCCTCCACAGGAACTATTTTGATGATTCAGAAGACTGCAGCTATGGGTAACTAGTGATTGGCAGCTTCAACACAACACCGTGCCCACTTGTACATCATGTTTTGTGCAGAATTTTTTTGTGAAACATCAAATTGCCCAGGTGACTCAGCCCATATCTGGTACCCTGCGACTTCTGATTTTTCCCAAAAGTAAAATCACCTTTGAAAGGGAAGAGGTTTCAGACCATCAATCAGATTCAGGAAAATACAACAAGACAACTAATGGTGATTAGGAAAACTGTGTGAGGTTCCAAGGTGTCTACTTTAAGGGGACTGAGGCATCATTGTCCTATGTACAAAGTTTCTTGTATCTTGTATCTTGTATCTTGTATCTTCTTTATATTGCATGGCTGGTTACTTTCTGGACAGCCATCATATATGTATTTAATCCTCCACTGTTCTTTTACACACATTATCAAACCCACAATAAAAAACTGTTAGACGTGTAAATAAAGAGGGAAGTCTGGCCTAAAATCAAGAAAATAAAAATCATTAGAAGCATGCCCTTAGGTGACCAAGGCATTGAAATAAGCAAACAAGAAAATTAAAGCAATTAAAATATGGTAAAGAATTTATAATAAAATATAGATAGAAAATTGGAAAATGTGGGTAATTGAAGGGAGAGGTAGAAATGCTAAAAAAAGAACTAAATGAAAATTCTACAATTGAAAAATGACAACATCTTAAAAATCCATTGGATGGACTTAACAGTGCACTGGACCCTAATAAAGACAAGATAAGTGAAACTTATTACAGGGAAGTAGATGTTGTTAAAATTGAAGCACCAAGAGAAAAAAACCTGGATAATATCCAGTGGTTTACTATATACGTAATTAGAATCTTAGAAGGAGATAAGAGAATGAGCAAAAATAATATTTAAAGAAATAAAGACTAAAAATTTTCCAAATTAACCCACAGGTCCAAGAGGCTCAGCAAGCCCTAAAAAGAACAATTCAGAGAAAGCCATGCCTATGCACTTCATAGTAAAAGTGTTGAAGAGCAAAGTTAAAAGGGAATATTGTAACAGTAGCCAAAAGAAGGTAGGAAAGGATAAAGGGAGGGAGGAAGGAAGGGAGGGAGGAAAGTTGGCCTAAAAAAAGGCAGAAAAACACACCACATATAGGCAAATATTAAGAATAACAACTTCAAACAATACTACAAGGCTACTGTCATCAAAACAGCATGGTACTGGCATAAGAATAGACATATAGATCAATGGAACAGAATAGAGAGCCCAGAAATTAACCCAGGACTCTATGGTCAACTAATATTTGACAAAGGGGGAAGGAACATCAAATGGAGTAAAAACAAGTCTCTTCAACAAATGGTGCTGGGAGAACTGGACAGCAACATGCAAAAAGATAAAACCAAACCACCAACTTACACCACACACCAGAATAAACTCAAGATGGATAAAGGATTTAAACATAAGCAGTGCCACCATAAAGGTCCTGGAGAAAAATATAGGCAATAAACTTTTGGATATCCTACGCAAAAACATGTTTATGGATACTTCGCCAAGGGCAAAGGAAATGAAAGAACGAATCAACAAATGGGACTATATCAAATTGAAAAGTTTCTGTTCAGCTAAAGAAAATATCAGCAAAATTCAAAGGGAACCAACTGTATGGGAAAACATAATTGCCAATGATACCTCAGACAAGGGTCTCATCTCCAAAATATATAAAGAACTAATGCAACTCAACACCAGGGAGACAGACAGCCCAATTAAAAAATGGGCAAAGGAAAAAAAAAAATGGGCAAAGGACCTGAACAGACAACTCACTGAGGAAGATATACAAAGGGCCCAGAGGCATATGAAAGAATGCTCAACTTCACTAGCCATCAGAGAGATGCAAATTAAAACCACAATAAGATACCACCTCACACCTGTCAGAATGGCAATCATCAGCAAATCAACAAACAACAAGTGTTGGAGAGGATGCGGGGCAAAGGGAACCCTCATACACTGTTGGTGGGAATGTAGGCTGGTGCAGCCACTGTGGAAAACAGTATGGGGTTTCCTTAAAAAACTAAAAATGGAACTGCCTTTTGATCCAGCAATTCCACT
>PVIW01000166.1:506703-721315 GCA_004026585.1 Noctilio leporinus | reverse complement strand
TTCTATTTCTGTGAAGTCTGTCATTGGTATTTTAATTGGGATTGCATTGAATATGTAGATTGCTTTGGGTAGTATGGACATTTTAATGATGTTAATTCTTCCCATCCACGAACATGGTATATGCTTCCATTTATTTGTGTCTTCCTTGATTTCTTTCTTCATTGTTCTGTAGTTTTCTGAGTACAGGTCTTTTACCTCCCCCAGCCATTTCTTCAGGAGGAACTCTAAGCTTTCAAACCAAAGCGAAGGTTTCTCAGCCCAAAGGTTAGGGAGCAGTTGAAGAAGGCAAACAGGTCCATGTGCTCCCCTGAGCTTCGCCCAGTATTCCTCCCCAACGCACTGGAGTCGGCAATGGGACAGAGAAAGTTTTCAGGGCATCATGTTCCCTCCACTGCATTTCTGTGTGTTCCAGGAGCCGGGGGTGAGGATGGGGCCCCAGCTGGAGGAAAAGAAAGGCATGTAGGAGTCAGTGAAACTGATAAAATTTTGTCAGTTATCACCTGCGACAGGGTTTAAGAGATGTTGAATAAGTAAAAGTGACAGGCACGGTAATGAATCGAGTTGAGGAAAGGGTAGAATACAGTATGAGTCTCAAACAGGCACTGAGCTCTTTGGCCTGGAATCCTGAATACTACATAGGAAAAAACAAATGAAACACTCCTCTGATGAAAAGTTCCGTCGTGTGCTGCAGGTTCACAGGTTGTAGTTTTCAGATAAAGGAGATAAGAATGAAGATGGTCAGCTGAATTGGGAAGGCCTTTCTTACCTTGAAAATACAAGAGGAGGAGCTTACTTTTCCTTCTCCAATCCCCCACCTCCCTCATACCTGAGTGTGGGCTGGACTCCGTCACTTCCAAAGAACAGAGTTATGGAAAGTAGACACTTCATAGTGCAGAAGCCTGGCAGACACTGTCTTAACCAAGTGATCAAAGTTAGTATTTGCATTGGTGCAAATAAAGTGATGGGGGTGGGGCAGGTACTTCTGTAGTGTTATTTCCCCAGTCTAGCCATGAGAAAAATTTAGTTTGAAAGACTTTCTGTGGGCTATTTGGTCAGCACTCTTCAAGGTTGTCAAAGTTATGACAGACAAAGGAAGACCGACCGGAGATATTGGGGAGATATAGTAACTAAATGGAACCCTGGATTGGATCTTGGCACTGAAAAATGGTATTAGTGGAAGAGCTGATGAAGTTCAAGTAAATTCTGGAAGTTAGTTAATAGTGATGTACCAATGTTGATTTCTGAGCTTTAATAAATGCAAGATGGTAATGTCAGATGTGAAAAATGTGGGGAACTTGACTGTGTTTGCAACTTCTCTGTAGATCTAAAATTATCCCAAAACCAAAAGGTACTTAAAATAACACAACCCACCCACCCACCTACCAGCCAACCAATAATCTCCTTTGACCCTATCTCTCTCCTTTCAATGCTGAGCCTCGTGAAATACAACATTCACTGCCCACATTTACTATTTCTTTTGATTGGAAAGAAAAGAAACTTCTTTCCAGTTTCTGCTCTACGGGACTGAACTTTCTGTGGTGTAGTTGACACAGTTGACAGCTCTGTCCACAATATCTCAGTCCTTCTTCAGTGAGTGCTACCCAGGATCTCCTGGCTGACTCTCCCCTTTGCTCATCCTACACCTTTCCCCCTGGGATGGTCTCACATGCCCTGTGTTTTCAGTTTCCACACACTGTATACACCAATAGCTCCCCTTTTTCCTGCAGATTCTCTTGCCTACCAGGAACCCCTTTTGAATGCCTCCTTAAAACCTTCAATGGCTTCCTATCACTTTGAAAATAATATCCAAACTTCTTTTACATGGTGCCCAAGAGCTTTCATCATGGGACTCCAATATCTCTTCAGTGCCACCCTTTTCTGCTCCTCCACCTGTTACCTAATGCCTTGTAACCATGGGTTAAGACTGAAGGGCTTCCTGCCTCATCCTCTGGTAAACTGAGGCACAGAGAGGCTTGGGGACATGCTCAGTCTTAACTGGTGAGCCGTGGTCTTTCTCACTGAAGGCCTTGAGCTGGTGGGTTCTTTTTCATTGTTGTTGTTGTTTTTGTTTGGCATTGACTTGCCAGAGAAATTAAAGGGTTTGATTACCAGATATTTTTTTATAAAGGGAGGAAGGAAAAATGGGAGCAATAAGTGAGTCCTGTATAAGTTGAGATATGTGAGATTCAGAGGGAAAAATAAAATAAAAGGAAACCACTCTGGAAAATGGCAGACTAGCCCCCAAATTTAAAGCATTAATTTATAATGATAATCCCCAAAGAGAAACATGCACTTTGGCAAGTGATCCCCAAATTGGGATGGCTGATGGATGGCCAGGGAGTGATGCTGAGATGAGGTATGATGCTGTCCATGGAGAAGAGGGGCGGACATCGGTGAATTATGGGCTCTAATTCCACCTGGGACTGCGAGTAAATAACCAAGTGCCAGAGAGAGGCTCCAGATGGTTTGTGTAGTGAGTGTGACCAGAACTCCACTGAGGAATCAGAGCCTGGTAATTCAAACCGGGCCTGCCTTTTTATGTTGTAGCAATTCCCCAACTTACCGGAATGTTCGTTGGGTGTGCTGGTGGCCCCATGACAAAAACAGCCTTTCTTGGAAACAGCTGATACCAGATTTGGAGGCCATGCCACATCCTGGCTAAAGCTCACTGCTTCCTGGAAGGGAATTATTGATCATTTTTGGGGAACCTCAGGCTCAGATTCTATACCTATCAGTCCACCCTAGCTATTGCACAGGGGACATTCTAGGCTAGAGGCGGCTGAACTGGCAAAAGAAAGCGAAGTAAAAATTCTTTTTAACCTCCACCACCTCCACCTTCATACCTCGTTTTATACCCCTGTCTCCTGGGTACCGCTTGATTCGACCCTAATGAGGACTTGTTTTCACAGAACCGTGTGAGAAACGCAGAGGGCGTCCAGCGGCCGGCCCCGTCCATGGGTCACAGGTGCAGCTGCCCAGCTGAAACGTAAGCAAGCTTCTCCCAGGGCTCCTGTCCGTCTGTCCTGCGGGCTCGAGCACCTGCAGCAAGGTGGGTGGGGTGGGACCCTCAGCCGCTGCACGAGTGACCTGGAGGGGAGGAAACCTGCAGGGCAGCGTTTAATAGCCTGCAGGAGGAAATGGAAAAGGAGGGAGGGAACTCGAGCAGCGGGGAGCTGCCCGGCCTGATGAACTACCTCAAGACAAAGTCCCGGGCTGACATCATGGACGTTTAGACTTGCATGTGTCTAAGAACGAAGGGTAAATTCTTTGTTTTTGTTCGTTTTAAAATCTCTTTCAATTACAGTTGACATTCAATATTATATTAATTTCTGGTGGACAGTATAGCAGTTAGACATTTATATAAATTACAAAGTGGTCCCCCCAAAAATCTAGTACCCACCTGGCACCGGACATAATTATAATTCAGTTATTGACTGTATTGCTCATGTGTGATGTAAAGTACAGAAAAAATTGTTTAAGTTGGGGAAATGCAGCTGTTTGATTTATTTCATCATTTACAAACCACTTTGGAGCATCTGTTACCTGGAGGATCAAAAAGAAAAAAGAAAAAAAGAGGATACAGCATATTTTCTAACTTTATGAAGTATTGAATCAATCTAGTCACTGAACACATTCTCCTCAATGGGTGCCGAGTAAGGGACCCAGAGAAGTTACTGTCCCCAATAAAGTGCTCACAATCTAGTCTGAGAGACAGATTGAGAAAATATATCTTGATAAACATCATTTTAAAAACTCAGTGGATCTTCCAAAGAGGAATGTTCAATATTTGGTTTGGAGGGGCCTAGAAGGACTTCCCGGAGGAGGTGGCATTTCTGCCAAGACTCAGGAGGAGGTTTTCCGAGTACAGAGAAATGTGTGTTCAACAGCTCTGAGGTGAGAGGGAACCTGGGTTCTGTGTGGCCTGAAACAGCAGTGGGCAAAGGGGCAGGAGAAGCTGGTAGGCAACCTGAAGGTCATGCCACGGCATGGGGACTTGATGTTGAAGATTGCAAGGAGCCCTGGATAATTCCTTGTAAGGGCTGGATATGTTCAGAGATGCATTTTATATCCCTGGTCAGGGAAGTGGAGGATGGGTGAGGGAGATGAGACCAGAAAACCAGGAGGAACCAGAGAATGGAGGAAATAAGGCTCACGTTTCCTTAGCTTGCATTCTAGACTCTTCCTCTCTAGCAATTTCACAGAGACCAGAATACATCATGTTAACTTCCAACAGCTGCTGCGAGTGGCTTAAAAGTCACACGCTTGTCCATCCTCAAAGATTCCCGTGCTGCTTTCAGCTGAACGGGAGGCCCATCTGCTCGCTTGGCGCAGGGTAGCCCTTCCTGCCCTGTTCCACCAGCAGCTTGTGGCCTGTTAGGACCTGGGAGGGAGGTGGCCAGGTCACCGAGGGCCGGTCTCTTCATGCCAGGGAGGCAGGGGACGCGGGGCTGGCTGGTCCGGGGCGGGTGCTGAATTGCTAGAGGGATGGTGGGAACCAGAGACGAAATGCCACATTGCACGCCCACTGAAGTCTGGGCTCGCGGGAACGAAGAGAGTTGCCAGAGTTCGCTGTTCCCAATCCGCTCGGGACCTTAAGCTGTCTCGCAGGGAGTTGCCAAACAGCTCGTCAGAGACTGGCCTTTGGGTGGGTGTGGGCAGGGGAGGGGGAAGGGAGCAGTCGGCTCTCCGTGTCCGCTACTTGTTCAGAAGCTGCCGCCTTTCCACGAGGCTCGGGCGCCGCGGGTCTTCCACACGGTGAGTCTGTGACTGTGAACGAGGACTTGCTGTCAGAGAGGCTGGTTTGGGGGCCAATGCAAGGAAACGGTTGTCTCAGTGGACCGGGAACTTTTGATCTCCCATGTGTTGCTAGAGCTGGGGATTTCTTGGTAAGATAAAAGCTTAGCCCTAAAGCCTTGGGTGGGACGAGCCTAGTGTGAAAGAAGGGTGCCAGCTTTCTGGGGGTTTCTGAATGGCGTCTCGGGTGTGCCTGCGGAAGAGTCCCTGACGGGGAGGTGATCCTTGCGACACCTGAGCAAGCTCCTTGGAAAGCGCCCTGTCGTGGGCTTAGCACGTGGGGGTTGGAGTCCCAGCTCTGATTTGGTGTTAACCTTGGACAAGCCCCTTCCCTTCTTGGGCCCTTGCTCGCCCTGCGTGAAATGGGGGCCTGTGTCCTTCACGTCCGTCTGATGCTCAGCGTCTATAAGGAAGCAGACAGAGCTGACAAGGTTTCTGCAATGTCTCACGATGAGTCGTCAGAGCAGAAGTGCGTGTTGGAGAGGGAAACGGAACGGAGAGCGCCCAGGGTGGAGAAGAGGGGGCCCTAAGGGAGGCTCCTCTATTTTTCCCTAAAGAGCTAAGGATGACCTGCTTCCTAGAAGGTGTCTTCATGCTTTTTTCTTAACGCAGAGCTTTGTCTGGGACCCTGGCTACCCAGCGAATCTTTTGCACAATGACCACAGTGATGTAGGATAATTTACGACTTGTTGCTTGGAAAAGCACATACCCAACGTCTGGCTTGGTGCATTTTAGGTGGATACTGGGGTCTCCAGCCAAGCGGTGGGCTTAAACCGGGGTGCGCACCACTCCTCAGCCAGCCAGTCACGGCCATGGGTGGGGAGGGATGAATCCCCAAGCCTTCTAAGCAGTTTTTGTGTTTACTGACATTTTAAAAAAAAATTATGTTACCGTGTCCCTTTTTTTTTTATCATTTATATTTATTTTGATTTTTTCCATTGTAGTTTCCATTCATTATTATTTTGTGTTAGTTTTATTCAGGTATACAGCACAGTGATTAGACAATCATAAATTTACAAAAGTGTTCCCGGCAATATTTCCAGTACCCACCTGGCACCATACACTGACATTGTCCATAGTGAAAAATATGGACAGAGATTGTTACATTTAGGGCAAAACTGAGCATAAAATTTCGACTGTTACTTTAAAAGAAGAAAGAACATAGTGTTTAGAAGTAGAGCTCAAAACAGTATTCGCATACTCCTTGACTTTTTCCTATTTTAATGTTTAAGTTATATGTGTATGTAGTTTAATAATAATAACATAATTATAGAACACTACCTACCACTCTTCTAAGTGCTTAACTTTATTAACAGATTCAAGCATGATTATTATTTCTGGTTGAAAAGAGAAATCAAGGCGTGGAGAGAACAGAGTTAACAAATGTCAGAGCTGAAACCCAAATCCAGTAGCAGGCCACACCATGCTACTTCTCTGAAAAGCACAAGTCAAACAACATGGTAAACTTCATATTCCTTATTCAGTTCCTTATTCCTTCCACTCTCCCCCACCCCTGACTTTCACTCTCCAGAAGCAGCTACTTGCCATGCATCTGTTGTTTCCTCAGGCCTTTACTGCCATGTCTCTTGATAGAATGTTTCTGTTGTCTTTTTGGTCAACTTTTCAATATAACACATGATCAATTCGTGTTTATTTTTCTGTGCAAGGTGAGGATTTAACTCTACACCAGCCTTCAGCCCCTGCCCCAAACACACACCCATTCCATCTCCCCATCCCTCCTCTGTAGTGATGGCACCATTTTTAGGGAAATTGATATTCAGTATTTAGCATTATATGAATATATAAGTATCATTAGATGATGAGTCATGCATATATGATACTCATTATCCTTCTCTGCAATGTTCTGTCATCATTTTCTGTTCCCTATTGTTACCCGTTTAACTAATTCTTACCCAGCTTTTCTAGCAGAGCTCTCAATATGAACAGCTACTTCAGGCGATCTTTTGGGCTTTGTTTTTTCCGTAGAGTTCTTCCTCCCTGAGCCATCTGTCCATCCTTCTCTGCCAGAGAGGATTGTCTGTGCTCTGGGACTGCTGCATCTCTGGTAGCCAAGGATTTGTCTTGATCATCACCCTGGGAATTTCTTTCTTCTGTCTCTTAAGTTGGATCTCTGGTTTCCTGGATCTTGTGTCTTCCTCTTTCTGAATTTAGACCCTTACATTGCGGGGATCAGATCATCCAGTCACTTCCGAAGAAAAAAATACAAGGAGGAAAACATGTAAAAGTGGTAGGGTGTCTGAAGATATCTTGATTCAACTCACTTATTTCATTGTAGTTTGGGCATAGATTTCTAGATTAAATCTAGTTTTCAGTTAGAACTTTAAGGGATTTCTCTACTGTTAAATGGCTCCCAATGCTACTTTTTGAAAAGTAAGAGGCAATTTTTTATTCCTTATTCTCTGTATGGGAAAAAGTCTTTGCATGGTTTTTCTCTCTAGAAACTTTCATGGTCTTCTCTTTAGCCCAAATTGCATGACTATATTCTTTGATGGGTCTTTTATTTTAATTCAGCATGCTGGGCATACATTATTCCATTTTGATTTGGAAAGCCATATTCTTTGGCTCAGGAATGTTTTCTTTATTTTTTATTTTATTGAATTTTGGTGGTGGGGAGAAACATTGATTTGTTGTTCTCCTTATTTATACACTCATTGGTTGAATTTTCTATGTGTCCTGACCAGGGATCACACCTAAAACCTTAGTATATTCTAACCAATTAAGCTGCCTGGCCAGGGCCAACAATATTTTCTTACAGTATTTTTCAGTCTCTTTTGCTGATCATTTCTTCAAGTTAGCTTATCAATGGAATGGTGGTCTTCATGGGTTTATTTTGAAATTTTCTAACTTACTGTTTTCTCTTTTTCAGTTGTATTTTCCAGATTACCTTAATCACGTATTGAAGTTTTAAAAGATAATTTTCAATGCTATAATATTTTGAGTTTCTAAGAGTTTTCCTTGTTTACTGTTTTCTAATAGCATTTATCTTCTGCGTGGATTTAATATCTTTTCTTATATCTGAGAATATTCATTCTTGTTAAAAATGTTTTTTGATTCCTCAGTTGTTTCTGTTTCCTCTGGGCACCTCCTTTCTTCCTTTCTCTCTCTCTCTCTCTCTCTCTCTCTCTCTCTCTCTCTCTCTCTCTCTCATTTGGACTCATGTTAGAAACTTAGTGCAAATGAACAGCACAGTGAATAATTTTTCAGTTGAGTCCTTAAAAAGCTGACTTGAACCTGTATATGTTTGGTGGTTGGTGGTTGTGAATGGGATGTGGAGGGAAGGAGTGCTCATTAATCTGTGGTCGTTACTTTAGGATTATTAGGCAAGGACCTGGCTCTCTCCTTGCATTCCCAGGATAAGTTAGTTTCTTCTGCCTTGTGGCTGATCTGTTTGCCTGAGAGGAATTCTCCACCCTGCCTGCAAAGTACAAGTCTGGCCACTGGTATCCTGGGCATTGAGCAGGACAAGTTGAAGCTTTCACCATTTCACCAGCAGATTAAACATTATTGCACCTCTTTATATTTGAGTGCCTCACCCTGCCTTTAATTGGGTCTGGGGTCCTCCAGTTCAAAGTCTCTCTAGAGGGTAAACCTGTTCTGTGCCTGGGTGGTAGAAAGGCAGTTTTGTGGTGCATGGGTTAGGGGAGGATTCTGGGATTTCTGGGGTGTAATTTTTAAAGAAGGCACACCCAGTTCTCCTGTTTTCAGATTCCACCCACAACCCGGCCTTCAGAGGTATTGACGCTCTCCCATCTCCCTACCTTTCCACAGTTGCATTGGTTGAATCAATGGCATTTTTTGTCTCCACAGTCCACAGTCATATTTTAGTTACCACTTGTATATCTGCTTTCTGCTTTCTAAACTGTGTTGACCATCTCTTGTCTGCTATAATCACTTCTCTCACTTTCTTTGTCATTTGGGGCTCATGTCTCTCACATTCCTTCATTGTAATGACTTTGGAGGAAGGAGCAAAGGTAAACATCTATTTGACTTTCAGCAGACCTTTTCCTATCATCTTCACTTCTCATGCAGAATCATTTCTGTGGTTCACCAACATGTCTCCTGCATATATTCTTTCGAAAGGATTGCTGATGGCCAGAACTTTCAGGGATGTGAAGGATGTGTAGGCTTTCTTTCTGCCCTCTGCAGGCCACCCCTACAGAGCAGAAGATGCACTGTATTTGCAGGAAAGGGGAAATTTCTAGCATGGGAAGTGACAAGGGGTCACAGGGGAGGTAAACTTCAAGTTGTCGCATGACATTAAAGGTGGGGTCTGTAGAAGAAGAGGTGGAGAGGGCATTGTAAGTGTCAGGAGAATTTAGCCAACGCTCGGGGTGAAAATTTACATGGCAAGATGGAAGAAGTGGAGACCAGGTCAGCCTGGAAATAGCAGAGAACCCTTGTGAGCTGGCTTGAGAAAATGAGACAAGAATGAACAATTAGAAACGGATGGAAAAGAAGTATTTTATTTGTCTGTTTTTAATTTTGGGGGGTTTTTTTCCAGAAGAGAAAGTATAGACAGGTCTACAAGCTTGGCTTCCTTCCGTGTTTGTAAGGAGATGAAGGAAGTGCATTTTCTCGTAGCTTTAATTTCAGAAGTTGGTAGGTTTCAGTGAAAGCAGTTGCTGCTCTCGCTTCCGGATGGCCTCTAGGGGTGGACCGAGGTGGGTTCGTTGTCACAGGCATGTCCCAGGGGAACACATGCACTTGTTAGCAAAATAAATGACCTGGGGGCAACTCCTCCCAGAGGAGAGCAGACAGGCTCCATGGTGGGCTCTGGAGAGAGAGATGGAGTGAAGGGGAGCTTAGCAGAACTGACGGAAGGTCAACAGGCAGTCCCCGTGGTGGTCAGCAAGGATCAGGTGTTCTCTGTGTCCTCACTGCCAAGTTGGCAGTGTATGTCTTCAGAGTTTCATCAGTTTTTACCTTCTCACACTGTGATCGAACAAGGTGCTTCCTTTCAGAAGTTTGCTGAGCATCAAGGAGCAAACTTCTGGTATATGGTAGACTAGACACCTTCCTCTACCGCTGACCCCTCCCCAAACTCAGCCTGGGACCCCAGGACTCCACCTGCCTCACATCTCCACTTTCACCACATCAGTGACTGCACTCTCCTAATAATCAGAAGACTTATTAACAATTGAAATACACTGCATATTTGGGGGGGGGGTGGAATTAATGCAATATTAATGGCAAAAAGGAAAAAGAAATGGGTGCCCTTTTGTTATTAAAGGCAATCAAAGAACATGTGTGTGGTGGAGCAGGCTTGGTGAAGACACTTGTTGAATGTCTTGTTTCCCAGGGTGCCCAGATTCCCCTGGGTTTCCAAATCACTGCTTGTGATGGCAGACGTTAGTGGCCCTCATTAATTACTTCCTCTTACCCAAATTAGTTTTTGAAGTATTAAAATGATGTCAGTTCTATTCTTTTTTTTCCCCCAAAGATTTTATTTATTATTTTTAGAGAGAGGGGAAGGGAGAGAGGCAGAGAGGGAGAGAGACATCCATGTATGGTTTCCTTTCATCTGCCTCCAGCTATGAATCTGGCTGGAGATGTAGCTTGCAACCTGGTTATGTGCCCTGACTGGGAATCGAACCAGCGACCTTTGGGTCCGCAGGCTGGTGGCTCATCCACTGAGCCAGGCCAGCTCCATTCTTTTCAGTCAAAAATATCTCTATCCACAGTTCATGTAGAAAGAGCTCAATTAAAAAATGATAATAATCTGAACATATAATTATACATCCAAGGTTTCAGAATTATGATTTGAAAGAATGGAAAAATGGACCAGACAAGTGAAAAAAGTAAGCCATAATAAATAACGCAGTATTGGATTCTAATGCAAAGTATAATGTTCTCAAGTGTATACACTGTATACTCATATAAATTAATTGAATAAAACAAACAGGGGAGTGTATGCACATCTCCCATGAAGAATTCCAAATAGTGTATGAAGATTCTCCACCCTTTCAAAGAGTCCAGAATGGGAAGGGAGAGAGTAACTATATAGTGGAGAAACCTGACGAACTACTTCAGCCAGGTGACCAAGGTCAAGGTCAACAGTGATAAATTGTATGTATTTCTGATATGATACAATGAAATTGGCAGTTTACCTTTGTGACCTCCCCAGTAACCCAGAACCCAAGTTTAACCATGAAAAGGAACATTAAGCAAATTTCTATAAAGGGACATTTTACAATATATCTGACCAGTGTTTCTCCAACATCTCAGGGTTGCCAAAAAACCAGGGAAATCTGAGGAACTGCCATGTTAAGAGGAGTCTAAGAAGGCATGTGGCATTTGGATGAGATCTGGGGGCAGAACAAGGGCTGTAGGAGAAAACTAAGGAAATGTGAATGAAGTGTGGATTTCAGTTATTAATAATTTATCTGTACTGGTTCCTTAATTGTAACAAATATGTCGTAGTAATGTAAGATGTATGAGAGTTAATAATAGAAAAAAATGAAACTGGGTATAAGGCATTTGGGAAATCTCTGTACCATCTTTTCAATTTTTTTCTGTAAATTTAAATTGCTTTTAATGAAAAAGTATATATTTCTAAAAGCAAGAATACAGAAAAATGTATTATGCATTCAATTACATAAAAATAAATCAATTTCAAATTCTGCACATACTATATGTAATGTATGTCAACACCAATAGCTGGGAAAATCTGAAAAATGAACATTGAATTATTACTGCCCTGGTTAGTTCCAAAGGAGGGGAATGGGACTTTGGAGAGGAAACAGTGAAAAAGACTTTCATTTTTGTTTATAGCTATATCTTTTGTAAATATTTATAAAATATTTGTATTCACTTATTACACATGCCATTAAAATTAAATATGAAAAAGGCATAGTTAAAATGAATTTTCTTGGTTTGGGTCTTTCAGGTGAGGATGTTTTATCCTAGAGGATTTTGTATCTTGAAAATGAGCTACATGAGTTCTCATCTTAGCAATTAGCTTAAGTACCAGGCATGTCCCTGCCCTGGATTTTTGTGGCATCATTTGGCCTCCCTGAAGCCATTTCATGTCAGCAGTTACTTTGTGCGAGGTGGCTGGAGTAGTCTGAGGTGGGTTCCATCAACCTCGGGGGCACGTGTGAGGCCCAGGACCTGTGGTGTAAATCTGTAGTTGACATAGCTTTTGCCTTGGCCACCGGGTGGATCAGAGGTGCTGGAGGAAGAGGACATACTGTGTGGGGCTTCCCAGAGATGGCCGGCAGTCATCACAAAGTTCTGAAGGGCTGCAGTGCACTTGGGTCTCATCTAGTCTGACATCATATCCCGAGGGACTCCCTCTGGAGGAAGAGGTGAGGGGCAGGAATGGTCTCTGGAAGAGGGAGTTTTTATGATAACTGCTGCTGATTAGAGGTGAGCTGTCCAGTTTGAAGCAGGAATCCATCTATCTTTTCAGTAAGACCAGGGGACAGTAGCCCAAATGGAATGCAGACAAAATTTCCCAGCTGGCCCTCAAGATCTAGATCTAATTTCTTTTTCTAATCTTACTATGTTCATTCCTAAGACTGCTGTAACAAGTTACCACAAGCTTGGCTACTTAAAACAACAGAAATGTATTTCTGTATGGCTTTGGAGATCAGAGGTCTGAAATCAGTGTTCACTGAGCTAACATCAAGTGTCTTCAGAAGGGCTGGTTCTTCCTAGAGAAGAAACTGTTTCTTTGCCTTTCCCACCTCCTAGAGGCACCCCCCTCCTCAGTATTCCTTGGCTTGTGGCCCCTTCCTACAGTTTAGGGGCAGCATAGGTGCCCAGGGCCTTTGGCAAGATCAGATGCAGACAAAACTGGTAGACAGGAGCCTCATTCCATCTCGGGCTTTATCCCCTTTGGCTCAGAACTCAACAGATCTAAGCCAGCAGGTCAGGGGTAGCCTACCTGGAGGAGACTGGGGAAGTCAGGCACTGATGCCACCCGGCTGCTGGGTGCTTACTGATTTGCTAATGAGCAGGTGCCCTGTCCCATTAGCTCCCCATCCTCGCATCCAGCACTAGTCCCTGCATGCCCTTTTAGTGATAACAGCTTATATTTTTAGCACTGCCATTTCACCTAATTTCCCCAAATTCCTGTGATACAGGTAGTTATTTTTTTCTGCTTTTCAGATGGAGAGATTTAGACCCAGGGAAAGTGACCTACCCAAGGTCACTTTGCAGGCATCTTGTGGTGCCAAGACAATGTGGTGCTCTCAGACCTCACCTTACTCGGGCCCCCCTCCACCACCATAGAGAAGCCAGCAACTGGGATACTCAGTGCATTGGGGGGAAGGTGGCGATATTACTCATACTGATGGCAAATGAAGAGTGACTGAGCCTTCTGCTCCGAATAAAAAGGAAACCAAACAAATACACCTACATACAAATGCTCATGCCTGGTACCCAGGTATCCTCACTGGGAGGTGTCGCTGCAGAGACCTGTGTGAGGTGGGGCTTGCCCTGGGACGCAGCCCTTACACAGGATGGTCTGCTGTTCCCTCCAAGTGCAGCATTTCAGGGCTTTGTTTTCTCTAAGCAGCCATTGGGCTAATGCCCCAGGGGGCTACTTGCAGCACATATAAACTGCTTTTGTTTATTTTTTTTAACAAGACTTATTATCAACAGCAACAGCAGAAATTGGCTCTTCAACCCATAAAGTTCTATTTTATATAATAATAGGATTGTAAGATGTGAGCGTAAGGTTCAACGATATTTATTACAATTAAAAGTTGTTGCGCTGGATATTATTTAAATTCTTGATAGCATCTAGCACAAGGACTTGCAACAACGCACGTGACATGATCAATCCATGTACTTAATTGGCCAAATCTAGTCCACAACTTACCTTAGTAAAAATAGTAGTTATCTTCCAAGTGACAGATCTTTCTAAAATACATATCATCAATATTACTTTTCATTGGGAATAAGATTCACATTGTTACCAAAGCATTCAAAAATCCTTTAAAATCCCGCCTGGATGACCTTCCCTATGTGCAGTACCCTCATATACGGCAACTTTACAGCATTTAATGATTCCTCCAAAACTCTCGAGCTCTCCTCTCCACAGTTTCATTCATTTCTGTTTCCTCTGTCCAAAATGTTCTGTCGCCCTTGCCTACTAAAAATCTCAAGAAGCTGAATCTGAAACCAGTTCCCTCCATGGAGCTGTATCCATCCTTTTCCACTCAGGATCATCTCTGCCCTGCCACAAATTGCGGGCCACTCAAATGCAGCACTTAGAGTCCACTGTGGGTTCTAGGTAGGCGTGTATACTGTGTTCCACCTTCCTTGATTGTTCTGCGCTTCTTGAAGACACTTCTGCCTTCTGCCCCTTGGAAATTTCCGCTGCCTTGCACTTAATCCGGTGGTTCTAGGTTGGGCTGCAAAGTTGAAAACCATGGGATGCATTCTCAAACTACCAGTGCATAGATCCCACCCAGAGCAATTAACTGAGAAGGTCTAAGAGGGGGATCCCCACTAATGTGGGTCCTTTGGGGATTCCAGGTAATTGCAGGGAGCAGGGGGTGAGGTGGAAGTGAGAGGAGCCCTGAGGCGGCCCTCCCCTAATTCCCAGTTTCCCTGGGGCCTTGGTCACCCCATCCCTGGAGGCGTATCATTGCACCTGGAAAAGGTTTTGACTTCTCTATGACTTTGAAGTGAACTTTAACTTCTAAAGGACTCTGTGATGACACGAGAGGCAGGTGAGATATATCACAGAGAGATCAGCCCCTGCATGTGGAAGTGGTTTGTTCCACTCTGGAATGTACCTGTGAAAAATGTAGCTTTGAAAATGTTAGTAGCAGATGCTTCTGTTCCTCTCCCTGTGATTTACTGATTACACACACGTGGACCGGCCTCTTAGGCAGTGATGTTTTCTGGAGCCCCCCACCCTCCACCCCAGGCTCCCTGAGTTTCTCCCTGTCCTGATGTTGGAGTGGAAGGGCAAAGGGAAGAGCTGTTTCTCTGAGCTGCCAGGATGCTTGCTCCTAGAATCACACAGGGGACTTGTGAAAACCCGCATCCCTGGGCCCCACCCCCAGACTGTCAGATTCGGTCTGGGATAAAACCAGGAAAATTAGCCTTCCTAAATTCTTAGGTGATAGTGATGCTATTGGTCCAGAAACTGCACCTTGAAAACCACTGTTCAAGGTAGAAATGTGAAGAGGTAATGATGATGGGAATAGGAAAAAACATTGGAATTGATTAGGTTTTTTAAGTGGTATGGATGGAGGTCATAAGTGCTTCTAAAGGCGAAGAAGAGAGAACAATGACTGTGATTATTAATGTTTTAAGAATTATGCCGTGGCTAACCTGTATTCCTCTCTAGCAACAGAGAATGAGGAGTAAATGAGCAGATCACAAGCTGCTCGGAGT
This sequence comes from Noctilio leporinus, assembly GCA_004026585.1. NCBI lineage: Eukaryota > Metazoa > Chordata > Mammalia > Chiroptera > Noctilionidae > Noctilio > Noctilio leporinus. The sequence goes on along the minus strand of PVIW01000166.1, from coordinate 706,144 downwards.
TGTGAGTATGTGGATAAAGTTATGTCAACAGATGAGAATTTAGAGGGTATGTCTCTGCCACAGATATTTTTTTTAATCAGACGTGTGACGCTTTATCACAGTGAAAACAAGACTTTTCTCTTAATAAAGCCAACTTTGCTGACCACAACCCTGAGCCTGTGCCTTGGCCTGAACCTCTAGTAGGGCAAGCTCCTCTTTGCTGCATCCGGAAGGTATAGAGCAGTAAGAAGGGAAAACAGAGTCACAAAAAAGGAGGAGGAGGAGAGGTTGTTTCTCTGATTGACAACTTAATTTTTACCTATTAAACGGGTGTTTTTAAAGTCCAGACACAAAAGATTAACCAGCCCGTTTTCACTTATTACACCAGTAGAACTCATCAGCTGCTGTGCACTCAGGAAGTCCTGTGTTAGGTAGGCCTTGATAGAGAAAATTAAAAAAATAAGTCTATGAGATGACCCCACCCATCAAGAAGCTATAGACCAGCCTGGGAATTCAGGAAAGACAGAGCTACCGTACCAGATATGAACACAACCTTAAGAGGGAGCAGAGTAGAGCGAAGTAAGGTGTGAGGACCTGGATTCCTACAGAGTAAACAATGATGCTGATGCCAACCAGAAACTGAGACGAATCTTTAATGTTTGTAACGGAAGAGCAGGATTTTAGACTTTGCAAAGGTTGGATTGGGGCTTTTCTGGGTCTTCAGATTCCCTTTCCAGCTTTTCTTCCCAAACTAGTCCCCACAACTACCTAGCCCACCCTTTCCTATCCAGTGGCATTGTAGAGGGTTCCCTGGTATGTACAAGGGGGTGCAAGCCCTCCTATCCAAAGCCCAGCCATGGCCACCTTGGCTGGCCCCACCCATGCAGTGGGAGGAGAATCTGTGGGGTGGGGAGGGGAAGGACAGAGCCTGCAAGGACCATGGGAGACACAGCATTTAGCTTAGAGCGCTTAGGAAAATGAGCTAAATCCCTCAACATTGCAGGACTTATTGGCTTCCTGCCACCCAAAAAGGAGATCCTCCTTTACAACCAGCAAAGGTATAGGATTTTTCAATGTCGTACTTTTAAATACAAGGGTGTTATTTGGAGGACCCTTCTGGGAAGATGTTTAGTTTTTTTTCATTGGCACCCTATGATCCAACTTCTGTTTTTTTTAATCCTTACCTCAGGACATTTTTCCATTGCTTTCAAAGAAGAACAGGGGTAGGAAGAAGGCTAGAGAGAGAGAAAGTGGAGGGAGGGAGGGAGGGAGAGAGAGAGAGAGAGAGAGAGAGAGAGAGAGAAGAAATATTGATTTATTTATTCTCATAGGGGGCCCTGACCAGGGATCGAACCCATAACCTATGTATGTGCCCTGACTGGGAATCGAACCTGCAACCCTTCAGGCTACAGAACAACACTCCAACCAACTGAGCCACACTGGCCAGGGCATAATCTAAATTCTTGTCTGTTAAATCCAAAGAGAGAGGGGGCAGGGGGGAGAGAAGAATTATAAAGAATCATTTCTTTCAAAAAGAAACCAACTTAAATACATCTGTGGAAACTAAGCACACTTTATGTTAAAGTTAGGTTAAAAATGCTTGCAGTGTATGCCCAAACTTTTCCAGATGTTAAAACAAGTAAACACTATTAGATCAAATTTAATTTGGTTCGGTGTTTTAATCAACTTTTACCTTGATTTTTCTTTTTTGGCTTATAATAAGGTTTACTCGTGTGTTGGAGGCGGTCTTAAAAGTGTTAATTTTAGCTTTTCTTTTATAACACAAACACACACACTGAGGCATCTTCTTATTATAAACTGAGATAAACCCTGCCTCATTAAAACAGGAAGTTTTTGCACCCTAACCAAAGAAGTATGCATTTCCATTTCACACTGGCATCCACGGTGGCACTGTGCATAACGTTGTTAGTACTGGTAGCTGGAATTCGCCGTGGGAGACTGATGAAAGACAGATGACAATAAAAAAGGGCATCAGAAACCAAAAATAACATGCGAAATGTGGCTTTTGAAGCAAGGGCACTACTTACTAAGGCAGAAATTGCTTCTTGGATGGGGCCTCCCAGGCCCAGGGGAGACAGACCGGGACTCCCCATGGGACACGGCAGGCAGAGGAGGGGATGAGGAGGACTCCCCCATCTTCCTGACTTGAAGGGGGGCTCCGTGCTTTATGGAATGTGTGGCGCTTTATGCTGTTTTTCAGAGGCAGTTTTCTGGCTTGCTTTGGATGTCATTCGAAAGGTGCTGATTACGCTCCTGTTTAGAGGCCTGAATGGCATGTTCTAGTTTAGCCAAGTGAAACGGAAGGGGTGGGTAAGGTGGGTGCTGACATTTGATCCTTATTCTAGCAAGCCTTGTTTGAGTCTGTGTGTTAATGAGGGCGGTGAATGCATGTGTCTATGAGTGTGTTTTAATTATGCATATCTCTGTGTAATTAAGAAATAATAAAAGGCGGTGTTGATTGCTTCCATCTGCCTTTTCACACTATAGATAATTTTGGTTTTGCCAGTTCTATTCTCAGGGTGGTTATACAAATATGGGTAATGGTTGAGAAGGAGAAATAAAAGCAAGCAAGCTGATTTAACTAAGTTACTTCGGAAAGGACTTGCAAAAAAGGAAGAGATTAAATTGCAGAGGTGTAAGAGGGTAGGCAGGAATGGCAAGGTTACTTACTTAGGGCAACCTTTGAGTAAGTTTTGGGGATGTGTTTTGAAAGAGGCAGAAAGGCTAGAAGAGTTGTCATGCTAGAATGAGGAGGACTTGGAGTATAAACAGCAAACAGAATGATAAATAATTCTGTACTGTGTAAAGGATAGACTCACTCGATGTTCCTGGTAAAACCCCAATAACTAGGAACTATTCTTTATTTTTCCATAAAAGCTTTCTTCCTTATGCTTTCTGTATGTGTTGTTGATTGATCTTTGCTTTTGAAATTTGAATTTCCCCAAACTCTACTAGATTGCAAGTTCATACAAATCTTTATACGTTTCATCTCCCTCTATTAGGATTGCATCTGGCTGCGTGTAACAGATAATCGCCTTCAGTGAGCTTATTTTTTTCCTCATAAAAAATGGTCCAAGAGACCCCGGTTGGTGGATAAGGCACTGGCCTGCGAACCCAATGGTTGCTGGTTCGATTCCCAGCCAGGGCACATAACCAGGTTGCAAGCCAGGTCTCCAGCCAAGTCCATGGCTGGAGGCAGGTGAAAGACAACCATACATGGATGTCTCTCTCCCTCTCTGCCTCTTTCCCTTCCCCTCTCTCTGAAAATAATAAATAAAATCTTTAAAAAAACAAAAGAGGTCCAAGGATTGGCGATTTGGGGGCAGTGCAGCTGCTCAAGGAAATAGTCCTGCCTTCCCCATCCATATGGTATTTTTTTCAAGATAGCTAGTTAGCTCATCTTTAAACATGAGAACTGTGCTTTAGGTAGAAGTAATTTAAGGACAGAAGGAATAAAGGCCTATACCAACTGAATCTATCTCTTTAATCAGGGGAAAAAACTCCAACTTTCCATATTTAATAGACTTCTCCTTAAATTTTGACCATAATTGTATCACCTGGTCAGTCTCTAGTTGTAAATTATCCTGAGAGGAAAGCATTTTATTCATGCACATTGCTCCCTGCTTGTCCCAAACAAAATTGGCTTTCTGTAAATAAGGAGAAAAAAGAGAACGAATAATCTCTAGGCTACTAGTAGTATCTACTGTACGTCCCACTTATTATATAAGGCTGGGTATGCAGGAAAAGGTTGGTAGAGACATATTGACTAAGTTTGCTTCACAGTCACTTATTTATATACATACATTTCTAGCCTGTGATCCTCATTTTCAGACTCTTCATGTTTTTCAAAGTATATTGGATAATGTTGCTAATTTTATGGAATCTGTGTTAATTAGATCAAGCTGGAGAGGGCTGCTTTCCCCACCAAGCGGAGGCCTTTTGTAGAAATCCAAGGAAGAGATGGGTATTTCATTAAAGCCACCCACATGTATGGTCCATAACCCAAAGCACTGACAATGTAGGTAGGACAATGGGTGGAGGAGACAAGATCACTCAGGGCAGGTGAGTGGGAAGGTACCAGGGTCAGACCTCCTGGGCTTCCCCAACCACACCAGGTAACTGACAACTCAGTTTACTAACTGACATTTCACACAGTCTTCCTCTTAATTGTTTAGGTACAATGGGCCTTTGCCATTCTAATTATGCTTTTTTAATTCAGAGTCAAGTATGCCGGTTTTTCTTATCAAGAGTAGATCCTACTCTTTATGCACATTTGACTATTTGCATTGTCTCTTTCTTGTCCCCTTCAATAGACCAGGTGAGTTTTTTGTTTGTTTTTGAATTTTGGGGGCTTTCAACAGTTTCATTCTGTTTTTCTTTCCTAGTTAATTATTGGTGCATTTATCTTCAGTTCCTTCCATCTTAATTATTTCATTTTGAGGAATGATAAAATCAGAAAAAGGAAACTCCATTTAACACAAAATTAATAGCTACTATATGTCACTACACTTCCTTTTATTATGATACTTTTTCATAAACTGTCATTCAAAGTGCTCACACAGGCCTACGTTCTGATTGACGACCCTTAGAAAAGCCAGATAAAATGCAAACATCATATTTCAAAAACACTGAAAAGCTCTGGAAGCAATGAGGACTAGAAGGACTGAATTTTTAGGCTGTGAAAAACCATTCAGAGGAAACTAAAAACCAATCAGTTGCTTTGTTCCCAAGTAGGGTGTGTCAGTTCTTGGTTCTGGCGGAGGCTAAGGGCCAAGGCCCCCTACTGGGGTATAGAAATACCAGCTAAGGTTTTTTATTTTTTATTTTTTTTGTCTCTTGGGGCTAAAGTGAACTGAATTACTGTTTTAGGAGATCTCAGGTATAGGGCCATTGTCCCCATAACATACCTGATGAATTTAAGGCCATGTGAAAAGCTAAGAAAAGTCTAAAAGCTTCTGGAAGTTAGAGAGGAACGAATTGCAGTCTCTAGTTCTTACAAGCAAAGAGCCACAAAGGGGAATTAGCGGGAAAACAAATCAGCGAGAGTGAACTTCCTAGAAGGAATGGTAAATTAACATTAAGCATCCATAGGTGCTTTTTCCTTGGAGACTTTCATCAGTTCGAGGCCCAGAGAGAGGTGCCGTTTCTGGCAGAAAGTTGCTATAGGGAACAGAAAAGCCACAACACTTTTGGTGATCACCTGCAGTTGGAGTGTCAAAATGGAAGATGAAGCTTTAGCACATGGTTCATCACCCTTCAATATAGTTATAAAATTTTGAAGCACAAGGTGGGAAAAGGAAACTACAGATGACCCTTTTGTCTTTCAGAGCAGAGGACAAATGGACTATAAAGTTATTGAAATTAAGACTACAATAGCAGTATATGCACAAGCAAAGATACATTCAGCAACACAACAGAACAGAGAATAGAGAATAGAGTCTAGGACTCACCTATATGGTCACCAGACATATAATCCATTTGATTGTTCTACTCAAGATTCTTAAATGTATTCGTTAGACCAAGCTTGAAAATCATGTTATTCAAGAATCCCAGATGTTTGCTCTTTTTCATCAAAATTGTTTCTAAGAGAAGCTAGAGTCACCCTCTCTGATAGTATGTTTTGGTAAAATGTTCTTTATAATTAAGTCACATTGAATTTTATATATTTTTTCAGGTGTTTGGGTAGTAATATATTGGTTCATAACTGACTATTTCTTTATCCCTCTGTGTTATATGAGGGGGGACCAAAAAAAGGAACTTATTTGTAAAGAATTGTGTATTTATTCTTATATGTTTAAACTTCAGTCACCTCCAATGTACTCTCCATATGATGCAATACACCTATTAAGATACTTTTTTCCTGCTGCTCCAAACAGTTTTTGAACTCATTGATTTTGGTGCCTTTTAGTACTTCTGCTTTTTGTTTCAGCTTTTCCATATCAGTGAACCATTTCTCTTTGAGGACTTTTTTTCATCAGGGGAAACAAAAGAAAGCAGTCTCTAGAGGTGAAATTGAGTGAACAGGGAGGGTGGGGCACAAGAGTCACACCATTTTTGATCAAAAACTACAGAACATTCAGCACAGTGTGGGCAGGTATGTTTGCAAATCACCCATCATGAAATGGGCAAATGTGTTAAAAGGTCTTTAAAAAAATTTCAGTGAAGTCTAATGCAGCCTCTCACAACACCACCAGCTGGTTCTCTGATACAGATGGGTTCCTAGAACACTCACCTAGTCGGGGAACCTGTACTGCAAGCGGCTCACCCTCCAGAAGAGAATGCTGGGTATTTTGGGGTCCCCCTTGTATCCCCTTATAGATTTTTTCAGTTCTATCTTCCAAGGAAAGAGTCTTTCTTCAGAATATCCTGTCAATTATTTTTCTGATGTTTTCATTTCAGTCTCTAATGTTCTTTTAAAAAATATTTTATTTATTTATTTTTAGAGAGGGGAAAGGAGGGAGAAATAGAGGGAGAGCAACGTCACATCACATTGGTTGCCTCTTGCATGCCCCCAGCTGGGGGCTTGGCCTGCAACTCAGGCCTGTGCCGTGGCCGGGGATTGAACTGGTGACCTTTGGTCCAAGCCACACAAACCAGGGCTCTAATGGTTTTTGATGTCTACCTTTAATCTTTCATACCTTCTAATTCATCCATGACGTTAGTTTCTCCTTTGGCTCTTTGAGGCTTTTAGACATCCAATATTTATTTTAAAGTCTCTTCCAAATGCCTCAATCATCGCCGTACTGTCAGGAGTAAACAGTTCCACCTGTAGATTCTCCCAACTTCCTTTCTTGGCCAGCGAGTCCTTGTATGCTTTTCTTCATTTCCCCCCTATCCTTTCCTGTCTACTACTAAAACGATCCGGCTTACTTTATTTCCCCTTGTCTCGTACTCCCTTGGGTCAAAAGTTTTATTTTACACTTTCATTTTTGAGATGGGTAGACCTAAAATGTTCACATCCATGATTAATTTTACAACATCAAGTAGTGTCACCTCCACGCACACAGCAGATGTGTGTCACCTCACAACTGCCTAGAAACACTGAGCCTCAAGCCATGTGGGCAGCTTCCGTGGTCACAAACATTCCCTAGCATCATAAACTGCTAGAAAACTGGGTAACATGTAGGAAATAACCATCTTCAGAATAGTGCTGGGTTCCTGGAAAGGAAGAAGAGAAACAAATGAAAAGAATGAGCATCCTGGTTTTCTTCCTGGAGACATTTTCTGTCCTGGAGCACCGCGGTGGCAGGGTGAGGGGTGAGGGGTGGGGGGAGGTGTCCTGAGCTGAACAGGTGGTTTCACTGAGTTGAGGAGGCAGAGATTTGAGTATTGGAAGCTGAGGCAGCTGGCATTCGATGGGCAGAACACAGCAAGAGGAAACCACAGATGGAAAGGATTGCAGGTCGGCACAGTGTTCTCTTATGTCTTTTCCTAAAGACTAAGCTGCATAGGCAGAGTGAGACACCATGGAGACAGGCAAAGAATGAATATGGCAGAGTTATTGGTTGACTAATCCTGAGAGCACACACAGATCTGGGAGAAGGTCATGCTCCCACCAGCCAAAGTGGAGAGGTCAGGTTGATTTCCCATTCTTCAGGAGATTTTTGTTTCATGAACGATGACTTTTTATAGAGTAGGCTACCTCTGTGTGTTCATATATACTTTTAATAAAATGGTGACAACTGCCCCCTGGCTGGTAGCATCCCCCTGGCTGGTAGTGCAGTGGATAAGGTGCCAGCCTGCGAACCCAAAGGTCACAGGTTCGACTCCCAGCCAGGGCACGTTACCAGGTTGCAAACCAGGTCTCCAGTCAGGTCTGTAGTTGGAGGCAGTTGAAAGGCAACCATACATTGATGTCTCTCTCCCTTCCCCTCTTTCTAAAAACAATGAAATAAAATCTTTAAAAAAAAAAGAAAGAAAGAAAGAAAAAAAAATGGTGACAACTGGTCAAAGGGCCAACCTCAGATACATCCATTTCTATATTTCTGTTGCTATCTATATGTTTTGAACCCCAGATCTTGTGTTCCTTCTGCTAAATTTAACTATCGAGTATCTCTATTGAGAAGTGTCTCACATGGATGGACTGCATTAAATCATGCGAGAACGTATTAAATTAACTCAAGTGCTGAAATATATAATTTACTGATTGTTTCACATGTTTATGTTTTATCTCTCTAGCTACACTGAAAAATTTGGAGTGCTAGCATCTGGTTATATCCTGGCTTTGTCACTGCTTGGGTCCCTTTGAGCAATGTTTGGTTTTCCTCACTTATGTATTGAGGGCACATACTTCTCAGATTCGTTTGAGGACCAAGATTTAAATGAGCTAGTGTGTGTTCAGTAAGCTGTAAAGGATTAGGAACATATATGTTGCTATTATGTTTTTGCATTGCCAGCAGCACAGCCCCAAACCTGGCCCAGAATGGGTGCTCAGTCACTATGCAGACACTGACGGATTCTTTAGACACTTCGTGATGAGCCTGGAGGGACACTAAGCCAAGAGTAAGAGGCCCTGGCCTTATGTTCCATGAAAAGAATTAATCTTTATTGTATTTGTTTCTATTACCATTTAGTCCCCTTACACCTCTCTCTCCCTGCAATCACCACACTGTTGTCCATGTCCATGAGTCTTTTTCCCTTTTTGCTTAATCCATCCAACTTTTCACCTCCCCACCCCCAACTAGCTGTTCCTGCTCTCTGTCTATGAGTTTGTCCCATTTCCTGTTAGTGTAGTTTGTTCATTATATTTCACAGATGAGTGAAATCATATGATATTTGTATTTCTCTGGCTGGCTTGTTTCTTTTAGCATAATTTCTCCAGGTCCTTCCATATTGCAGCAAAGGGTAAAATTAAAATTTTCTTCATTTTTATGGCTGAGTAGGATTCCATTGTGTAAATGCTCCATCGTTGTTTTAGCCACTCACCTACTGATGGACACTTGGGCTGCTTCCATATCTCGGTCACTGTAAATAATGCTGCAATGCACTAGGGCTACTTATGGTCTTTAAAATGAGTGATTTGGGTTCCTTTGGATATATTTCTAGAAGCAGGATTGCTAGCTCAAAAGGCAGAGCCATTTTAAATTTTTTGAAGTATCTCTATACTGCTTTCCACCATGGCTGCACCAGCCTGCATTCCCACCAACAAAGCATCAGGGCTCTTCTTTCTCTACATCCTCACCAGCACTTGTTTATTGGATATATCTCCCCAGGCAAGGGCAACAAAAGGAAAAATAAACAAATCAGACTACATCACACTAAAATGATTTTGCACCGCATCTGAAACCACCAACAAAATAAAAAGACAACCCACAGAGTGGGAGAATATATTTGCCAATACATCTGATTAGGGGCTAATATCCAAAATTTATAAAGAACTTTCAAACCTCAACACCAGAAAAACAAACAACCCAATTCAAAAATGGGCAAAGGACCTGAATAGACACTTCTCTAAAGAGGACATACAGATGGCCGATCGATATATGAAACGATGCTCAATGTCACTAATCATCAGAGAGATGCAAATGAAAACCATACTGAGATGCAACCCCCGCCTGTCAGAATGGCCACCAGCAATAAATTGATGAGTTCATGGCTTCACTCTCATCTGTACCAACCTTTTGCGTGAGCTCAGGCAGCCTCCTTACCTCTCTGGATGTTTTTCTTTTAAACCCAGATAATACCTAAGAATCCTTTCTGCCACGTGAGGTAGTTGCTAGTTCCACTTTATAGGTCTCAAAGTGAGATCCAGCAACTCTTCCAACCCCACACCCTACCTTCACCCGCAGACCAACACTCGGTTTGCCTTGTGCATCCTGCTTTCTAGGTCATCTCAGGCTTGGGAGCATGATGGTGGATTCTCCCACGTCACCCTGGTAATACTAGCCCTGGCCTTTTCCTCTCTATGGCTCACAGTGCACAACTGAAGACAGCTGGCTATTTTTTAAACGAACCAACAAGTTTCTTGACTTAGGAAGTTGCTTGTTCTTTTCTTCTGTCAACAGGGAGGGGCTGGAACCCCTCCCCCCACCCCAACCCCGATGAGGTGCTGCCCAGCTGCCTCTTTACACACTAACCCCTCAAGGCTCATATTGGGCTCCATCCGATCTTGGCTTTGTCCATCCCAATGGCCAGTGACCAACTTTCTGTCTGACTTCTATTTGTACTCAAGGTGGACATGGGGGTCCCACAGGCAAAACGTCTTTCACTTCTGGAGCTGTTTCCAAAAATAAAGTTACTGTAATAACCCCAAACACCAGACACGGGACAGAGCCATCACAGTTGTTCAGTGGCCTTTCACCTCCTGGTGGCTGGCAGCCAGCTGACCGCAGGGCCCCTGATGGCTGTGTGATGAAATGTGGTCCTCAGGGTCCTCTGTCTGACAGTTTTAGACTCACCATAAGGTAAACTGTCCAGGATGCCACCGCTCCCTGGCCCCTCCCAGGGCTTTCCGAGGGCACCAGTGACATACAGGTGGCCCTTGAACTTTCCTCTCACAACTGCTGTTTGCTAGCAGTTCTGCTTTGGAACTTTTCCCATAAGCTCCAAAAGTATTCTTCTCTGTTCTGTTTTTACATTCAAACGCTGTAAAAATTTGCAAAACGTTTCTTTTCCATTTAGAGGCAAAAATAATTAATTTCACGCATCTAATTTTCCCTCTCATCTACCTTTGTCACCTCTGCCTCTCCCATTTCTTTCCCTCCTCCCTCTCTCAAACATTACTGCACTCAGAGATCCGAAATTCTTTGAAGAAGGAGTGGAAACAGAGTGAACAAAGTTGAAAAAAAGAGTGCTTCATTTAGGTCTTGGCCCTAACGTGCCAGCCCCTCCAAGAAGCCCAGGTTCTTGGCTGCTAAGTCTTATGTTGACATTGACCCAAGTGTGTCTGCACCCAAGCTCAGGGCCCTGCAATAATTTCAACCTGGCAGCAGCTCCAGCACTATTTTTCATGAGCAGAAACAGAATTCTCTTTGGGGATCTAGACTAGGAATCTGAAACACACACAGCTCTGATGTCGACAGCAGGCTGGAGATGGTATGGGGAGAGAGGGCGGACCGACAGGTGTGCAGAGAGATGGAAATTATCTGGCTGCCCCTGAAACAGAGTTGAATGCACCAGAAATAGCTCAGGGACTGAGTGGTCCTGTGTGGCTGACAGGCCGCAGTGGTGGAAAGAGATGGTAAAGAGCTCACCCTGGGGGAGGGGGGTCCTCATGGCACTCTCAAGTCATTTCATGACATTTTTTTCGGATAAGAGTTCATTTTTGTTATAATCTTGCTTTGTTCTGAAACTCAGAGACTAAGTAAGGTCTGCACTCCATGAACCCAACATAGATTTGTGTTGTTGTTTTAACATATATCTCCTTGCAAAAATATCTTGAAAATAGTCTAAATTAAGTTCCCAAAACTAACGCCAGATGAAGTAAAAAACCTAAGTGGACAGTAGCATTGCAATCAACATAAGAAGGTGTCAACACACTACACCACCCAAAGGAAAAATGGCCGTAGGTCAAAAGGTTTTTCTGGTAAATTCTATCAAGTCTTCGAAAATAGAGATTCTTTCTTGCACATTGACTAAACTGTTCCCAAGGATAAAAAGTAAAGTTTCTAATATAGTTTAATACCAGAAAACCTTGAGACTGAAATACAAAATAGGGGAAAAAACCAAAAAACAAAACCAAAAACCTATAGGTCAATTTTACTTGTGAATGTAGACTCACAAATACCAAATATAATATCAGGTAATTACGTTCAGCCACATGTTAAAAGGACTACATATTACCACCAAGTTGACTTAATTTCAGAAATGAAAACATGTTTCCAAATGAGAAATTAATTGAAATTCATTATTAGGTTAAAAAAAGACATGTGATCTTTTCTTGACGTGTTGAAAGGCATTTATCAAATATATATTTTTATAAAAATAAAAAATATATAGAAAACTGAAGGGTAGAGTACTTCCTTAGCATCATGCAAAAATCTGAAAACAATAAAGGGAATTATTATATTTTACAGTGAATGCTAAAACAACACTTTAAACATGCATAGTCACTACTCTTTTAATTACTAAGGCGTTTAGATTACAGCTGCATAGTGAATCATGTGCCTTCCCCACATTCTCTATCAATTTTTGTTATTATTGTTTCTTTTCTCTTTCATGGAAACCCTATTTAAGTTAAAACTTGATATTATTGCCCTAAATATGTAGATTCATTTTGGGAGGGAATGGAAATATTTATAATGTTATCTTCCTGTGAATAAAGTTACTATATTTTCCCACTTATTCGTGTATTTATCTCTTTTAAAAAGCTTTGTAATTGTTGCCACAGGTTTCTTAAACATATGCTGTTAGATTTATTCCTGGATAAGTGCTTTGTAATTTGGTTGCTACTTTCCCTGGGATAGTTTATTTCCTATTACATTTTTATTAGACGTTGCTAATTTATAAGACTGCATTAGTGTGCTTAGGTTGTCATAACTAAATACCACATACTAGTGGCTTGAGCAACAGTAATTTACTTTCTCACGGTTCTGGAGTCTAGAGGTCTGCATGAAATCACAGTGTTGGTTTCTGCTGAGGCCTCGCTCTTTGGCTTGCAGATGGGGGTTTCCTCATTGTGCTCTCACATGGCCTTGGCTCTGTGTGTGTACATCTCTGGTGTCCCTTTGCATGTGTCCCAATCTTCTCATCTTACAAGGACACCTGTCACGGCGAAGCAGGGCCCATTTTCACAACCTCATTTTAACTTGATTACCCTTTTCAAGGCCCTATCTTCAAATACAGTCACAGTCTGGGTGCCTGGCTGTTAGGATTTCAATGTATGAATTTTGGGGGACACACAATTCAACTCCAGGAGCATTTTCTAGACTAGAGGAGAAGCCGTACATCTAATGACTGGTATGCAAGCATGGGATCAGCTCATAATAAGGACTATTATTTATTTCTATTAGATTTTTTAATGGACCATCACATTATCCGAAAATAATGTTTCTTCTCATCCTTTCCACTTATTATTACTTATATGAGAAGTTTTCTGGCCTTATTGCATTGGCTACTGTTTTCCAGGCAATAACAACTGGTCTAGTGAATGGGATCATACTGACGTTTTTCTTTGACTTCAATAAGGGCACTCTCAAAGTCACATTAAACATATCCATTATGGTTTGTAATAGATACAGTTTATCAAATCAAGGCAGTTACTGTCTTTTTCTAGAGTAACCAGGTTATGGCACAGGCTTTGTTTACCACTACACAGGCAGAAATAAACTTTACTTTTTTTCTTCTGTCTTCACTCTTGATTAATTTAGCTCTGTGTAATTGTTCTTTCCTATTTGGGATGAAATCATGGTCAGAATCCCTGGTTTTGCCTGTTGTCTCATGTAATAAAATGTTCTCCAGCGACCTTAAGGTTATAAATAGTCAATTCCAGTTTGATACTTAAACTCCAGGCTGCGGACAGTGTAGTGAGAGAAAGAGACATTGCTGCTCCTTCTCTTAGCTGCACTAGTTGGTGTGGTGGCCTTTCCAGGATTGGTCTAGGGTGTGAGGAAGAAGAAATAATGGTAGGAAATATCTCCCTTGTTTCTGTGCAAGAAATCACGCAAAGAAAAGAAAGTCAGCTTTTCAACATCTCCCATATCAGCAGGGACAAATTGAGGGACACATGAGATTTTTCCAAGTGCCTCTCATTTGGTTTGTGAGAGGGATGGGTCCCTTCTGCCTCCCCAATGCACGCATGTGAGACTGCACAGTACGGCTCTGATGCGTTAGCTTCCTCCTGACTTCTTTCAGGCTGCCTTGAGGTGGATAATGCTAATGGTGACCGATAGGAACTTGACGTCCCCCTTCCCAAGCCCTTCCAAGTCAATTGAGCAACTTGCTTCAGAATGTGAAGTACTTCAACTTAAGGCTTTGTTCTTAGCCAGTGATTTTCAACCTTTTTCATTTCATGGCACACGTGCATTAATGACTAAAATTCTATACCAAAAATATATATATTTTTGCTGGTCTAGCAAAAAGTAGATACAATGTCGATTGATTCACAAAATAGTAATAATAGTAATTATCCACCCATTTTGCTCCAAAGTGACTTTTTTTAAAAATCAGGTATCTGTGCTTGTATGTAAGGGTCTCTGGCACCAAGAATCAACCTGCCAGACACAACCTTATTATGCGATGTCACCAAAAAGATACAACTCTATTGTATGACCTATATGTTGTTCAGGGAATTCAAACCCCATGGCTGTTGCGTTGGCTCTTGTCATTTTTTCATTTGACAATATAAGGGAAAGGTCAGTGCCCCTGACTAAATAGTCAGCTTTGAATGTTTTAAAAATTCTTGTGGCATAGCAGTTGAAAGTTGCTATTCTAAAAAAAAAGAAGAAAAGAAAAGAAAGTTGCTGTTCTAAGCTTTTAGAACTTTAGCCATGATCCATAGACAACAGGAAAGATCTGTTATCATGTTGTTAGACCAGTATTTTTCCTGTTTAATATAAATAAGTATTAAACTTTATCAAATGATTTATCTGTATTTAGGGAAATGATCATGTAATATTTTTTCTTTTATCTCTTAATGGGATCATTTAACCTTGCATTAACATTGGTAGATTTTCTAAAGCTGAACCATCCATGTATTCCTGGGAAAACTTGACTTGTTCATGATGCATTATTTTTGCTCATTGCTAATACCTAATTCAAATACTTAATTCAGGACAATTACATTCATACTTATAAGTTAGATCCATCTACAATTTCATTTTCATGTGCTGTTCTTCTCAGGTTTTTATGTCATGCTTAAGCTAGTCTCAATACAGAGCTTGAGGAAATAGCCTTCTTTTTCCATATTCCGAAATAATTTGTATGATATAATAATCATTTTTTACATACTTGGTGGTATCATAAAATAGCCTCAGCTTGAGGTTTTTATGGAAGATTTCTACTACTGATTCAGTTTCTTTTCAATTTCTTTAGTAGTTATGGGTCTACTGAAATGTTTATTATATCTTTAGTAAATTATTTTTACTTATATTTTCAACAGGTTGTCCATTTCATCTACATTTTCCAATTAGTGACATAGACTTATTCCTATAAATTTTCTAAGATTACTTATATCTCCCCTGAATCTATAAAAATGTTCTATTTTTGTTCCTAACTGTATTTCTTCCCTCTCTTTTATCCTTACTTCCTTTTGTTAGAAATGTGTCATCTTTATTACTTTAAATATGAAAGCACTTACTCTTGTCAATCATTTCTGTAACACTGCATTTGCTTTCTATTTGTTAAATCCTCTCTAATTATAATATTTCTTTACTTCTAGTTTCTGTAAGTTCTTTATTTTTTTAAACATGTATTTTCTTTTCTTTTTGTTTTTAGATTTCATTTATTCTTTTTAGAGAGAGGGGAAGGGAGAGAGGAAGAGAGACATCAATGTATGGTTGCTTTTCACCTGCCTGTAGCCATGGATCTGGCTGGAGACCTGGCTTGCAACCTGGTTCTGTGCCCTGGCTGGGAATCGAACCAGTGACCTTTGGGTTCGCAGGGCTAAAGTGGCATCTTAACCACTGTGCCACCATCCAGGGCCTAGTCTTTAGGAAAAAAAAAAAAAATTAACCAATTGTTATTGTATTACAGTTGTCCCATTCCCCACCCCCCATTGCTCTCTAGAAATGTTTTGAGTGTGCATAAAATAATGTCCATTCTTTATTTGTTGGTGTTCAGGATTTATATGTACCTATCAGATCAGCTTTTTAGTTTATTGTTCCCATACTTTGTTCTCAGTAATTTTGTATCCAATCGATTTGTGTGGGTCTGAAAAAGGTGTAATAAAGTCAGCTTTATTGAATAGCTGGACACCTGTACCCACCTTTTCTTCCAAAAGTAATCAAGTCACCAAATGCTGTTGATTCTACTTTTCCATAATCTTTCACATGTCTATCTAGCTCCCTCCTTCCTGCAAGGCCCTTAGTGCAAGCTTCTCTCGTTCTTTGCCCATATTAATGCTGTCACCTACCATTTCATAGCTCTGTTTTTAACGTCTTCCACTCAAGCACAACCCACTATTTACTCAGAACCCAGGTTGTTTTCTTTAACCTCGTATTACAAAAAAAATTCAACATGCAGAAAACCAGACAGAAAAATATATATATAACCAGGTATCCACTATTTAGGTGTCTATGTATTTGAAGGTGTATTTGAAATGATTCAAAAAAAAATTATAGGCATCATGTCATTTTGTCTCTAAATACATAAGTGCACATCTCAGAAAAAAATTAAAAGGTATTTTCCTATATAGCTGCGACACTCTTTCTATATCTAAGAAAATTTTGAATAATGCCCATATATAATTTAATAACTACTCTATAGTAAAATTTCCCATGTGGTTTCTTAAGTTTCTTTTCTAGATGTTCCTTACGAAGCCAGAAACAAATCAAGGATCAAACTTTGCTTTTGATTGTTCTATCTCTTAACATATTTTCATCTAACATTCTCCCCCATTCCCCGGCCATCACTTCCTCACCTTACACCTTTTCTGTGATGCTGAATGTCTGAAGAAAACAGGCCAGTTTATGCAGCGCAGTGTCCCACAGCCTAGGTTTGTGTGTTTCCTCATGGCAATCAGAGGATGATTTTTTAAATGCAGTTTTGATCTGCAACACTCCTGCTTTGGTGGTTCTCAGCTGCTTTTATGATAAAGTCCACAAAACTTAGTCAAGGTTGCAGAACCCACAGTGAGCTGGCTCCTGCCGTCTCCCCACTCCCCATGCTTCCCCAGTGCTCTCTCTCTCTCTCTCTCTCTCTCTCTCTCTCTCTCTCTGCAAATACCCAGTTTCTTCTATTTTCAAAGCACGGAATTATTTCTCCGTCTAGGAAACACTTACTACCTCTTTGCCTGTTTGGATCCTGTTCATACTCAGTTGCCCAAAGATATTGCTTCTTCAGACAAATCCTAACCTACAGTGGGATACAGCTCCTTTCTATGCATATATTGCTCATGGCACTTAGCGAGGTTTCATTTAATTATTTGTTACGAATGATTTCATGCCTGCCTCCCTCACCAGACAGCAAATCTTATGAGAATCAGAGCCATTCCTATGTTGTTATCTTTGTACCCGCACTCTTATCACCGAGCTTAGCTCATAATAGCTGATCAAAAATTTTAACAAGTTTCCTTCCCTATACCTAAATTATTTTGTTAAATGTGAATAATAACTGTAATACTCACCTTACAGGCTTTTAAGTGAACAGGGTAAATCCTACAAAGTCTTCACATAGTACCTGGCAAATAGAAAGAGACCCTGGCTGGTGGCAGAGTGGATAAGGTGCCGGCCTGCGAACCCAAAGGTCACCGGTTTGATTCCCAGCCAGGGCACATAACCAGGTTGCAAGCCAGGTCTCCAGCCAGGTCCATAGTTGGAGGCAGGTGAAAGGCAACCGTACATTGATGTTTCCCTCCCTCTCTGCCTACCTCCCTTCCCCTCTCTCTGGAAATAATAAATTAAATCTTTTTTAAAAAAGAAAAGAAAGTGGCCAAGAATAGAAATTCATGGTAATTTCAAAAAAAGGTCATTTTTCAGAATTGCCTGAGGTTGGACATGTAGGTATTTGACATTCGTCCTTAAAAAATTGTAGTTGAGCCCTCCCTGGCTGGTGTGGCTCAGTGGGTTGAGCGCTGGCCTGCAAACCGGAAAGGTCACTGGTTGCGGGCCATGTCCCCAGTTGGAGGCCCACAAGAGGCAACTGCACATTGATGTTTTTCTCTCTGGTTCTCCCTCACTTCCGTTCCCTCTAAAATAAGTAAGTAACATATAGTTTTAAATTGTAGTTTAATAGAATGTTTACAAGCTCTTACTCGAAGTTGCTGTCCAACTAAAGTGTATATTCCAATGTCTCCTGGCGGTCACACGATCTCTGTTTAGCTGGTGTTTCAGAAGAAACACCTGTAATTTGTGTTGCGAATACAATAGAGACAAGGGGGTAGCAAAGACTTCTCCATTTCATAATCTAATGAAGTGGTGTGTTTATTTGATTGCCAGGGGTACTGCATGCATGGCAATTCATCCGTGATTGTATTTATCGATTATTTTGACAGGTAGGCGACTTATCTCTTGAAGAAAAAGAATACATTTCAAACTTAATTTCCCACTGTGTCAAAATCTCTTAAACCTGGGTGCACAGGGACAGATTATGGACTTTGGAAGAGACGATTGCACCCCTTGGTGGCTGCCCTGTCCCCAGATCAGAGAGTTTTGTAGGTAGCCAGATACCGTTGCTTAGCACTGGGCAGCAGTATCCCAGACACATGGAATAGTTATAAACCAATTCCCAGGAATGAGTTCATTGCCTCAACTCCGTTCGTAATGTAAATCCTTTTCTAGTCTTAGAAGAAAAGTCACAAGCTGGAGGATGCGTCACCTTCGCAATCAGCACCCCTTTCAGTTCCTAATGCGGAACATATGGTGGTTGAAGAGGTTACAGTGTTACAGAAATGTCATTACTGAATTTCTCTATGTTCGCATGTATCATCTGTCACGTAATTGTTTGTTTTACAGCCCGTACCTATAATGGGCTAAGTGGGGACTATTTATATCAGTTAACAATGAGTGCCTTTAATTAGTATTTCATGCAACTGGAACATGTTAAGAAAGCTGACACAAAGCTGGCTGGGTTGGGAGATTCCATGTGAATTTCATTACGAAATTGCTAGGGTATTACAGTCGTGCAGGTACCAAGGTTTCTTCAGCTGCCACAAGTGCTGTGAGCTCAACACATGTGAAAGTGACAAATCATCACGCCGAGTCTCACTCAGCTGGTGGACATGTGGAAGTTGCCCACTTTGTGCCCAGACCCCAAGTTCCTCACGTTAGCCTCTCCCGGCCCCGCAGAGACACGCAGAAACACACCACAGGGCTCACGGGCACACCCCAGAGAAGCTTTCAGAGTGAAGAAACAATAGGCAGAGTCTTTGTGCTCCAAGCACTTAATGCTAAGTGAGAGCTTGGCCGCTGGAGAAAGTAGTTGTGTTAACTGGCACAAATGGTTTCATTTTCCCCGTTCTCATTTTAAGACACTTTTATTGAACCAGAGACGGGCCCTCATCATCCTAGAATCACTAAAGCAAGGCTGGGTTTAGCAGACAATGAAGACAATAGCTACATGTCTAGACCTATAAGAAAGGGTCTCCCATTAAATATATTGAAGAAGATAGTCATGTCAGCAAGGCATCCTTTCACTCCTTTGAAAAGGAGTCCCCACCTTCGCTGACAATGGGGGCTGGCAGGCCACTCTAAACAAACCCAGAACGACTCCACAGCCTGTGCCCTCTCCCTCCTCTCAGGGTTCTGTGAGGTATGCACAGTGTACTCAACCTGTCATCTCGGTTTACAGAACCAGACAGCGTTTTCACATGTTGATCTCAGCTTCTGAAAGGACGCTAATCGTTTTGTCAAACGCAAGTGAACAGTGAGGTTTTATACAATTTTTTTTGGTGATTTATGACTTGGTGGAAAAAGAATTCTGTTATTTGACAATGTGGTCCGAGCTACTCACGGAAGTCAGGGATGGGCTCTGTGGCGTTCTCTGTGGAATCTTTCGAGCCCTGTTCAGCGACAAAGGGTGAAAGCTCTGGTGGGCACACCTTTCGATCAGGGGTGGCTTGTGCCGGCCAGAGTGAGTCTGCTTGGTAAATACACCCAGCCCACCAAATACTTCTTTCCATCACCGGGAACCCTGGAAGCTGAACTGCTGCCCATTATTGCCCATGTTAACCCACAAGTACATAGATGAAAGCACAGGCGCTGTAAGCATGTGTCACCCCTGCCTGCCATCAAACTCATTCCTAAGTGTCCTCGGTGCCATTTTTCTGGAGCCATCACCTGCAAACATCGAATACAAGTGTTCTTAACCTAGCTTTTGCCATGATAGCCTCTCTGTAAGTACTTGGCCATGGACTCTATTTATTCTCAGAGGAAACCATCAACTTCTTGGTCTGTATCAATAGCTAGATCTCTACATGTCAGTGTATCTGCTTCCACACACACTAGATGGACCTCATCTTTATAGGCACAATCTCAAAGGTGCTCTGACTTTAGGCCACACATTTACTGAGAGTCTTTTTAGGTCTCAGAATTGCAAATGTATCTCACAGAGGCGACAGAGAGTTGACTGAGAGCTTTTCATACAATCAGCAACTTTCTTTTTCTTTCACGAGTCTTGTCTTATTGTGTGTGCTGTTATTTTTTGAATGATGCTTATCACCTTGCAGTAGTTCTACATTCGTATGTGGCATGATTCTTATAATCTCTTTTTACTGAAGTGGTACCCATAGTAACATTTATGCTTTTCATTTCAATCCAAATCATGCATGAATATAGTCTTCATTATTCGGGCATTTTTCTAGTGTTGTTAGCATGAATTCTTTAACACACGTGCCTTCATTATTTCCTCCATTGAGTCACATTAAAAGGTTAGTTGATTATGAAGTCCTCCTAAGGGTATATGACACCTTGCTGCCTTCAAGTCCAAATACAGAACAGACAAAACAATTAAAATCAAAATAAAACATTTCACACACAGAATCTATCCAAAGCCTGTAGGGAGCTCTGGGGGACTCTGAGGTCACTCTAAGCCTCCTCCTGCCCCTCAGAGCCCCCCCTCCCCCTTCCTGGATCCTCAGTGAAAACAAAGCCTGGGCTTGCAGCCTGCACAGGACATCTGAGTTTCATTGGGTCTCTGGTGACATCAAAATAAATGCCATTGCCAAACATGCAGATTCAGTGTATGCAAAACACTCCAGTGAAGGGAAAGGGAAGACAGTGCCGCCTCTCAGCTGGCAGTTCTTGTTCCAGAGGAGGGAAGTTTTTATTGGACAAGGGAACATCAGATAAGAATACGCAATGGCTGCTGAAAGGAGGGTCCACCCAGGGAACAGGCTCGAAGCCTTAAATTGGACAGTGTACGGGAGTGAACAGGGCGAGGAAGTAAACAGCAAGGGCGTGGCCCGGGGCAGTGAGGGAGCCGCTAGGAACTGGCTCTGCTGCTCTGGCCACCGAGTCTCCGGCCGACAGAGTCCGCTGTACCAGCCTAGCCTCTGTGCTACAGGCCGACTGAACTCAGCGAAGAAAACTACCGGGATGTTTTGTTGGCAAACTAAAGAATCCTGGTTCCCTGAAAAGATCCTCAGAACTATTGGCTTAATTGAGTTTTACTCCCTTACAAAGTCCTAATCAAATAAAATATCCTAGGCAAATGCTGATCAAGAGAGAAACATATGTCTAAAAGAATTTAAAACAACTATGATGGCACATAGAATAACAGCATCTTCTCCCCACTATGTCTTCTGTATTAATAAACTAGACCACCAATTTATACCATACACCAAAATAAAATCAAGATGGATAAAGGATTTAAACATAAGCAGTGCCACCATTAAGGTCCTGGTGAAAAATATAGGCAGTAAATGTTTTGATATCCTACACCGAAATATATTTACTGATACTTCACCAAGGGCAAAGGAAATAAAATAACAAATCAACAAATGGGACTATATCAAATTGAAAAGTTTCTGTTCAGCTAAAGAAAACACCAGCAAAATTAAAAGGGAGCCAACTGTATGGGAAAACATAATTGCCAATGATACCTCAGACAAGGGTTTGATCTCCAAAATATATAAGGAACTAATACAACTCAACGCCAGGGAGACAGACAGCCCAATTAAAAAACGGGCAAAAGATCTGAACAGACAACTCACTGAGGAAGACATACAAAGGGCCCAGAGGCATATGAAAGAATGCTCAACATCACTAGCCATCAGAGAGGTGCAAATTAAAACCACAATAAGCTACCACCTCACCCCTCAGAATAGTAATCATCAACAAATCAACAAATAATGAGTGTTGGCGAGGATGTGGGGCAAAGGGAACCCTGGTGCACTGTTGGTGGGAATGCAGGCTGGTGCAGCCACTATGGAAAACAGTATGGAGTTTCCTTAAAAAACAAAACAAACAAACAAAAAAATAAACAAAAAACAATTAAAAATAAAGTTTTAAGAACTTTTAATTCTGAAGTCACTCAGAATTGGATAATGAGTAAGTTGTCTTATATGGAATTCAAGAAAGGATTAGATGATGAGTAATCTCTTCAAAATCTCTTATTGAATAGAAAAACTGAACCAGGAGGAGTTTAAGTGCTATGAAGACAAAACCATTCTGACTTGTTTCTTTTGCTTGTATTTGTAAACATGCGCAGCCATCAACTACATCAAATTGGAAGGAAGACAGTGTTGTAGATCCCAATAAAATTCTTTGCCAAAAAATAGTCACTAGATATTTAGTAGCTTGTAAACCAAATATGCTTAAGGTAGCAGGAAACTGTGATAACTAATATATTATATGAGATTGAATGAGTAAATCTAACTGTGTGGATTCAGTTGTAATTGCAGACGTAGGAGCCGGTACATGGGCAGACAGACTTGCCAAGTTTGGCTTGCAAAATAAAGTAACAAAATCTGGGACCAGACCATGAAGAGAATCTCTCTTCAATAGCATGCTACCCTGGGAGAATAGTGACTGGGAGGTGGACCAGGGTTAGGACAGATGGAACCTGATTGAACATGATGATTAGATGATTCGATGATTCTTGTATAATTCAGAGTGCTTAACAAATACTTGAAATACCAGGTCCGGCAATGTCAGGAAGGCAGTGCCCTGCAACTTAGTTATTGTTTGCTGACTTAAGACAGCAGAGATCACCACTGTCTCCGCTATTCTGTTGGAATAATTTATGACACTTCTAGGGATGGGACATGGGGAGAATGCTTGTTTGCCTGTGGTGATAAATGACTTCCTTGATGGTGTTCCCTTGTTTGGCTGATAAAGCCAGGGACCAGCAGACCAAAACATTGGTTGACTTATTTGATATCCAAGAAGCTAAGTTAAATAGGATATTAATGCAGCACCATTAAAAAGTATTTTGGATTTTTTACAATTTAAATGCAAGTAAACCACAGCCAACACCTCTTGAGCACATATCATGTGCCAGGCACTGACTTAAATTTGTTATATTTTCAACTCATTTATTTCTTTCAGCAAAGTTAAGAAGTAGACACTATTATTATCTAAACATTTTACTGATCAAGAAAGTGTTGATTTAAAAATTCATTTTCACAATGTCACCCAGCAAGTCAGGCCAAGTCAGGGCTGAAATCTAGGTCACCAGACTCCTGTCTGAGTTCTTCTCCACATGGTGGCCTCCCAGAAGGCACCAAAGCACATTTCACCTAGATATTCCAACTAGGAAGTTACAGGGAAAAAAAAACCCAAAAAACTGAGAAATGTGGTGAACAGAATAATGGCCCCCAAAGATGTTCATATTCTATTTCCCACAACCTGTGAATATATTTTCTTACATGAAGAAAGGACTTTGCTGATGTAATAAATTAAGGATCTTGATGGGAGGAGATCTGGGTGACCTGGGTGGACCCAATGTAATCACAGGGATTTCCATAACAGGGAGGCAAAAGCATCAGTCAGAACAAGCAGTTGTGACAGAACCAAAGGTGGAAGTGATAGGTTTGAGAATAGAGGAGGAGGCTACTAACCAAGGAATGTAAGTGGCCTCTAGAATCTGGAAAAGTGAAGGAAACAGTTCTCTCTAAGAACCTCTGATAGGAAAGCAGTCCTACAGAAACCTTGATCCTAACCCAATGGTACCCATGCTGGACTTCTAACCTATATATAGAACACAAAAATAAACATGTGTGGCTTTACTCTTCTAAACTTGTGGTAGTAACACAAACAAGAGGAAGTAATACAGAAAAGTTTATCAAAATTAAAACATAACTACTTCTGTAGAAAAAAGTCCAGGCCAACTTTATGCTAATGGCATTTTAATAGTGATACATTGAAAAAAATATTCATGGACTTCACATCCTTTGATAACAGGTCAGATAACATATAATCAGAAAAGAAAAATCAATTCCTACCTTTTGCAACAGCATGGATGGAACTGGAGAGTATTATGCTTAGTGAAATAAGCCAGGCTGCAAAAGACAAATACCTTATGATCTCACCTAATTCAAGAACCTAACAAACAAAACAAATGAGCAAAATAGAATGAGAGGCATGGAAACAAGGAACATACTGACAGTGACCAGAGGAGTGGGAGGAGGGAAAAGGGGATAAGGAAGGGGAAGGGTTTAGTCAGGAAACTAGTATAAATGACCCATGGACATGGCCAACATGTGGGGACTGACTGTGGAAGATGGGATGGGGTGGTGGGGCAGGGGAGAGCAATGGGGGAAAATGAAATAACTATAACAGAACAACAATAAAGAAAAAAAAATTTTAAATTAGTATACAATAGAGGTGGCATCTCACATTAAGGAGAGGAGGGAGTGACACTTCAGGAAGAAGGGGTGAGGTGACTAGTGAGGCACGTGGAGAGATAAAATTAGATGAAATCCTCACCCTGTGTACTAGGACCGATTGTTAGGGTAATGTCCAAAATAAACAAGCATTTAAAATGAAAATATTTTAATGAACCTACAACAAATACTGAAAGGAGAGATGGGTAAAATTCTCATACTGAGTCCCTGGGGAAAACTTAGCTAGGATCCAAAATCTAACAACAATAAACAATTTAAAAAAAGATCAATTTTTAAAAAATATTTTTATTTATTATTTTCAGAGAGCAGGGAAGGTAGAGAGGCAGAGAGGAAAAGAGACATTAATGTAAGGTTGCCTTTTACGTGACTCCAGCCATGGACCTGGCTGGAGACCTGGCTTGCAACCTGGTTATGTGCCCTGGCTGGGAATTGAACCAGAGACCTTTGGGTTCACAGGCTGGGCCTTATCCATTGAGTCACCAGCCAGGGCCCTGACTAGTTAAATTTTAAAGAAATTGCATAACAAAGGTAGTTAAAACCCACTTACAAATATTGGCAGCTTATAATACATAAGGATAATAATATACCCTAATGTTGGTTTCAATCATGTAAAAACTCTTCACTTGTTGATGTTCAAGAGCAGCAGTTTTACATTGCTTAACCTAATACATAAAGAATGTCTAAAAATAAAATAATAATGTTAATGACCCTACAGAAACATGGTCTAAAAATATGAACACACCATTCACAGGAGAAATGCTAATGGCTTGTAATGAAAACTGTTCAACCTGACTCATGATAAGAAAATAAATTTTCAAATTACGGGGCTATACCAGATCTCACTATTTTATACTGGCAAAAATCTTAAGTGTTGACAACATATTCTGTCATTCAGGCTGTGGGGAACGAGGCACCCTTGGTTGGTGGCGGGGCTGCAGGTTATACACCGCAGTGGATAGAAGGCATTGGTAACGCCTAGTGTAATTGTATATGCATTCATTCTTGCCTCAGCAATCCTACTTCTGGGATCCTTGGGGGTTCATTATATATTTTCTATTGGCTTATGAATATGTTTCTAATCTTCTATACTAAAAGGTTGGTGAAAAGACCAGCAAAAACACAAAGAAGAGGTTGTTAATTAAACTGGTTGATTAGTGGGAATGAAGTCAGTTAAGAGCTCTCCTACTCCGTTTGCTTGCAGAGCCATCTGGGTTTGTAGCTTCATGACAGATAGACTTTGTCAGGGCTCTTAACAAGTTAAGAGTAAAGCGGAAGGCAAAATGTCACTGATTACTCTTTTAGAAACTAGGGAGATGAGCAGCTGATGAAGGGGCAGGTCAGGTTGGTGGGTAGAGAGGTCCTGCTAACTGTCTCTCCAAAACCATCCTTTCCTCTCCAAGGAAGGGTTCGGCATTTAGCGGTTCAGGGTCTGAGAGTAATTTTTAACAAAGCTTTGTTCCATCTCTTCTCTGCCTGATTTCTCTCTATTGTTATGCACCAACATTCTGAAAGAAGCATGGCGACAATTGATGACTTGGTTCTCATTCTAGTTTAGGGTTAGGATCACTCCGTTGTAGAGATAGGCACTGTTTTTGGGTTTTTAGAAATCTCAGATGAGCCTACATAGATGGCGAAATGAGTTTACAAAATCAGGTGTGCCAAAAATTGACTAGCTTTAATTTTTCCAATAGCTAAATAATTTCTTTTATGGAGCCCCATTTTGCAAGGTGGTGGAAGCTGAAGTCAAGCGGTCACTGCCCCCGTTCCTTCCCTCTGGGCTATGCAGAACTGAGATGAGAACAATGGGGATGTGGTCCTTCCAGGTTTGTCTGCCTGTCATGTTGGCATCTCCAAGACACCCTCCCAGATCCATGTAGACATCATTGTGACTGCTCGGCAAGGTCTTCTCTAGTCTGCTGGTTCTCTCTGCCAGAGGCATGCCGAGCTCAGTGGTAGGCTACAAAACATGCTAATATTACTACCACACCAATCTGGACAGATGCAGAACCTCGGTAGTTTAGCTCAGATTCGTCTGCCTGGATCTGCAAGAATTTCCACCCTCAGTCTTGTTCTTTTCCCATAATCCACCCATGGAAAGAAAAGGGCACAGAACAGAGTCATCTCTACAACCACCACCCAAAAAGCCTTCTTTTTCAGAAATATACAATTCTCACTTACTCCTGATTCCATTCTAACTTTTCCTCTCCTCTGAGCTCTGAAATTTTTATCTAAATTAGAGAAGTGATTGTAACACTTCCTACTCACTATGAAGCCTTCCAAAGGAATGTACTAGAACTTCTATTTCCTTTCCTTCACCATTGGTTTCATGTGAATTTTCCTTTGTTTTACATAGCATAGCCTTCACTTCTTCCCTTTTTGTTTGCTGTTCTCAAGCATGTCTGTCAAGTCTGTGAGCATCTTTATCACCAGCATTTTAAATTGTGCACCTGTCAGGCTGGCTATCTCCTCATAGCTTAGTTCTCCCACTGGAGCCCTGATCTGCTCCATCTTTTGGGCCATACTTCTATGTCTCCTCAAACTTGACAGGTTCCTGTGTTTGCCTGTGTGTCTTAGAGTTGTTGCACCTGTCACGTTGTAAGGGGGTGAGGCCTTAGGTATTTGGCAGTCCTGGCACCCACTGGCCGAAATGGAGGTATAGGTAGACACACTAAGTCTTTCTCCACAACTAAGAAGGAATACAACTACCTCAATACTGGAGACAACCAGAAATCCCAGAACATTGACCTGCATGGAAGGCCAACAATCAAAGATATAAAAAGAAATACTCATCCAGACAGGTAGGAGGGGTGGAACTGGGACAGAGAGGAAGCAGTTGGACAGCGCAGTTTGGTGAGGAGGCAGCTTCAGTGGGATGGTGGCTGTGGCCTGCTGGCAGAAAGTGCAGCCACACATTAAAAAAATAAAATAGGGACACCTGGGGAGTGACCCCAGCACCAGACCAGACCACTTGGCTCATGGTTCCCATGCTTGGGATTGAGGGGTAAGAAGGGGAAGGGGGGAAGCCATTACTTCTGACTGTGAAAACCAGTGGGCTTGGGGCAGAGGAAGAAGCTGCCGGTCTTGCAGAAGAGTCTGTTTGTTAAGAGGCCCCTACGGTCCTGGAACATCCACAGACCCACCCACTCTGGGAACCACAGCCAGGGCAACAGCTAGAGAGCCAGTCCCCTACGGGAATCTGGAGAAGTGCCTGGAAAAGGGGCGAGTGCTGAGCAAGCCATGTTGTTCCCTCTCAGACCCTCCCCCCCACACAGCACCACAACATGGTGATACATCAGGAGTCTTAACTGGTCTCCCTACTTCTTTCCCTAAATTACACAATCTTGCATAGTTTGCTGACATAGTTGATACTCGTGGGCCTTCTTTGCCAAGGTGAGACAGACCTTTGCTAGTCTATTCCTTAGCAGGGCTGTGCAGGGACACTGCGGGGACTGCGTAGAAATGGACAGACAGCTCTGGTGCTATGCACATAGGCTGCATCCCCTTTCATGGCTACTGATAGATCGAAGCTTTTATTTTCTTTATTAAGGGGATTTACATACAAAACGGAGCCTGGGCCTTGGCGAGATGATACAGATATTTACCCTGCCTTCCCATCTCCCAGATTCAAGATGGAGCCAGAGTGGTACTTTTGATGCGGTTGATGAACACACGTTGATACATCATCACCCAAAGTCCATAGTTTGCGTTAGAGGTCACTCTTGGCACCGCATCTTCTGTGGGTTTGGACAAGTGTACAATGACATGTACCAACAACCATCATATCAAACAGTAGTTTTGCTTTTCTAAAAGTTCTCTGGGCTGAAGCTTTTTGTCAGTTTCCAATGTATGGATCCTGCCTTTACTCTGCTCTGGGGCAGCCTCATTCCAGGTACCTGCTCTTGCTCCCTTCATAAGGGCGGCATGAAGGGCTTCAAAGGGGAGCTTCTCTCTCCCTCGCAGTGGCAGGTGGGTTAGTTCAGCTCTGACAGATCCCTTCTCCGTAGTGGAAGCAAAGCACCATTGGCTCGATTTCATGAGGTAGGTTTTCCTGGGAAAGAGATAGCTACTGGGCTAATTAATCAGAGAAGTCCCCAAAGACTTTTCCTGTGAGTCCTATTTAAGCAATATCCCAATGGAAGCCTTTTTGTGTCCCACTTGCTTTCTTTCATTCTGATTCAGAGCAGTTGCCATTTATGTTGAGTTGGGAAAACAAAAGAGAATTCACTAAACCAGAGAACATGGGTGAGAACATATTCGTGTTCTTCTGCTATGAGTATACAAGCCAACTGCTGAGTCTGTGAACAAATCATAGCTCTGGGTCTCCATTCTTTCACCTATAAAACAAGGGGTTTGGTTAAGATGATGTCAGTGGTTCCTTCCAATGGCAACATCTGTAAATTCCATGCAGCTGCCTCTGTAGGGGTTTGGCTTCTGATCCATTAGCACTTGGCAGCTACAGCAAGCCCAGACACAGGGTATCATTGAGACAATGCTGGGTGACATGCTGTCCCTATCTAGACTTTCAGTCATTGTTTTGACCAGCTTTGATCATCTGCCCCAACTTAGAAGTTATCCTGCTCTTGAGCTCTGCTCGGCGTTTCTTTTGACGAAGACCATTGGAGTGTTTCTGTTATACATCTTGGTTGCCATGCAAACTTGGCTCCCAGGAGCCTGAAACAAACCCCAAACACCTCCTTACATACTTGCTTTATGACATTTTATTTGAATGCCAATATAACAAGTTTATAGTAAATGGAGGATATGGCAGGAGACTAAAATAACACCGTAGTCTTTGAACACTCTAATCTGGGCTTAATAATTTTAAGATTTTTAGACATTTGTAACTCAACCTATGGGCATAATCTAGGAGTAATGGTACTTGGGTAAAGATGTTATGCATGGAGCGCAAAAAGATTGTACTAGATCAAATAACACAGTGGTTCCAAAGGAAACTAAATCTTTTAAAACCCCTCAAACATCAGTTTAAACTGTTAACTTTAATTTTATTTTAAACTCATGTTAAAGTAATTGCATCAAGCTGGGATTAGGTACCGTCTCTGACTCTCCTACAGAGTTAACCATTTCACATATTAGGCATGCAAATGTAGCTAGTTAAAGAGGGGGGTGTTAAAAATAAGTTCCAAGTTCCTTCCTGCCATGGTATGTATTGCTTATTACATAAGCAATACCTCCAGGTACTTGTCCACCAGCTTGAATGTCAGTTAACCATCTCTCCATTGAAGGCAGAACATTTGAGTGAATTAGTTACTGGTGAGACCACAGAACAGTACTCAAATCCTTGGACAAAGTGATGTTTTAACCAGTACCTTGCTCATGAAGAAGGTGAGTGTTCGGAGTTGGCTTGGTGATGTTCTTAAGGTAACAGGTCTTTCAAGGCGCATCCTTGAAGAGCAGTGAGAACACTGCTCAGGGAGTCACCAGACTGGGCAGCATTCCAGTGCCCGCTCAGCCCGTCTCCAGCAACCTAACTTTAGAATATTTATCTCTCTTGGCCTCAGGATTCTAAACTATAAAATCAGGGGCTTCATACAATCTCAAGGGTCCTGTCAAAGTTGGGTGTCCTGGGAATTTTCACCTAGCAAAGCTTTCTAAGGGAAAGCAATGGGAGGAGACTATGCATTCAGAATATGGAGGGTTCTTTCCTTTCCTCCTCTTCCTTTTCCTGTGTCCCCACACTTGGCCACACCAGGAAGTGCCCAGGTAAGGGTCCTTGGCCATTTTAGGCTGCTGCAGGGCAATCTTCATGTTCTTATGCAGGAAAATTCAGGACACTTGGAAAGCCAGCTTTTTCTTACAAAACTACGCCAGATTCCCATCTCCAAGGGGGCACGGCACTGTCAGGAAGGGCCCGGGCCTTCCAGCAGAGGAGCTGTGGCTGAGTTTCTCAGAGCCTGTGAGAGTAGACAGAGCAGTGTTGGGTGGACTCACCAGAGGGCAGCCAACAGGAAGTGAGGTTGGTAGCACAGCAGAGCCAACAGGGCTCAGGGTCAAGGAACAGCCCCAGTTAGAACAGCTGGGTACTTCCTGACCTCAGTCATTTGGACCCAGAGTCCCCTTTGTCCCACACAGCTCATTCTGTTGTCCCCAATGGCTCCTGAGGCATGAGCAAGCTCCCAGAAGGCAGTCAGAACATGTTTACACCCCTCGTTCCAAGTTCTGAGTAAGCGTCTACCTGCGCTGGACAGAGATCACTCCTTGGAAACCAAGTATCTATGATTCCATGCAAAAGAGTTTCCACATAACTTCTTTTTGTGCTCTTAAATTTTAAGTGCCCAGATGTGATCTTGGAGGCACTTGGCTACTCTGGGACTCAGGCTTCACACAGAATCCAAAGCCTTTGATTTTCTTTTCTGAACACAAACATAAAGATTCGAATTGGTCACATTTTCCGTGCTGTGGCCCCCAACTTAATTTCCCCACATCATTTTTTTTTTTCCTGCTAAATATAGAGCAGAGTTACCTGGAGAGGGGCTTCAATGTTTCCTTTTTTCTTTTTCTTTTTTAATTTGTAATATCTTTTTTAATTTGTAATATCAAGAAGAAATGGAGTAGGAATCTCATCTCAATTTTCTTATTATAAATGGGGACTTTAAAACAGAGCCATATCAAAAAACAAGATACATTTTTTAAAAGATATATGGTCATGGTATTTTTTTTAATGGCATATATTTTATCCATCTATATAACTTCATTTTGGTGGGGAAAAAAAAACACATAAAATTAGGGCTGTTTAGTTTATAAAATTGAGTGTAATTACTTGTTTTAGTTGAACACTTCTCCTTAGTTAAAATAGTTGGTATCTCCTCCACAAATTACATACTTAAATTTTTTATGTGTTCCTTGGAATTTCTGTTCATGGTGTAAGGATCCAGGCTTAGACAACACTATTCTGAATGAAAACTGGTGATAAGACACAGTCCTCATTTAAACAAAGAATGATTTTTGTGATAGATTTGTAAATTTGTTTACTTTTACCCCTTATTGAAGAAATCAATAAATGTTTCGGGTAACAATGCTACATGAGACCTAGTAGCTTTGTCTGTGAAATGTGCCCCATGAAGTCAGCTTGGCCTTGAGGGGATGGCGTGTGTCTGAGAAGAAGGGGAATTCCCTGCTTTCTGAGAACCTTAAGTCCATTTGGGAAAATAAGAATCAATCAAGAAACAGTAAGAGTTCAAGGAATTACTCATAGTTAGAATACAAAACATCCCCAGAAATAACCACTGATCCTATCCAATCTCCACTGACTAATTATTCCTGTAAAAGAGTGAGGTAGGATAGCCTCTGTTTCTGCGTGCCCTAAAACAGCAGTCCCCATTTGTGGCACCAGGGACTATGTCATGGGGTGGACACAGGAGGTGGAGCTTGGAGCTCAGGCGAGCTTTGCTCATGGGTTCACTGTGGAAAGGGCAGCAGAGAGGAGGCAGGAGGCCAAGCCCAGGTGAGCTTCACTTGGCTGGGTTTCTAATAGGCCGGGAACCTGTTCGTGATCAGGGGTTGGAGACCCCTGACTTAACAGACCAGTTTTGCCATTTTTCTCATTTTCTTCCACTTACTAACACTTTCCAGGAGACAAAACAATGGAGGTAGGGGGTTGCGATGGTTCATTTTATGTATTAATCTGACTGTGCCATAGAGTCACCACACATTCAGCCAAACATTGTTCTGTGTCTCCAAGAATGTTTCTAGAAAAGATTAACATTCGAATCAGTAAACTGAGTAAAGCAGATTGCTCTCCTTAATGTGGGTGGGCCTCACCCAATCAGGTGAAGGCTGACTAGAACTGTAGGCTTAGTAAGAAACTCCTCCCTCCTGACTCTTTGAGCTAGGAAATAAGCTTTTCCCAGCTTCAACTTGAACTGAAACATCTGCTCTTCCTGAGTCTCAGGCTGGCCAGCTTTCAGTCTGGAAATTATACTGTTTGTGCCCCTGGGTTTTAGGAATTTAGACTTAGACTATAGTCACACCATCAGCCCTCCTGGTCCTCCAACTTGCCAACTGAAGATCTTGGGACTTCTCAGTTTTCATAGGTAGATATAGACAGATAGAGAGACACATGCTTCATTAGCACAATAACCAAGAAAAAAGACCATTTTTGGAAAAACTGTCTTTACCAAGGAGATGAGTATCACCAGTTCAAATAACTCACTTGGTCAATCGGGATAAATCTAGGGATGGAAAATCCTGAGGCTTATCTAAATTGGAAGGCCCTTTTTAAGAAAAGGATTCAGGATGGCAAAAATCAAAATTATGTATGAAAGTGAATATTTCATTGGAATGAGAAAAGTCACAAAGAAAGTTTTTTTTTTGAGAGTTGAAAACTATTGCAGGCCCTGGCTGGATAAGGTGCCAGCCTGTGAACCCAAAGGTCGCTGGTTCGATTCCCAGCCAGGGCGCATAACCAGGTTGCAAGCCAGGTCTCCAGCCAGGTCCATGGCTGGAGGCAGGTGAAAGGCAACCATACATTGATATTTCTCTGTTTCTCTCTCTCTCTCTGGAACTAATAAATAAAATTAAAACAAAAACAAAAACAAAAGTACTATTGCACATGTCACCAAATCCAGGAAAATAATTCAATATTTTTAATAAGTATTTGCCTTCCATACCTCCATTTTGACTTGTCCCTAATTTTTAGCTATATACTCTTTGATGACCTTTTTATATAAGGAATATTTTAGTAAAGGGAAAGCAAAAAGATAACTTAGTCTTTCCTCTAGTGTGATTGGTCAAAATGCACTTTTTACCATTTACAGCTTAGTCAACTTTATTTCAGTTTTGCTATTAGTGATATTGTAAATTTTTAAGATCAAAGAAAACCTGTATCAAGTATCTTATAGAAGAGTAAGATTTGGAAGAACTTCCCATAGACCAGCTTCTAGTACTATCCCTGCCATTTTTTATCTCTGAGAACAGATGCACAATAAAACCCTGGGTCCTCACCTTCCCTGGTGTCACTGCCTGGTCATGCTGCAAGGGGGTTCTTCCTGGAAGCCATCCTCCTAGGAAAGTGAAACTGATGGGAAGTCAGGATGGAAAGAGACAGTAGTTTAAACTGATCTCCGTTAAATATCTTACAGTTTTGAAATGTGCAAACCATAGGACAAGAGTGTACATTGCTGGACTTCTGTTAGGCTCTGAGCAGGGTCTGGACAAACAGAGGGAACCAAAGCTCCAGCTTTGTTTTGCGATAAATTTCTTCCTAGGCACCTTCCAGTGAACTGAAGCCTCAGACATTTGCTTTCAGGCTTTTTATGATTTACTCCTTACTTGCAATCTGCATCCCTGAATCTGGTGCCCCTTTGCCCAGTTAGACACTCCTTGAACTCCCAAGACCAAGCAGGTGCACTGCCTGTGTCTTCCACTGGCCCCCGTGCTCACCTCTTTTGTGATGCCCACCATTTGGCATTGCCACACCTGTCTCCGTGAATAGATTATTAACTCTGAGAAGGATAGGGACTGTGCCTTCTTCCCCAGTGCATCTCTGGTGCTTCTCACATATCCAGTACTCAGTGGTACTTGGATAAAAGAAAGAATCATCAGTTCTCTGGTTTTTCCAGGGATTAGCCACCCTGCTGTGTGGGCCATCCTTTGGTTTCAGGTCCTCTTATTGAATGCTTTGGCTGTGGCTACTCATTCCATTTAAACTTGACCTCCGTCACTGGAAATCATTCTTGCCAAACTTGTTTGGCCTTTTGAAAACAGCCCCTGTCTCCTGCTGCCACCTCCTTCCTGAAGGCCACCATGGTCTATGAAATAAAAATATCAACAAGCCTTCCTTTCTGATCACTGGACTTCTCTCTTGTGTACTCTATAGTCTCCACAGTGTTTTCATATACACATCATTAGATCCTCCCCCATAAAACTGGCAGCGTGGCTGGGATATTTCATCTGATATTATAGGTGAGGGAGGAGCAGAACAGGGAGGAAGAGAAAAGAAAGAGGAGAGGTAGGAGGAGGGAGCAAGAAAAACTGACAGATGTGACTCAGCCAATATCACAAAGGGACGTGGAGCCAGTACGTGGGCTTTATAAATCCCGGTGTAGAGGCCTTTGCACTCAACTGTCCTTTTAAGACAACGCAATAAAGTGCTACGCTGCAAACTGTTCATCTTCAGAGACGTAAGACGGAGCCCAAGAAGCCAAAATGGCCATGAAGCTCTTAAAAGGAGGTGAGATTTCAGTTGAGCTTCAAAATGTGGTAAGGACTTGGAAAGGACACGTTCCTGGGGCAGCAGAGACAGCAAACACTCGGGGAATGTCAGAATACCCATGGGCTACTCTCGTCATTTGCACCCAAGACCTTTCCTTTCCAGGAAGAAGAACTCACAACAATCAGGTCAGCCAGCCCGCCCACCAGTGAGCGGGCAAAGTGCACTTTCAAGCAACCAGATGTCTTACTGGTGTGCAACTTGGGTTGGTGCAGAAACTGCAAGCCAGTGGTGCAGGGCACTCTGGCCATGAAGTGGGGCTAGGACAGTGCTAAACCGGCAGGCTGAGCCTGACCCTGCGCCCCTGCTTTTTCTCCGCATGTCCGTCCACAGCAGTAGCCTGCCTGCCTATCCCAGAGGAAGATGGAGAAATGCAGCCTGCAGGGACTCTCAAGCTCCTCATGGGAGCATGGAATTGCCTTGAAAAACAGGGCTTGTGAACATTTTACATCCCCTTTGGAAATCCCCCTAAACTCGCTGCCTCACTGGTTTCCTGGTACAAGATCTAATAAATCTGCTCACTCAGCTTAAACTGTGTGCCAGGCCTCATAATGGAATGATTACATGTGTTTTGTGTGTCAGAGACCTGACAGAAAGATTATACAACATAGTGAAGAAATCGTTGGGGTTTTGGCAGGGGAAGAAGGAGATAAATATGTGTCTAGGGGAGAAAAATGGCAGCTTGTGGATTTGCTGCCTCGATGTCATTCAATCATTCAGCAAAAATGTATTAAGTTTAGGTCAACACACATTTATCAAGCGCCTCCTATGTGGACAGGCATTGTGTTACATCCTGTGAGCACAGAGGTTGTACAAGACACATCATTTATCCTTGGAGCTTATGGAGAAGTCCCACAGAAGACCCGGGCATAAAAGAGGTGATTTCGGTACAATGCAGAGATAGGGTTGGGACAGGGTCTGAAGGTAGGATTGAAGAAGGGCACTTAGCCCTCAGCCTGGAGGATCAGAGGAAATTTCTGCAAGGGTCTGGAGGGATAATCAGGACGAAGAGGGAGGAGAGCTCCAAGCAGCGGGGAAAACATGAACAGTAGTATGGAAGTAAGTGGTTCACATGGGCAGAAAAGAAGGATGGACATAAGGGACTATCTAGAAGAAGTTCAATGTTACTGATGAAATAAAAGATTGATAAGTGCTGTGAGAGATTCAAAAATGAGGTATATAGGCTGTTTCGTCAAGGAACTTACTAATTGGTCAAGCTGACAAGTTAAAGATGCTTTTAAAGTTATAGTTATATAAGACCCCATGATAAAAGCTACAAAGCCCAGTAAGAAGTGGTTCAATGCCAAAAGTCAGTTAGAGAATTATGCAGAATGGGTTTGAAAGAGGGTGAAGGCATGAGCTAGGAGGAAGGGTTCAAACAGATGTTGAGACTTGAGCAGAAGAGGGGACCATCTGTGAGTAGATTGAAAAGAGGAAGAATGCCATTCCAGGAGAAGAATATTTAACCAAAGAGTTGGAATTAGCATTGGTCTTAGTCATTGTAGGATTGCATAGGAAGTGAAACCATGTTTTAAAACATTAGGTTTAAAAAGGTATAGAGAGTGCTCAAATTGGGAGAGATCACTTCCCCACGTACATCAGGCTGGGAGGGAGCATGAAGACAGCAACTTCTGGTCTTATTTGTAGAATGACAAGGAAGAGCTGGTGTGGGCAACATTGCTATAATCCAATGCTAATTGCCTGTGAACAATTGATGGGAACACCAGCTCCAAAGTAGAGAATACAAATATGGCTATGGATCAAAAAGAAGCTGTTAGAATCTGTAGCAAAAAGCCTAATATATGTAGATGTTTAAAGTCCATCCTCTGTGGCCTATTGAAAAGGACAACTATATTTAAAGTAACCTTATAATTTTCTGTGGCGACCAAGACAATTTTGTTTGAGACAAGAGCTACCTAGGACAAGATGCCAGGGAAAGCAGTGTAAACTGGGGTAATCTAGGCGAACTGGGACATGTGGCCCCTGAATTAGTTAGGGAACACAGAGGAAACATGGCAACCACACTACAGGGGTGGAAACAAGTGCAAAGCTTGGGGTGACCACAACCTAGAGGCTCAGAGGATGGATGCTGTGAGGCTGGGGCTCAGGAAAGAGGGAGAAATCCATGGAGCAGGCTCAGTTCTCTGACTCCTCTCAGTCGTTCCTAGGACATGAACCTGGGCTGGTTCTCGGGGGGCTGAGAAGTCCTAGAACCACCTGATGATGCTGAGTGAAGGTCAAACTGCCTTCCAGGCTCCTTCTTATGCCCACTGTTCACAATCTAACAGATTCTTGTTCACAAGCAACACTGGTGTCGTAATGACACAGCCTGACTGTATTTGCAGCATTGGGTTTGGAAATTGGCCTGAGTTAGAGGAGGAATTTTTCTCGATGTCCACTCAGCTCAAGAAGTGAGGAAACCAATCTCTGGGCCCAGAAGAAGAAAGAAAGAACATTTATCAGGATTCCCGTTGTGCTAGGAGCTTTACAAATGTCGGTTCATTAATCACAATAATCCCATAGAACAAATGTTTATCCCATTTTGCAGAGGAGAACAAAGAAGTCTCCTATGGTGGAGCAGTTTGCCCAAGATCCAGTAGCAGGTAAGAGGCAAGGTCAGGCCTAGAAACCAGTTCTATGTGATCCGGAAATCCAGACCTGTCCGCCACATCTTGGTCTTTTATGTGGAAGCTGCTCCTTCGTAGGCCTGAGACCCATGGTCCTGGTTGGAATCTCATGGCCGGACCACTGCTGGAGGCCCTGAGCCAGCTGACCTCTGCCACCTCTGGCCTCTGGAAGCACAGGCCCAGTATGTCTTCCATTCTTTGAGTTCAGGTCTAGCCCGACTCCAGCAACTTCAAAGCAGCTGACTCCTGCCTGGTGCTGGCCTTATTCTTATCTGAAGGAGACAGATCTCTGAATGAGCTCGCCACCTCTTGGACGAAGCATCATGCTGCAGCTGCCCATGGCTGGGCCGTGTCCTGTCAACAACTCCTGTCTCTGTGTGTCTGTCCGTGTATTTTTCATGTCTCATAAATTCAACCTTCCTCAACAGAATGCCATTCTCGGGGAACAGGCGCTCTTCATCCAAAGAGCCCCAAATTGCAAAGGCGCGAGTTATTTTTTTGGCTGAATCAAGCCTTCAGTCTTAGCTGAAGATAGAAGCAAATTATGCCCGTATTTTCTGGAAACACTGAGATGGGACCTTATTAAGGAATTCACCAAGACCCAAGGGAACTGAGGAGATAAATGCTACCAGGCGGCTGCAACTTGAGCAAAATTCAAAAACAATAGCCCGTCAACTTGAGATCATAGAAGGCTATGGCAAGGGTGACAGAAAGCAAGGAGAACGACTTGGGCCCGAGACAAACAAGGATGTGGATAATGCGTGATGGCTCCCCTGCCCAGGGACTCCAGCTCGTCACCGCGGAGGGAAATGCAGCCGCGGTTTGGCACCGTGCCACCCAAAGGCCACGGTGCCAGGTATGGGTTTCTCCTGTCGTGCCAGTGCTTTTGCAGAGACGGCTCTTGGATGCTTGGAAAGTGACTTGGCTGGAGCCACACTCCTGCCAGCATGGCAGCTGTTACCACTTATACCAGGAACATCTGGCCTGAAGATTGCAGTCAAAGTGACACTTGTCTACAGAGAAAAAATGTGGAAGTATACATTTTGGACATGAAGAAATAAGTAATGACATTTAATGTTTTCATAAAGCTGCTACACTGAGCAGCCATCATTACAAACTCCAGGCTGAGGATGGGTGCGTCCGGGCCCTGCGGCGTGCCCGCGGGGTTTGTGGGGGTTGGTGGGAGGCCTCTTACCCAGAACATCATTGCCCAATGCAGGCTTTGTCCTCGAACGATGGAGAACAAAGGGAGGCCCTCCCGAGACCCCTCCTTTTAAGACCTCCCTCGCAAAAATGGGGAGCAGGGAGCAAAACGTAATGAGCCCTGGCCAGATGTCAGGGAAGCCAGCTAGCTGAGCTGCCATTGTGGTACATGGGAAAAAGCACATTTCAAGGTTCAAGTTTCTCATCTGTGAAGCGGAGGTGTCAAAGATGATATGTTTAAGGGTTCCTCCAAGAGTTTACTCTTTGTGCTTTTTGGAATAGAGGCAATTCTGCCATTTGTATGCCAATCTCCTGGGTTAGACATGATTCTTTCCAGACCCTGTTCTCAAAATGCACATCTCCCTGGAAGCGATGATTCTCGCAACCCCTCCAACCTCAGGCCGAGGGAGAGAGTCACATCAGGGCCAGGCTGGAAGCCCTGGCCCCTGCAGGAGAAGACAGACACCCGCAGAGGAAGACAATGCTGCCAACGCAGCCCTGGCATCGCTGGGCTGACCAGTGCAGAGCTGGATGCAGTCACAGCATCATGACACATCCCTTGCATTTGATTTTAAAGAGAAGATGAAGCACACTTGCTGAAACCGGGGTCCTTTTTGTTAGCAGGGTGCCGATGTGGATGATGGGATCGTGACAGTGACTCTGGTAGAGATTGGGATGGTTAAGTTAAGGTGTATCATTAAGAACGTGGCCACTTTTTTGCATAATTTCAGCACGCTATCTCTAATTATGAATGCCTTTTGAGTTTAAAAATGTTACCTGTGACAATGACAAGGCAGCATGAGTACGCCAATATCATCAGTAATGTGTGCTGCTATTAAGTTCATGCCTCACCAGAGAAGATCTTGCAAATCTCTTTTGATTTTTCTCTCCAACCAGAAAGTTGGGGGTAAAGGCAGATACCATGACTCACCAAGTACCATCAGGCTTCGCAACATTCCTCACCCCCCTCCCCGACCCCCCATCTTCAGAACAACCTTGGAAGCCTCCCTTTTCTCACCGAGAAGCTGTGCCCAGCTCACCCCTGTCGGTGGATGCTGTGCTCAGACGCTCTACTCTCAGGAGCCTGGAGAGGAAAGCAGCCACATGGAAGGGCCAGAGCCCGTTTGCTGGCCATCCCACACTGCTCACCCTGGGCCAACACAGGGTTTGTGGGTCCATAGGCCACCTGTGATGTGGTCTTACAGTGGTTTTCAAACTTGTGTCCCCGCAGCTGGCTTCTCCATTCTAGAAGCAGCAAAGAACCTGAGAAGGGCAGGCTGGAGCCCGGGCCTGGAGGTCAGAGGAAGTGTGTTGCAAACGTGCCTGGGCGCACACACCTGGGGGCAGATCTTGCTCAAAGGAGCCGGTGTTCCTTCCAAGCCAGTAGGTCTGAGGCGGAATTTGAGCTTCTGTGTGTCTGGCAAGTTCCCAGGTGATGCTGATGTGACTGGAGGAGCACACTTAGGTACCAAGGTGTCTTTGTAATGAGCTTGAGCTTTGGGATCAAATACACGTGGATTCACACCCAGCTATGGGACTTTGGGACAAGTCATATGACATTTCTAATCCAAATTCCCTTAGACAGAAAGTGAGAGTCATCGTTACGCCCACCGGTTCATTTGGCTGAGAGGATTCGGGCGGGCCCTGCCCATCATGCAGGGGAGGAGAGGGACCAGGGGTTGGGGGGACACTGTGTCTCCCTTGGCCCTCAGAGGCTGCATCTGCTCACTTCCAGAATTGTGGGCCCCAGTCTGGCCACGGGGAGGCCCCTGGACCCCACTCCTCTGTGAATGAAACAGGAGCAACGGGAACGGTGCCTCCTCCTGGAAGCCTCTCACACCAGAGCCATGTGTCTTACTGGCCTTGGGGCCTTCGTTACCAGCGTCTCTTCAGTGGTGTTTGCGATTGAAAGTCATGGGTCCTTCTCGTCAAACCAGGGGTCCAGTGTGCCTCTAACTTCAGAAAATCAATACAGACACTTCGATATGTGCGTTACCTCACGTGGACATAGGACAGGTCACTAAAATTGGTAGTACTCTTTAAAAAAAAAAACACCAAAAAACAGTTTACACAGCTTTTAAAATGAACCAACATGCAAATGAGTTTTTTACCAAAACAAAAGTGGAAAATACTGTCAAAATCAAAGCATGAAAAGCAAAACACAGCAAAACTGCTGGCCCGCAGCCCAGGTCCTGACCCCCGGTAACATGGGAATGACGGCTGTTGTGGTGTCTCTGGTCAGCCGGCTGGACTGCCCTGTGGAGAAGCACCATCAATGCCACGTGCAGGGGAAACAGGCAAACCAAGGGTGGTTCTTCCTTTAGCCCAGAAAGCCTTCCTTTTCCGGCACCTTCTGATACCCATAGGATGAACAATGGGTTGGGAGAAAAGGCCCACCTGGTGACCCTAAGGGCCTCGTTTTCCTCCACTTACCCTAAACGTGATCACCTCCCAAAGGCTAATGCCCACTCATCTGAAGACACCCATCCTGTTGGCCTCTGTGTGACCCTAACTTTATGGGGTGGCTTTGCTCCTTGGTTCTGTCCTGGTCCTCTGTATTCCCAAGGGACCCCTCCTGCAGAAATGGCTTTTCCCTTCATGGGCTGAGATGGGCATTCTCCCCGCCCCCAAACCCACAGCCCACAGTGAAATCGTAAAGTTTAGCAACTGAGAACGCTTTGCATGATCATCAGGTCCAGTACTCTTAAAGTAGAGGGGGTTAAAGAAAAAACACCCACCTACTTAAGTGTATAAAATGCTTCAATGAAGAGCCATTTCTTTGAGGCTGGATAACTTCAATCCTTGGAATTCTCCTGAGCGGGACCAGAGTTGTGGTACCCAGCATGGGTGTGCTCCAAAGACCACCAGCATCCCCATCATCTGTGGTGCATTTAAGTCGTGCCACCTCTCAGGGGGGCACTGCAGTCCTCCTAGACCAGAAACTCTCAGGACAGAATCTACATTGTGACAAACTCCCTGAGTAACTGTGGCACAGGACTTTGGAAAAGGACCTTTTAAAACCATCAACCTGTTAACTGCCTGCTACCACCCCAGTAGGAACTGGCTGACTGACCAGCTCTGTCTGCTGGGTCCTTTCCTTTCCTCGTGGGTGGCCCTTGAACTTTGTTGACTAAGACTGAATTGCCCTGTGCTGGGCCTCCTGCTGGGGCATTCCAAGCTCTCAGTCACATGTGGCTTGTGTAGGACCCAGGCATTGAAAGGCAAGTGTCTTCCATTGATATGGGCTTGGTGGCCTTCTGGCTAATCAGAAAATTAAGAAAGAACTAGTCCCACTACAATCCTCGCCTTCTCCTTTTTTACATAAATCTTCGGAAGTCTTTAAACAGGCTACTTTTTTTCTTTTTCTTTTTTTCAGTAAGCCAAGTTTCAATTCCAGGAATTCTTTATCTGGAATATGTTGGTAATACTTTTAACTTAAGTTATCTCTCCATTTCCTTATTGTGGATGTGTGATATACAAACTAATATCCAAATATACAGAAAGAACCCAACCAAGAGTCCTTTTTAAGCGAGAAATCATATGTGAATAATTTCCCCTTTTCATTTTGGACTTTTGAATTTGCTCAAACTGTTTCAGCAAATGCTTTTCAGAGAAAGTAGGGACCAGGAACCATGATCAGCAGCAAATGGATTTGCCTGGAGTCACCTGGGAATAAAGGGAGTGACATAGGAAGAGAGTAG
The DNA here is from genome assembly GCA_004026585.1 of Noctilio leporinus. NCBI lineage: Eukaryota > Metazoa > Chordata > Mammalia > Chiroptera > Noctilionidae > Noctilio > Noctilio leporinus. The sequence goes on along the minus strand of PVIW01000166.1, from coordinate 664,006 downwards.
TCAGGCCAAGTCAGCACACTGTTGTGCCACCAGGACCTTGGCGGAGGGCACCTGGCCCCTGCCATTGGCTAAGATAGGGCTGCGGTGTCCTGTTCTGTGTAAGGATTCCAGGATCCTGCGAAGTGGCTCAGACCCACAAACACCACTCCTGCCCTTCCTGTGTGTAGCTGCATAGAAATCAGGAGGGTGGCTCTAGCAGGAACGGTGGTCCTCCCCGTTTGCTGGTCACTCTGGACTTTTTCAAGGGTCAAATATAATGGAACACTCTCTCACACCGCCCCCTATCTCCCCGGAGTCAGTGCTTGAGTTTCAGTTGCTCCTGGTGGAGGAACATCACATGTTAGGGCTGTGTCAGGATGGCCTCCAAGTTTCCAGGGGCAACCACTTTTCCCCCGAGCTGGGCCACCACCCCAGGGGCCCAGCACTTCTTCAGTGTGATAGACTGAATTCAGGAAGCCCCCCTGCAGTAACCCCGGATTCCTTCCCATCTAGTTAGCATCATTATTTATCCATCAAGGTGAGGCACCCATGTTTTCACATCACTTAGGCAGGGTTGGTGGCCTTAGTAGTCCTTCGGAGGGTCTAGGTCAGGTCCCTTCCCTTGCCACCCTTCACTGCAAGCTTGGGATAAGAAACTAGCAGTACCTACCGCTTACAGGGGCGAAGAGAGTGATGAGCGGTAGGTGAGCCAAGCTTCCCTAGTGACCTGGAGCAGAGGCAGGGTGTTTATCTTTTCCTCCGTCCCTCAGTGGTCTTCTCTGGGTGAGTCCCCAGCCTGTTCTTCTCAGAGGGCTATCTGTAACAACTAGCCGTTCATCTTGGAATGCCTGGGGACAAAGAATGACATTTTGCCCAGGAACCTGGTGGATGCCTGGTGGCTGGAAGCAATCTCACTCCGTTTCCTTCCTTACTAGAAACAGCATTTGCCACTCTGCACTTCCCAGTGTGCCTGCAGGGAGTATTGTGACAAGGTGGATGGAGGCACAGCTGACTCCCAAGGGTCTCCTACACCTTATTTCCTTATGTAGGCAGAGGGCAGACCAAACAGCACAGCAACAGGCATATTCTAAGGACTCCTTTCTGGTTCCTAGCCAGAAACCTGGAGTTTTGATAACAAGGCGAAGACAGAATCAGAAATGCAGTGTCGCCCAACCCATGAAAACAGATATTAGAATGGTGCCCAGGACTGGTAGTGGGAGGGATGGGGATGTGTTACTTAAGGGCACAAATTTCATACTAGTAGATAAGTCCATAAATCTTGGAGACTTAATGCGCAGCATAGTGATTATAGTCAACAATTCTGTATTAGAAACTTCAAAATTGCCAAGCAACCAAATCTTCAATGTTCTCACCACACACACACACAAGGACTATGAAGTGATAGAGGGGTTAACCAGTGCTGTGGTGGTATCTTACTGCATGACGCAAACACATCGTATACCTCACACAATGTTATATGCTAATTACCTCTCAATTTAAAAATGAATGCATTGTTTTAAATGTATATTTTTAAAGATTTTTAATTTATTATTTTTAGAGAGAAGGGCAGGGAGGGAGGAAGAAAGGGAGAGAAACATCCATGTATGGCTACCTTCCAGGTCCAGTTAAGGACCTGGCTGGAGACCTGGCTTGCAACCTGGTTATGTGCCCTGGCTGGGAATGGAATCAGTGATCTTTGGATTCGCAGGCTGGTGCCAATCCACTGAGCTGTCACCAGGGCTTAAAAATGAATACATTTTAAAAGGTGCAGTTTTGATGAGAAGAGAGGATCCCACTAAATTATTTGGTGGGGGTTAAGGGGAAGGAAAGCAGCAAGAGACCTGGAATCCAATGGTCTGGGAGCGAGGAGTGGGGCAGGAAGCACCCCAGGTTTCAGGGAGATGCATTCGCAGGTGGAGGAGACTCCCTGCATCCCCATGGTTCTTCAGAAAGCCCAGTAAGAGTCCCCAGGGAGCTGAGATGGCGAGAGGCCCGAGAGCCTGGCCATGCTCTGCTAGGAGTTACAGGTTCAGTGGCTCCAACCCAACTCAGAAAGGGCAGAAAAGTTTCATGTTAGATCCTAGCTCACCATTATTCCAAGGACCAGAGCTAATGGTGGTAGATCATTGCTAAGGATATCTAATTTCTTTTTAAAGATGTTATTTATTATTTTTCAGAGAGGGGGAAGGGAGGAAGGCAGAGAGGTAGAGTGATATCAATATATGGTTGCCTTTCACCTGCCTCCAGCTATAGACCTGGCTGGAGACCTGGCTTGCAACCTGGTTATGTGCCCTGGCTGGGAATCGAACCAGCGACCTTTGAGTTTGCAGGCCAGCACCTTATCCACTGTGGCACCAGCCAGGGCTAAGGGATATCTTATTTACTTATTTAATTTTATTGTCGTTGTATTACATCCATGTCTTTTTGCTCCCCTCTGTCCTCTTCCCCAGATATCTATTTTAAAGAAAAGAAAAACCCAACTCACAAATCTGGATTGGAGGAGGGGGAAAAAACCTCTTTTGTCTACTCTTTGGAAGGGCAGGACTGTGCGCGGGTTTAGGAGTAAAAGCGAGTTGCGGGATTTAGAAAAGAAAGGACTTTTTTTTTTTTTTTTTTAACACTCAGTTTGGATTCAATAGGGATAACTGGATCGAAGACTTTTCCGCAAAGGAGCAACAAAAGATGTCACTTGCTGGCCAGCAGGTGGCGCGTTGTCTTTAGGATTTGCGTCTTCCGATCTCGCCATCAAATCTCTCAGCTGGACTTGCTTGAGTCCTCTCGCCGGAAATCGCTAGGCAGATAATAACCCTCCAGTGTCTGGAAATGTTTAATTACGCGAACGCTCATTTTTCCAGCGCCCACCGCCGCCGATGGAGCCTTTCAAGAACTTGGCGCCGCGGGTGTGGTAAGGTTCTCTCTTCAGGGTTCAGCCTAACTACACAGGATCCAGTGAAAATGATTTCCTTTATCCTCCTCAGTTAAATTAGACGCCGCGTCGTTTCTAATACATTTATTTTCAACTTTGGATAAAGGGAAAAGTTCAGTCATCTTAGCGCCCAAGGCTGTTATGTGTCGAAAATAATTCCTACTACTCGTATTTGTCGCAAAAGTAAAAAAACCCGCCACGCCTTTTACACACATTTTACATTCGCTCCTCGCAGCAGAAGGCTTTATCGTTTCATTTGACCGATGACTTGTATATACGCCCGGAGCCCCCGCAATTTCACAGGCAAATGCGTGCTTCAGACCTATTCTTACAAACCAAGGGGTCAATGCATTCATGTGTGTACGGTTACATTTATTGAGGTGACAAAAAGTTATGAGATGCTTCTGTGCTCATAAAGAACTTACGAAACGGGAACTGCTAGGAGAAAACAGTTCACTTTCCCTTTCAGTTTGGATACTGTAACTTGTCTCTCGCTGTCACAATAAACCGCCGCTCTCGCGTTCAGCCGGGATTTATTCTCCTAAGACCCTGGGGTTGCCTGCGCGTTGCGCGTTATCAGAGCATGTTATCTACACGAGTGTGTGTGAACGTCCTGTTACCTACCTCCCGGGCTTAAAAACTTTCCCCCAAAGCTGGATTTCGACCTGATTGATCGTAATGGTTCCAGAGGAACTATTGAGCCATTACAATCCATCATCTAAATGATTACAGAGGGATACCTAAATCTCCCGGTTATTTGAAACCCCTGTACATGCGTGAAGGGGGAGGGGGTCTAATGAGCAGGCCCCCCGCCCCCCGCCGGTTGCCTGCGATGCCGTTACAGGAAAGCTTGCCTTGGGAGAAAAAACTCGCAAGCGCTAAGTAAATTCCATTTTTAAAAAATGAGATCACTTTTGTGTAGCTAGAGAGCGGGGGTGGGGTGGGGTTCATTTTTAATCTGCAGGACCTCAAAGCAACGCAGGCCGCATTCTAGTTAATGTTCTGAAAGCGGCTCAGTTTTCACTCGGAAGACAGGCTTGGGGCACTTTTTCTTCCCAGCCAACAGGAGTCAGTAGAGGCTCTGGGGCTGGGGCGGGGAGCCCGGCGTGAGCTGTCAGCATCCCAAGTGTGCCCAGAAAAACGCAGCGGCGCGGGCTTGCTTCTGGGTTGAGCGCAGTGTAAGGACCCGGAGACTTGAGCCGGCGCAGCGGTCACTCGCCGCCGGCCCCACCGGCCCTGGGGGGTGGGGAGGTAGAACCCGGACTTGGAGGCCTAGTCGTTACTATGGGGACTCTGGGCCAAGGCTGCTCCGGGCCGGACAGGTCTGGGACCTCGCGCGGCCTCGGGTTCCCCCCGTGGGCGGTGGGCGGGAGTCTGCGCCGAGTCTGGCCGCAGCGCTGAGGGTGGGGGAGCGCACACGCAGGACGCCCCAGGAACGTTCAGACCGGAGTTTCGCCACCTTCATGGGGTCCCCGTGGCCAAGGATGTTTACCAACTTCGAAACCTGACGAATTCAAAACGTGACATTCTTGCAAGTCCAAAATGCGTAAGATTTCGCTTAAAAATGACTCCCCTGGCCCTCAACGTGTCCTGGGTCCATCCCCTTTTCCATCCATCCAAGCTTCGTTCGGCCCAGGTGCAGCACTGCGACACAGTCCCTGCTGCTTAAGGCTTGATTCATTTTGCAAAAAGGCGGGGATGGTTTTCCGCTATTGGACAGAGGGGTCCTCAGCTTCCCGGGCTTTTTCCAGCTGCCCCAGGAACCAGAACATGGGTGGCCTCCAGTGGACTTTGAAACCAGGTTTGGGGGCTTCCCGTTGGGATCTTGGATAGGGATGGAGAACATCTGAGCAACTAGCAAATCTTGAATTTTGTTACCCCAGACGTCTGAGCACCTAGGTGGAGCCAGGTGGAAGCCAGAGATCTGAAACAGGCTCACCTGGGGCTGTCATTCCCTACAGAGGCGGTCCAGGCCAGGCGACCAGGAAGGCAAAGCCCGAGATGTGCGGACCACCAGGGGCCAGCCCCAACCTTGCTTCCCCATCTCGCCAGGGTAAACCAAATCCTTTGATTCGCCTGAATCGGGATCAGTTTCCCAGATAACCTGGCAAAAGCCACATTAAAGGACCAGGTCGCATTGTCTCTTCATTTGGATTCCTAAAGGCTTCCTCTGCAAGGGCTCTTGAAGGACCCCTACTTGGAGTTGTCTGGTTGACTTTGACGGGTGTTGGCCAATGGTCCTGACTGAGAAGAAAAAGGCAAGTGGCAGGAAGAAGGTAGCACAGTTGCCTTGTGTGGCCTTTTAAGCAGGGGATGGGATTCTGACACCCCAGGGGGACCGTCCCCCCTGAGAGGACTTCTCACCTGTCTGGACAGCGGGATGCCCTGTGTGGAGAGCTGCCCTTGAGGCTGCTGATGGAGGTTCCCAGAGCTTTGTCTCCCAGGAGAGCCTGAGACCCTTACAAGCAAAGTCCCTCCCTCAAGATGGAAGCCAGTCCGGGAACACCCTGTGCTGTGCGGGCCCTCCCCTGCTGTTGGGACTTGCGGCTTCGCAATCTCAGGGAGGGGAGCGACCTCAGACACTATCTGCTCTCCAGGGGTCTCCCGACGGCCAGAATGTCGCCCCTTACTGGCAGTTCCTGGCATTCCATCTGCAAACTCTTGCGGGTGCCTTGCTCCTGTGGCGGGGAGTCGGGAGCAACCTCCTGGCGCAGGACAGACCATCTTCCTCCTCCTGCTCAAGCGGAAGGCTACCTCGGTGCTGGAGAGCAGGCTCTGTTCTAAAGTCCTGCTGATAAGACAAGGGTCTGCTCCAACTCTGTCTTTTGGGGGCGTTTCCACTACCATTTTCCGTAGGCAGGGAGTGATACCCTAAAAACATCCGAGAAGACTTGCAGACCAAAGCTCAACATAGTGACAGCTTCTCTTCAGAGACATAGTACAGATATGCTACAGACCCACGAATGCCAGGACCAGTCATTCAGCAGCAACCTTGTGGCAAATTCCAGAGTGCCAGGTGTGAATCTGGACCCACCCAAACCCCTGGGGAACCAGCACCCTCTCCCACCCCCAGGGCTGGGTGTCCCGGGGAGGTAGGAGGGAGGGATCGAGGGCTGGGGTCAGCTGAAGTTCAGCTCTCAGAACTGAGCAGTCGAGAGGGTAGTAGTGGTAATTTCCCTAAAACACAGGCGGTAAAAACAGTATCTCGCCTCCAGGGCCCTACGCCTCCTAGATCCCCAAAGCCACCTGAACCAGCTCCGCCGCCCGAGGTCCTGTCGCTGACAACTCGGCAGCTGGTCTTCCGTGCCGGAGCCGCTTTCGGAACTCCCATCCATCCTTCCAAAACAAACGAATGTGTGATTAGAGGGCATGACCGTTCGTTAAGGTGGAATCCCAGAAAGTTCTAGATCCTAGGAAAATAACTTTCTTTATCTCCTTCCTCCCTGCCCTTCGCCTCTGATCTTTCCTCGGAGCTGTATAGCCCAGGGTGTGGGTTGCCGCCCTAGAACTGAACACTCTTGGATTACCAAGAACTGCACCACACCCAGGACCCTCGGGCTCTCGGGAGGGACTGTAGGAGAAGAGGCTACTCTGCCAGGGGCCAAAGCGTGCTGAGCCCAAGCTGCTGCGCGTGGACCTCGGTGAGACCCCCTTCTCCACTCGGCACAGGCTGTGGGCACAGGCTGTGGGCACAGGCTGTGTCCCAGGCGCCCAGGCGTAGGACCTCACCATGCGAGGAGACCCGCGCTCTCATCCGCTACGGGCTGCTTCTTCTAGCTCAGTAGGGGTGCCCTCTTGGGCCTAACAACACAGAAAAGGTCGCATGGGACTTAAGAGCTGGGAACGCAGATCCTGGGGGGGCTGGAGCTAACCGAGTACCGTTGCCAAAGTTGGCTGCCCGGGTCAGCAAAACTTTGTTTCTCAGTGCGCAGGCGCAGGGCAAGGCTGGGGGGCAGGGGAGGGAGGGGTGGAAGCCCGAGGCCAGGGGAGGAGGGAGCGAGGAGGAGGGAGGGTGGTGGATTAAAATAAGTAGGCGGCTCGGTGCTAAGGGATGATTGAGTCTGAGCTCGGTCTCTTCCCAGCAAGTTCTCAGCCGCTCGGGTTCAGACCCAACCGGGGAGCTGCGAGCGGGTCTCACCATCCCAGGCGGGCAAGACTCCCGGGCCGCTGAGCGCTTCCCGCGTGCGGGCGCTTGGAGTCCCCGCAGCCTGAGAGGGGCCCGGACTCTCGAGGTCGGGGGTGCCTGTGGAATCCAGTGCCTCTGGCTTCCCGGGTCCCCCGCAGCGGGAGTCTTCAAGACGCGCTCAGCGCCCGACCACCGCGGAACAAGGTAAGTGCAGTCCCGGGCGCCCCGGCACTGCGAGGGGAAAGCGGGCAGGACTCCCGGGCTCCCTGTCACAGCAAGGCTGGTGTCCCCTCTCTCACCACCCCAGAGGGAAACTCCTCTTGCCAAACGGAGGCTGCAGGACCTTTGTGAAAGTGAGAGCCGCGGCAGCCCCGGGTGGTTGGGGGTGCTGGTCAGGGACTTCCCCGCGGGGTCTCGGGCCTTTGACCGTCAGGGAGCGAGAGGGCGGGCTTCCACTGCGAGACCCTGCGGGGCCAGACTCTCTGGAACCTGGGGCAAGATGCCCCCGGACTTGGGAAGTCAGTCTGTGGGCCCCCTCTAAGAAAATGGAGCAACTTCGGCGGGCACAGACTTTCCTGAAATACGCGCCTAGTTCCGCCTGACCTTAGCTGATGAAGAAGGAAGACAGCGGATGGATGGCCACCGCAGCAGCTGGCTGCGCCAGGGACAGGTGCACGTCCCTCCCGGGTCGCGCTTTCCAGCGAATTTTTCTTTTGCGGAGTTGCGCTCAGGTACAACCCCGGAGCACAGCACAGGGCTGCGTGCCTGACGCCGCTTCGCCCCTGGGCTCTGACTCGGAACTGTTTTCTGTGGGGTGTTCGCTCTGTGTGATCAAGGCCTGGCGTGTAACCTGCCACTGTGCCAGTATGTGCAGGGGGCACGAGCACTGCTTTCCCAGTTGGACGTCGGCACGGCCGAAGCGGCGGAAACTCTGCGGAGCGGCGGGTGTCTCCAGGACCGGGCTCGGGAGGGACAGATTTGTTTGCTCCTCTGATCATCCCCAAACCCAGTCGTCAGGGGTAGTGGGAGCCGGAGATGAGAGGGAAAGAAATGAGGGGTGGGCTGCTGAGCTAATTTCTCCCCCGAAGTGTCTCTGGTAAGAATGAAACCTCACTCCCAGCACCTTTTCCGCAGCTCCGGCAGTCGCGGGGTAGGCTCTTGGAATGGAAAGTAGCTACGCGGATTTCTTTGTTGCCATCGTTTGGGAAATTTCGCTGGGGCTAAGACCTGAACGCTGGCTGGTTCTTGAGAACAGAAACCACGTGCAAGGCTAGTTTCCCAGGTTCGCAGCCTGGGAGAGGAGGGTGGCAGGGACAGAGTGGGGTAGGGATGGAGGGACACCCGTAGGGAGATGCTCCGTGGAGGCTCCCCGAGGTAATCTCGGTTTCATTAAGACCGGGGAGCAGACCGCTAAGGGCGCACCCGGCGTCTCCATGCCGCTGGATGACCGCCTGGCTGGAGGGTTCGTTCAATCTCGTTCACTGGGAAATTTCAACCCAAGTGGCCGGGGCTGGTCAATCCTCCCACCTTGGGTTCAGACGCCTGACACTTGTGTTGGGCGTTTGATGTCCAGAATGATTTTCTGAGGCTACTGCTGGGCTCCTCCAGGCGCAAGCTCCTGGAGCTTGCTCCTTCCTCATTAATGCAAGTAGTTAACTCGCACACGCTCAATTAGCCCCGAATAAACCACTTTAATAGACTCGGCACACTTCATTAAAGCCCGGTTTAGGGCTGGCTGCAGACCCGCGATTGGCGCTCCACCGCGCCGGGACTCCGGCTTCCAAGCGTGAATTGCGTTTGCTGCGGGTAGTCGGAACCCTTCACCGAGGTCCGGAGGCCCAAGCTCTTCTCGGAGTGGCAGCCTGGCCTGGGGGTAGGGGTTCCTTCTGATATTTAACGATCTGAAGGTTTCATACTGGGGTTCCGGGGTCGGGGCCACCGGCGCTCATCCTCTGTGGCTGGTGAGCGAGTGTGAGGCTGTGTTGTGCTCTCAGTTGATCCCCGGACACCAAACTGTGCATTCGGTCCATTCTTGGTACTAGTGTAAAGTGCTACGTTTCTAACGAATTTCGTCCCGGGAAAGTCGTTGGCGAGAGGCTGAGGAACCCTGGCCTCCGAAGGCGGCAGAAAATAAGAAACTGGCTGCGCCGCTGAGGAAAATAAATTGAGTGCTGGGGGAAACAGGATCAGGCAGATAGCCCAGAAAGGTTGGCTCCCACCAGCAGTGGTAGCTGCAAGCGCCCCCTCCTCCCACCGATCCCCGTGTCCTCGCTCCGGGGTGGTGAGGAAAGGCAGAGTTAGTACATCAGGTTGGTGGGTTCTCCCGCCTGGGCACCAGCGGGCTCGGCCAGCGGCAGGGTCCCCCCGCCACCGCAGCTCACTTGGGGCGGCAGGTAGGCCCAGGACAGGGAGGAGGGAGCGGAGGCTCCTGCGGAGCTCAGTACGGGGACCCAGAGGTAAGAATCTGATTTCCAGCCCCAGCAGGGGAAGAGGAGGTGACAGCAAATCAAAGAGCACTCACCTCTTCAAACTGGCCGGCCTTTGAAGTTGGCCAGTTTTTTTTCACCTTCTCCTTCCTTCCCAACCCCAAACGACCACTGCTTTCTCTCTGACCAAATTCGTATTTGGCGTTGCAGTGGTCCCAGCGTTCTAGGACAGGCTCCGTGGGTCCCTGTGCAACCCTAGCCAGGGGTGCAGGACAGAAGGGTGGTGCAGAGGCCTGGCTCTGCCTGCCCACCTGCCCTCCCAGGGTGCTACCACCGAAGGTGTGTGCCTCTCCTCCCTCCTAGGCTGAGTTAACTGCTGCGGTTGAAGTAGGTTTTCTTTCGATGGCTCATTGAAGCAGCTGACACAAATCTTTGCTGGCTCTTAGTTTTGCCACCTCCAGCAGAGCCCTGTCTTTTCTGCCCAACACACTGCCAGTGACCTTCCTGCCAGTCTCCAGGGGAAAAGGTTCCTGGGTCAAGATTGTCCTCGGTCCTCTCGCCTACAAGTGTGGCACTTCCTTGTTACGAGAGGCAGAGGCTTGTGGTAGTGAAAGGCAGCTGAAGGTAGGCCTGACCCTCCCGGGCCTGGGCCGAGGGGGAGCTGCCCGGGTAGATGTCCCTGCACCTCTGACAAGGAAGCAGAGCAGGGTCCTGCACATCCCCAGGAAGGGGACTCACTGCCCTTTAGAGGAGAGATCCAGGGAGAGGAGCGGGGAAGAAGGCGGGGTTAAGGAAGTGGGCAGAGGAGGATAGAGCCGGGCAAAGTAGAAGGGTGTCCCAAGCACCTTGCCCTCACAGTGACTTCTTGGGTGGCCCTCAGCTCAGAGCCTAAAGGAGAGAGAGAGGGTACTCAGCCTTCAAGTGTCCCAAAGCTCCCTGTGTACTTTGGGCTTTTGTTCTTGTTTTTGCTTCCACTAGACAGACTTAAGTGATCAAGGCCTCTCTGCAGAGTACAGACCTGTTCATGCAGGCTGGAGACCTTGACCAGAAAGGCCAGCCTGTCGGTCACTTCAGCACAGCGCTCCCCTGGCCTTGCTCAAGATCCCTGACATTGTATTTGGAGGGTGGCTAGACCACCGACATGGAGACAGGCCTCAATGCTCTTGTCCCTAGGCATGCCCTCCCTGCCCAGGGCTCACCCCATACACACAACCACCCTGAGACCCTCCCCCCAAGGCTCTGCCCCCTATTTTATGGGATAAGGAGGGCACTGAAGCCCCCTTTGCATGCAACTACAGATGTTTGACTGAGTTAATAAGATGGGTGTTGTTGTTCTTCCTAAAATGAACGTGATCCCCAAGGGTGTCTTTCCGCAACCAGCTTCAGAGATGCTGTAGTCAACAGGGTTCAGGAGTAGTGAGGCAGAAAAGCAAATCTGCAGTCAAAGTTGAGAGTTTTGAGGAGAAAGATGATGTGGCTTCTAGAGGCCAAGTGGAAGGTCAGCTAGCAGATCTTAACCGGATGGGAGCCAGGAGATGTATGGATTTGTGTGTCTGTACGTGTGCTGCCTGTCTGGAAGGCTCTTTGTGGGAGCCACATCATCCATGTGTACATGTGTGTTCTGTTCCCTGCATTTTATTTTTGTGGAGATCACATCACCGGTCGTCCCCCTTAATCTTTGTACCTTGTCAACTCTGCTTCAGAGTGTGTGGCTCTGCCAGTGTGCATTTCTGTGTTTCTCTGCTCACGGATACAGAAGCATGCTTCTGAGGTCCTGTTACCTTTGCAGCAGAGTGTAATTCTATGTTGACTCAGGCTTGCATGGATGAAAGGTCCTACATCATGCCAGTTTCCCTGTATTTCTGCTTTTCTCGGCATCAGGCGTACCATAGTCCTTCACCTAAGTTGGTTGCATTGCACTGGATTTAGTTTCCTACTGGTTTCTGTACTAAGTTGTGTGTCTTTGCCAAAGGCCATTTGGAGGAAGTCCTCAGAAAAGGGTCCCATATTTTATTTTATTTTATTTTAATTTTTTTTTTAGGCCAGTGGGTCCTAAGGGGTAGTGTCTCAGACTTCCAGCTCCTGCCCTGGGAGACAGAAAGGGTGTGGCTGGGCTGGAAGACTGATCTTTCCTGAACCTTTCCTCTTCCTACTTCCTTCTTTGCAGATTCCAATAGGAAACCCACCAAAATTACCACCATGGGCAGCAAAACCTTGCCAGCGCCAGTGCCCATCCACCCGTCCCTGCAGCTCACCAACTACTCCTTCCTGCAGGCGGTAAACGGTCTGCCCACGGTGCCCTCGGACCACCTGCCCAACCTCTATGGCTTCAGTGCCCTGCACGCTGTTCACCTGCACCAGTGGACGCTGGGCTACCCCGCCGTGCACCTGCCGAGATCCTCTTTCTCCAAAGTGCCCGGGGCCATGTCCAACCTGGTGGACGCACGCTTCCAGCTGCCGGCCTTTCCCTGGTTCCCGCATGTTATCCAGCCCAAGCCTGAGATCACCGCTGGAGGCAGCGGCCCCGGGGCACTCAAGACCAAGCCGCGCTTTGATTTTGCCAACCTGGCTTTGGCCGCCACTCAAGAAGACCCGTCCAAGCTTGGCAGAGGGGAGGGTCCCGGCTCCCCCGCTGGTGGGCTGGGCGCCCTCCTGGATGTGACCAAGCTATCTCCAGAGAAGAAGCCCACGAGAGGACGCCTGCCTTCCAAGACCAAGAAGGAGTTCGTTTGCAAGTTCTGTGGTCGCCACTTCACCAAGTCCTACAACCTACTTATCCACGAGCGGACGCACACCGATGAGCGGCCCTACACCTGTGACATCTGCCACAAAGCCTTCCGGAGGCAAGACCACCTACGGGATCACAGGTGTGGCACTGCGGGTGGCCCTAGGGAAAGCTGCCTTTCTGCTTCTGTTCTCACCAACCATCCTCCTCCCTAATGGGAAGGTTCTTGAGAACACACTCACACCCCCACCCACACCCACTGGCTCCAAGCTTCTCAGCGTTAGAAAATTAACCTGAAATCATGAAGAAAGCCATATAAAGCTGAGGGATCAATTCTTGGAGCAAGGGTGGAGAGAACAAGGAATAAATAGGAACCTAAGACTAAGTCAGGTGCCACTTGGGTTGGGAGCTGGACAAGCTCAGATAACTTCCTTACCTCTTCATCTGCTGCACTATCCAATAGAATTCCTGCCTTAATGGAGAGTGACCTGTGACCCGTGACCCCTGTGACAATTCAGCCTTTGCAATGTGAAAGGAGTGTGATTGACAAGTTGACTTTTAAGTTTGAGTTCATTTTAATTTTAGTAACCACACGTGGCTAGTGGCTACCATCTTGGACAGTGCAGCTCCAGCAAATTGTCCACCCCAGGTCCCCTCACTTACCCTCACTGTTGACCCAGCCTTAGAAGAAGGCGGGGCTGGCTCCTCCCCAGGAAGGCAGGCTGTGTGCCTGGCCGACCCTGTTTGGATCGGAGAACCCCTGCGCCTCTCCTTCCCCTCCCGGCTCCATCCACAACTTCAGCGTTTTGCCAGCTCCATACTGGATACCCCACAACCCCTTTCTTGAGGGCAGGTGCCTCACAGCAGCGGGAGGGGATCTTGGGCAACTCTTTGTAACATTGCATCATTTTTGCAAGGATTAATTCTCTTGTCTGTTTTTGCTCTCAGATATATTCACTCCAAAGAAAAGCCTTTCAAGTGTCAAGAGTGCGGGAAAGGATTCTGCCAGTCCAGGACTCTCGCTGTGCACAAGACGCTACACTCACAGGTGAAGGAGCTCAAAGCTTCCAAGATCAAGTGCTAAACAGAGCCTGCGGGTCAGCCGGACCGGGTGCGCCAGCCCCTCCTACAGAGGGACCAGAGACCAGAAGGCGACTCTAGCAGACCGAGGGACGGCTCCCGGACCTTCCCGGGCCCAAACACAGTCCCCTGGGTCCCGGGCGCACGCAGAGCCCCGGAGCCCCGCCTGAGGCCACGACTCGGCCGCAGGGCGACTCCCCCAGGACGAGGCTAAACTCTTGGCCAAAAGGCGGTACTCACGTGGCAGAAGGGAAACTGAATTAAAAAAAAAAAAAAAAAAAAAAAAAAAGGAAAGCTCTGCGGAGCCACAGCTGCGCCTCTCTCAGAAGTATTACTTTTCCTATTGTTATTTTATACGTTTTCTTTATTATTTTTTTCTTTGCCCATATAAGCTTGTAACTCTTGACTGCGAAGAAAGAGAGGAGAGGAGAGGAAGCTCTGTGCTCCTGCAGCTTCCAGCCCCTCCTTCCCCTCCCCACCCCCGGGAGCCTGCAAAAGTGTAACCAGTGTATCTGCTTCAGCCGCCCAGCCCGGGACCAACCACGCGGCGGCAGCGCCCGCGCCCGCCCGCAGCCGGCCGAGGGCTCCGGGCTCTGCCGGCGGGGCGGTGACCGCGGCCCCCGGTGCCGGCGGGGCCTGGCCTCCGGCTCTCTGCTCAGTTGCCGGTCGCCGTGCGCGAGCTGCCGAGTCGGAGCAGGACGATGTATTGCGATTGGCACTTTATGCTGACCATGGGTAACGGACATTTATCACTGGAGTTTTAAAAATATGAAATAAACGGTTATTTTACAGGCATTGCAGGATGGATAATTTCCTTTGAAGCGCAGGAAACTGGGCGGCGCCTTTCCTAGAGATGAACTGGTTTCTCTGCAGATTCCATCCCCAACTGACTGACTTCCCTCTTTGCTGGGGATCACTGGGTGATAGGGATGGGGTGAACCACTGGGGTGGAGAAACCCCCTCTGAGCCGATGTTGGCCTACCTCGGACCCCATCCCATATTCATTTTCTTACTTTTCTCCTCCACTTTGATCTTAGGGCCTCAATTTCCCCAGTTCTTACCTCCAAAGGGCTCTGGCTTTAGAAAGAACCCGAGCGTTCTGCCACTATATTGTCGGTGAGATATCTCAGTCTCTCCAGGGGCCAGGTCGCCTAGGGTCCACTAAGGGGACAACAGAATGTCGCCCTCCTCTCTAACCCCCCACCCCACTGGCCTCTGCTGCTGCGCTGGGAAGAGCCTCAAACTAGTCCTGTTCTGTCTCCAGCGCCCCAATACTCGGCTAGAAATACATAATCACCCCTGTCTTTCCAAAGACCTAAACCTACATCCCTCCCCCTTAGGATTCCCCAACAGAGTTCCAGGCCCGTGAAGATTCCCTACAGTCTTCAAGCCTTGTCAGGAATGGCGGGGGCGGGAGCCCTGGGAGGCCCGGGAAGTTTAGGAGAAATCTGAGTCCGCCCTCTACAAGTTGAACCTTCCCGGGGGCGCCTAGTTTTCCCACAATTAGAAGCCAGACCGTTGGGGTCTCGGCTACTGGGGCAGGGCGGGGCTCCCCCAGCCCAAGCGCCCAGGCCTCCAGGCAGCGCAGGCGGGGGCGCCCACGGCCTTTCCCAGCAGAGTGAGGCCTCCCAGGCCACTGCAGCCGGCGGTGAGCGGCTGCGACGCGGCGGGGGCGAGCCTCCTAATAACAACCCCAAACCCCCGCCTCGGCAGGGCCGGCGGCAGGAGCGGCCGGGGCTGTCGGGGTTAAAACCCTTGCGATTCACTGCCCCCCACCCGCTCTGACTGCCTCTTGGCGCTGAGCGGGGTAAACTCCACGGTTCTGGAACCCGAAGTGTCCCTGTGGCCTCAGCCAGGCCTGCGCCAAGGATCCCTGCCCGCCACGTTTGGAGGCGCGCTGCCCCCTGCTGGACAGGCCTGGAGGGGCGGTCTGGGCCTGGGACTCCCATGCCAGGCCCATGACCCAGAGAGACTCGAGGCCGCGGCTCCTTTCCGTCACTCATACAGATCAAAATTACACTTGACAAAGGAAGGGCAGGGCGCTGCGGGGTCTGGACCCGCCTGTAGGAGCCAGGCTGGTTGGGCAATATCCCAATCCCTCGGCCACTCAGTCCCATAAGGCTCGTCCCAGGTAAGACGGAGCCCAGGTCCCTGAGAACTGTGACCTCGGTGTGCGGACGGATTAGTCAGTGGGTCTGGCTTTTCACGGCTTGGGCCTAGCCAGCCAAGGCAGTGGCATGGTCTGCTCTTGACCATGGCGTGTGGTAAGGCTAATGGCAGGAGCCATCTCAGTTCCTTTACTAATCCCAAGAGATTGGGGAACACGATGGTTGCCATGACGTCAAGAGTGTGTGGATACACACATACACACACCGCACCCGCCACAGCCCAGCCGCTATGGAGAGCTTTGGACACGTCTGAGGACCTGAAAGAGACCCCCGCCCAGTCCCTTTGCTCCCTCTGGCGTTGCATCTTTCCCAGTGATTGACTACTGAGCCTGCCCACTGCTCCCCGCACCCCACCTCCCCTTCCCTGCCTGTGCAGTCAGCTCGACCCAAGGACGTAGTTGTATAGGCTGTGAAATGGGTGGTTCCTTCCGGCCCACCCCACTTCTGGTACCACAATTCCTCACCCCTCCAACCCTAGACCTTGCAAGGGACTTTCAATATCAAAGTGTGCTTCCTTGGACGACATGGATTCCTAGCGGAGTTTTCCGGGGGTGGTAGGGAGGGGGGCAGAGACCTCTAGCCCATTCTCAGCGCCTCTGCCTTGGCTTGCGTTACTGACGACTGCTATCATGCTGACCGCCCCAGGAGCCACTTCTCAGGGAGCTCTCCGCGGTCTGTGCTCGCGACAGTGATTGCAGACTTCGTGCACAAACAGCCACTGCAAGCGGAAGGGGCACACGAGGCCGCGGGCCACCAGGCCCCACACAGGCTACAATTACCCTGGGACGTGGCCGGGGCATCTTCTGCTTGCCCTCGTTGTGGATCGTACGAAAAGGGCAGTGAGAGGATCAGAAATTTGGGGTGGGTTTTCTTGCCTTTCCGTTCTGTAAGGGCTAACTCCCTCCCCTTCTCCCCCCCCACCCCCCACCTCTTTGTCCCTAGAGAGTCCCATGGACTCCCCTCCCCTGCCTCCTGAGGGGCGGGGTTTGGCCAGCGGAGGAGGTCTGGACCCAGGGAGTTCAGCTGGGGTCCTTCCCAAAGCCGCTAGGCCTGCAGTTCCCGTGCGAGGCTGGGGTTGGAGGCTGCCGGCCGGACTTCCCCGCTGGACGCGCGGACAGCGCGAGAGACCCTGGAGCGTCCTGGGGCTCGCCCTGGGAAAAGAGCTGCAGCGACCCGGGAGAGAACAGCCTGCAGGGGCTTCGCTCTAGTTGGAAGAAGTTCAGGTTCCACCTCCTCCTTCCGGAATGTAACGAGGGGCACCAAGTTTTCCTGGGAACCTCTTTGCGGCGGGACTCGGGGCTCCAATAGGACCCTAGGGAGGAGGGAGAAACGCAGTGGGATGGTCTAGGGCTCCTTGACACCTCAGCTCCATGAACTTGGAACCTGTGACAGCACCACTTCTCTATCCCCAGGCGACTCTAGGTCTCCCCACAGTTGGCCCCAAGGCGTCCCATCCCACCACCCGGAGCTCGATGGCCCTGGGACCTCACGGCATCCTCTCCGCGACACAGTGACACTGCACACGCCTCTGGCAAAAGTCAGATTTACGACGTCTCTCATTTACGTAGTTCTATGACATCACAGAAGGGCCCCCCTGGAGAGGTGACACCACCGCTCCTACATCTCGATCCGTCACCCACCCCGCGAGAATCCTGCCTATAAAGGCTCCGAGGCTCCTGTGCCCTGCCCCCACCGATAGGGTCCGCCGACCCCCAGCGTCGGCTGTAGCCCTGAGTGAGGGAGGGTGGCTTAGAATAACTCCCCGCTGCAAGCTTTCAGGATCGCAGCCGCGGGGAAGACCCGCCCCCCGGCGCCGGCCCCGCCCCCCGGCGCCGGCCCCGCCCACCGCGCACGCTCCGGGCGCAGGCGCAGGAGGAGCTCGCCGCCCGGCGCCGCCGACGCTGCAGCGTGCTTCTCCGCCGCAGTTGCGGGGCTCGCGGCGGAGGCTTTGGGTCTCGCGTTCAGGGATCGCCAACTCAGGGTAACGCTGGCCCGGCGGGTGCACCCAGACATCGGCGTATTTGGGCACCAGTGAGGCCGACGCGGAAGAGGCCAGCTTCGGGATAGCGAAGGCTGGAGACCCGCTGGCGTCTCAAAGCCGTCGCAGCCAGGGCCCGGCGGTGGCCCCCGGGGTTCGAACCGGCAGGGCCGAGCTGCTGGGCTCCGCCGTAGACGAGCAAGCCCAGCGGGGCCCCAGCCTTGCCCGGCGGGTCTCCGTGGCGGACACCTCGCTTGCGCCTCTTTCTGCGCTTGGTTTCCCGGACCGCGGATGGAGCCCAGTTTGCATATGTTTCAGACAAAGTTCACTTAGGGCATGAGGTGTTAGATAGGGGTCAAGCCTCTTATTGGTGGCAGAGGAAGAATTAGAACCTATGTTCCCTGCCAGGGCCAGGGCCAAAGACCCAGTTTTAGCTTTTCCTGACACTTAACAAGCGTTGGTCAAACCCCCGCTGTGCGCTTCAGTTTCCTTTCTGTAATGGGGATACTATTGTTCCCTCCTACCCCATTCAGTTGACGTAGAGGTCAAAGGCATACATATTTTCTCAATCATATTCACTACTCGAACAAAAACTGGGCCCCGATGTGTTACAGAACAGCTTTGGCATTTATGAAGTGCCATGTGAAAGTATTATTAGAAATGTTTGCTCAGCAGCCTGAAGTTGCCTGCCTCCCAGGCTGCCTTATTCCTAGGAGAATCTTCCCCTCATCTTTACTGTCACATAACTCAGGGTTCCTGGAGTGGGAATGAAGAAGGATATCACCTGGACTGGTGGTCTTCTTGAATCCTCCAGGACAACTTCACAGAAGCCTTTTTAAACTCCATTCGGACCAATGGATTAATCAGTTCACGGATTGTTATGTGTTTGGTCGAGAAAGGAAGTCAGGTGACAAAATGTAAGTGCCCTACTCACCACTCCTTTGTGGCATATGCCTAGGGAGGAAGAATACCCCAACCTGATGCAGGTGTGGGGCTGGGATGTAGCTTATGTAGTGGCAAGTGTGACTGCATAGCTAGGAGGGAGTTTTTCACTCTGCAAACATCAGTCTGCAGAGTGAAAGACCCCTCCCCGCCCACTATAATCTCCTTTGGGCTGTGGTCTGCCTTTGGCCAGGGCCTCTTAACCTAAAGAAAAGCTGGTCACACAACACTGTTACACGGATACATTCTCAGGAATGCTCCGCTCAGCCACCGGAGCCCTGGCGACCTGCTGACTTCTTGGCCTTTTTTCCTGGCCCATGCTAGTTCCAGTTCCTGCTGTGAGAATATAGGAGGACTAACCCAGAAAAGTGGGGATGGATGGATGGACGGATGGAACGGGTTGAGGGTTTTGCTTCCCTTTTCCAAACACTGAGCTGGCTGTTAGCAGCTTAGCCATCTCTGGGGAGGTATAAAGCATAATTAATTTATTTTCAATGTTTGGTTAGATTGAACTCTTCTGCTAGTGAGATAAGATAAGGAGTTTTGTCCTGACAAGGGCAAGGATGGATTGCTTTTTGTCACTTGCAGGAGCGAGGATCACTTGGAGCCAGTAAGTAGGTAGATTGGGGCGCGAGATCAGAAACTTTATGGGGGACATGGAAGCAAGGTAGAGGAGCTGGGGCAGCAGAGGCTGGATCCTTTACCTCTAAAGGCACCAGAGCGGCAGTAGGAACTTCCAGAGGATTTGGGCCTTGGCTTAAATAAGGAAATTTACTTGTGAGATTGGTTTACTTCTTTCTCACCTGGGTCTGGAGTTGAGCATCTTTGTGCAGCCAGAGTGCAGAATGTCTTTAGCACCTCAAAGCACACGTGGCTCCCCCTGTAGGTTCGCAACAGGCCGAGAACCAGCGCTGGTGCACTGCTGTCGCTGTCAGGGTCTGTCTGGCCTTGTCATTGGAGACTCAGTCCACACTGAAATAATGAGCAGAGGCTCCACGGTGGGTGGGCTACCATAAAATCCATGTTTTTAATTGTAAGGTTTATGTCTTCTGTATTTAAATTTTTAAAATTTCTTTGTTTCTAACTTTGGCTCTTCAGTGTGTTAAAAACTCCCACCCTGATGGTAGTTTTACTATTATACATACACACATATAAAACAAATTATATATCCCCCCTCAAATAAATTTGTTTGGCTCATCACCACCATTGCCACACTTCTAACCATCCCAGTGCCTCAGCTGCTTCCATACGTGGTATTAGTATTATAAATACCTTTGAACTGTAGGTAGCTGCTGGGATGGAAAAACCAGGTTGGTCATGAGCCCAGCCTCGTCCTGTTCAGGTTTGTTCCTCCTTGACCACCCACAGTACTCATGGGGGACTCCTCGTGTGTGGGTGGCGACAACAGCAGTGGCTGGGGCTTTACTACCGTGGGACAAGCTTGAGGCATTGCTAGGCCTTCTCCATCAATGAAGCCAGCAAGCTTCCCCTGGCAAGTAAGTTTTATTTTCATTATACTAGGTAAGTATTTAATGGGTCAGGGAGGATTGGGGTGCTGGGGGAGAGCATTGGGTTGTGACATCTTCTCTCAGCTCTCCCCCTATTATTTTAAGTATTTCCAGACATACATAAAAATAAAAAGAATTTTATAGTAAACACCAAATTACCTACCACCTAGATTCTACAGTTAATATTTTACTATTCTTGCATTATCACATATCTGTCCATCTCAGTGCATCCCTCCCAACTTTTTCTTTTTTAAGATCTTATTTATTCTTTTTAGAGAGAGGGGATGGGAGAGAGGCAGAGAGGGAGAGAAACATCAATGTATGGTTGCCTTTCACCTGCCTCCAGCTACGGACCTGGCTGGAGACCTGGCTTGCAACCTGGTTATGTGCCCTGGCTGGGAATCAAACCAGTGTCCTTTGGGTTTGCAGGCTGGTGTCTTATCCACTGTGCCTCCAGCCAGTGCCTCTTAACTTTTTATTTTTTAATTTAAAAAGTTTATTATTATTTTTTAACTTTTTAAAATGAAAATTTACGAACATACAGAATAGTTGAAAGAATAGTATAGAGAATACCCTCACATTTTCCTCTAAGAGTCAACAGTTGACCATGTTTTTGTTATGTTTGTTTCTTTTTCAGTCATTCTCCCTGCAGCATGTGTTAGTTCTAGACTTCACTATATTTCATCTTTAAACAATTTAGCGTATATCTTTCAGGAATAAAGGCATTATTTTATATAACCAAAAGATTAATAGCACACTGAAGACAATAATAATTTATATTATTTAATATCATCAAATATTCCATCTATATTCAAGTTTCTACAAACTCTCCAATACTTTGATGTTTTTAGAAATCAGAATGTAATAGAGACTTTCACACTGTATTTGTGCCTTTATCATCTTTTAATCCAGAACAATTTTTGTATTTTTTAAAATTAAACTTCTCATTTTAAAATAGTTAAGAGATTTACAGGAAGTTGCCAAGATAGTGCAGAGTTTCCATGTAATTCTTTACCACTTTTCATAGCAAAATGCTTTACATTTTGCAAAATGATAATCTAGTATCATAATCAGAAAATTGATACTGGCACAACATGTATATATAGTTTTAGGCTCTTTTGTAAATCAAAATAGCAGTAGGAATAGGCAGATTTTTATAACCACTACCACAGTCAAGATACAGAATTATATTATCACCACAAAGATGTACTGTTGTCAGCATTTCATCTGTTTGAGTGAAGTATAGAAACCTTACCCCCTGTTTTGGACTAAAATATTTGTGTCCCACCGGAAATCCCTCTGAGGAAATCCTAACTTCTAAGGTGAAGGTATTAGGAGGCAGGGTCTTACGGAGCTAGTTAGGTTATGAGAGTTGGACCCCTTATAAATGGTGTTGGTGTCCTTATAAGAAGAGTTATGAGAGAGCTTTTGCTTTCTGGCTTTCTGCTCTCTACCTTGTAGGGAAATAACAAGAAGATAGCCATCTGTAAGCCAGGAAGACAGCCCTCATCAGATGTTGGGTCTGCTGGCATCTTGACGTTGGACTTCCAGCCTCCAGAAATGTGAGAAATAAATGTCTGTTGTTTATGCCAATGTGTCTATGGTATTCTGTTATAGCAGCCTGAATTGGCCAGTACAGCTTCTTTAAATCCCTTTGATCTTGCCTGTCTGGGACAGAATAGCCTTAAATATTTTCTTCACACACATTAACGACCCATACTTTTTGCTTTGACCATCAAACATAAATTAGACAACTCAAGAAAAGAGGAAAAATCTAGCATTAGCCATGTTTTGCTTTTTCCATGGTTTGTTCTTCCATGTTCCAGGTCTCCTTTTTTATTATTTCCTTTTTATTTTGAGAATTTTTAGAAAGCCATTATTTTAAGGCAGAATTGATGGTAAAAAATTCTCTTAATTTTTATTCGCCTGAGAATATTTGTATTTTTCCTTCTTTCTGGAAAGATAATTTCACAAGGCATAGAATTCTCGGTTGACAGTTCTTTTCAGCACTTAAAAAGTATTATGCTACTTCCACTGGCTTCCGTGGTTTCTGGTAAGAAATTTGCTGTCATTTGAATTGTTTTCCTTTATATATAAGGTGTCATTTCTCTTGCTGCTTTCAAGATATTTTCTTTGTCTTTAATTCTTTAACCTTCAGAAGTTTAATTTGGTGGTTCTCGGTATGGATTTCTTTGGTTTTATTCTTTCAGGGATTTGCTCAGATTTTTTAATCTATAGGTTTACAGCTTTTGCCATACATGAACAATTTTAAGCCATTATTTCTTTTCCATATTTGGAAAACATTTACCCATAACCTCGCCTAAAATATTTTTAACTCCACTCTTTTTCTTTGACTCCAATGGCATAAGTATTACAACTCTTTTAATAGTCCCACAGGTATTTGAGGTTCTGTTTATTTGTTTTGCTTTGTTTTAAAGATTTTATTTATTATTTTTAGAGAGAGGGGAAGGGAGAGAGACATCAATGTACAGTTGCCTTTCACCTGCCTCCAGCTACAAACCTGACTGGAGACCTGGCTTGCAACCTGTGTTTCTGTTTTTGTTTTCTTTTTCTTTTTCTTTTTTTCAGTATGTTTTCTCTTTGTTGTTTAGTTTGGGAAATGTCTATTCTTCTATCATACAGTTTAGTAATTCTTTCCTATATGGGAAAGAATTCTTCTTTTGAGGTTTTAACAAATTTCAGTAATGGAATTTTTTAAAATTCTAAAGCCCCCATATGGCTTTTCTTCCTATATTCCATTTCTTTGCTAAGATTTTCTACTTTTTGTTGTTCCAAGGCTTCCTAATTGCTCACTGAAGCATTTTTATGATGGCAGCTTTAAAATTCTTGTGGATCATTCCAACATCTGTGTCATCTTGATGTTGATGTCTGTTGATTGTCTTTTCTCTTTCAAGTTGAGGCTTACCCAATTCTTGGTCTGACATTTGATTTCCTATTGTATCCCTGAAATTTTTGGTGTTATGTTATGAGACTCTGGATCTTATTTAAATCCGTTTTAGTAAGTCTCCTCTAACTTGCTGTGCTGGTTAGGGAAGAAGAAAGTGCTGCTTTGCTACTCGGTGGAGGTGAGATTTCAGACTCCCCCTGCCCAGCGCCCCCTCCCCGAGCCTACACTGACACCTTGGGGCTGGGACGGGGAGAGGCTGTATTGTGGTGGTTGTTACTGCTCTAAGTGGCTTCTACTGGTGGGTGGGTAGAAGGCCCTGGGTGATGGTACGCATTTGGTTCCCCGCTAACTCTTCTCAGAAGGGCAGGAGGAGCAACTTCTGAAAGCCAGACAAAGACAGCTGTCTAGGCTGCCCATTCAGTCTTTGAAGACTGGTGATTGGTGGCTTTTTGAATCTCTATTTTGTTGTGTAAGCGAACAAGTACTGGTCTTACAGAAGTGTACACGAAGTGACTGACAAACGTCTCCACAAATGCCTGCTTTCTGAGATCACCTCTCATTCTGTTTTTCTAAGGTGGTCCTGGTTTGCCATCTACCACGTTGTGGTATCTTGAATTTCGTAAGGGAAAATTATCACTTCATGTTTTGACATAAAATGCTTTGGAGTGTTTTTTTTTTATTATTATTATAAAGTTATAAAACTTTTATCTACTCTCAACAGTTGGCATATAGGGTCCCTGTGGACAAAAAAAAAAAAAAGCCCTAGATATTTTTAGATTAGTTGTAACCTCTTGAGTTTTGACTAACATTGAGCCTTTTATTATTTTGTTTATGGAAAGAGAAAATCTAATATATCTGGTGGTTGGGAGCATGGTTTTCTTTTTCACCTTACTCCCTTGTCTGGTTTTCAGATCATAATTTTAATATAAATTTGTCCATAGAATTTTAAGCCTCATTAAATTTTTGGCAATGGAATTTCAGGAATCTATCCAAAATTTCCTCAAGTATTAGGTTCGTTTCCTTCATTGTCAAAGTATTTCCTAAAGGGATAGGGTTTTTCTTTCTCTTCTAAAATTATGCCTGGTAGATTTTTCAGCATTATCTTAGAAAGAGATAATTATTGAAGCAAAAACTTCTCTTCAGTTAATATTAGTTATTGGTTACGATCTGACTTATGCCAGAGAATAGGGTAAGTGTGGACATCATACAAATTGAGAGACAGTTCTTGCTTTTTCTAGGTATGTTGTTACAATCCAACATTTCCTTTGGTTAGTCTGGGCAGACATACACCCATCACTGGGATAAGAGGAACCACGAAGCCGGAGACACATGTCTTCACACAAGGTTCATTGCTGAGCTTTGCTGGGTTCCCTTAGTGAAGGCCCAGAGTGTCTCAGGGTGTCCCATTTCCTTACCTGCTGGTTTGACTGAAAACACTCAACTCGTCCAACTTCTGCAGTTTTTTTTTTTTTTTTAATTAAAAACTTAAACTTGTGAACAACTAACTATAGATAATACTGCTAAATACTACCCACCTCTTTTTATCTACTCTTTGAAATGTATCTGCAGAGGCTTCCTGCTTTTTGTCTCAAAAATGTTTTGGAAAAAAGAAAATCAAAGACTGCTTGGAATAGCTATAAAAAATTTCAGATTTCATTTGCAGGGTTGGCTACCGCCGTTTTTGTTCCGAGTAAGAACCAAGTTCATGCTTCCCTCCGGGAAGCTCTGACTCGGGTTGTCAGGCGCCTGGTGATGTCACCCTGCGGATACAGGCAGAAGCTGTGCAGCTGGCCTGCAGGGCTGTGTGGCAGACACTCGTGGACCGCAAGAGCCGTCATTAGAAAATCAGTGTCACGTTTAGAAAATATGCTGAAGCATGCGAAACTCGGACTCCTCCCAGAAGCACAACAAAAGTAAACCAACTGCCCTCCAAATGCGAACAATGACAGAAACGCAAATTTCGAGATCACGAACACAAAGGTTTCAGTCACAAACATTTTTTTCTATAGAAACGATGGAGGCAAACTCACTTCAAATTTCAGAGGAGGAGGGCTGAGGTGTTAGCGGCCCCTCACCACCTTGCTGTGCTAAGATGGGGATTTCTGCACAAGGCTCTGTAGGAGACAAGAAACCCTCCGCCACCCCCATGGTCCTTCCCTCCAGCTCCGGACTGCTTCTTAGATGTGGCCAGGAATTCGCAAAGGCTCCCTGCAGATTTTATCTTCTGTTCATAGTCTCCAGAATCTGAAATTAGGGCGTGAGCCAGCGCCAGGTATTCCGTGGACTGTAGCAGTAGATGGGATGTTAAGGTCATTTCCCAACTGGCTGCAAAGCACCATTTTGACTGGCAGAAGAAGCGTAAAACGATGCTCCGAGTTCCCTTTGCATGTCTAATGTCAGTTTACTCCCTTGCTCTGTAAACGACTTGAGCAGCACAGGAGGTGCGAGCAGGATGCTCGAGGGTCTGTTAGCAGTGCGGCCGCTGAGGGAGCCAGTGAAATGCTTTCTGCTCCTTGGGGCTTGCTGGTGTCCTTGTTTCCCACAATGGGGCAATTGTCCTCGGTGGCTTGGCTGCCCCCAGGCCCGCCCTGGGAGGTGCCCAGGAAACCCCTGTGTGACTGTGCAGTCAGAAAGTTGGGTGCCAAGCTGGCAGTGTGCCTCTTGGGCCCCCTGGGGCAAGGTTCCTCTGGCCTGGCAGGCCTGTCTGTCAGTGCTGGGCAGACGCGCGGCCTTACTGGAAAAGTGTTGCTGTTGGCAGGGTGATTTCAGAGACACCTACAAGAGGCCTCTCCCTTTGCAAACAGACAAATCCCTACCTGCTGCCCAAGGGCCTGGACTTCCTCACTTTCTCCTGGGAGCCCTTCCTTCCCTAGTGGGAGCTGACATATAGAATGCAGACCTGGCAGGAGGACGTACTCCACAGCTACCATTTACTGAGTTCTTCCCCTATGCAGAACACTCTACCAAGATACTGACATCGCAGATGCTATTCTTTTTTTTTGAGGAAAAGGAGGCTCAGAAGAGTACATTTGCACAAGGTAACAAAATATGTTGTAGAACCAGCCTTTAGATCCAGATTCTTCAGAAGCCAAAGTCTCTGAGTCACAGGGCCCTGGACTGCCTCCCTGTAACCTCTAGAGAGTCATCAGGGAAGCCCTGCCCTGGAGCAGGGGCAGGACTTGAACCCTTCTGGGGAGGGAAGGAGGGAGCTGCTGAGTCTGGTGGACTGCGAAAGTCTTGGGCCTCCCAAGGGGTGCTGAGCATAGACCCAGGAATGCTGGAGGCTGGGATCCCAGCTGCACCTCTACTCATAAGGCAGAGGCCTCCTGCTGCTCCGTGGGGCCACCTGCCCAGGCGGGTCACTCAGCATGGAGGCCCTCTGGGAGCAGGAGAGCAGGATATGTGGCTGCGCCCCTGCCTGCACTAGGGCTCTCGTGCCTCTCTTCCTTCAGGAGAGGGTGCAGCTGTGCGACAGGTCAGTGTGGTCTCAAAGAAGCTCCTCTGCATTTCTGTCCATCCTGCCCACTAGGGTGTAGGCCTGTGAGCCTGAAGGACCCTGCAGCATCTAAGCTGGTGGCAGTGTCGGGGGTGCAGCCTCAGATGGTCCCCGGGTGCTGTCATGATGAGACGTGGCAGGGACATTCCACGACCCTTCCGGGGGTCATCTTGCAGTTGGGATGCCCATGCATCCAGCTGGAGAAGGCAGTCTGAGCAAGGTCACCTCTCCCACCTTGGTAGCCCGGCCTGGGGATGGCTCCCACGTGCTCCTACAGAACCCTCACGCATTGCACGTCCAACACGGTGGTGGTACACCACTTACTTGTAGCTCGCAGGCTCCTCAGGGACGTGGCCTGTCCCAAGCGTCTCAGCATTACCAGTGCCTTTGGTGGCCTTCAAGCCTGAGGAGATGTTCCCAGCTAAGCTGAACCCCAGAGAACAGCCTTGGCCCATGACAGGAATGCGGAAGACTTGTGGGAAGTGGGGAAAAGATGGTGACTGGTTACCTGTCTTTCTGGGAGAAGCTTTCTGGTCATTTGGGTGGCGAATGGGAGTTGTGTCACCTGGGGGACAAGGAGCTTGAGCTCCATCTCCATCTCCAGCGTGATCAGCAGGGCCCACGAGAGGGTCTTTTTCAGAAAAGGGAATAGCCGCCGTGCTCTGGGGCAAATCCTATCTGACCCGCCCCCCCCCCCCCCAAGTAATTATAATCGGTGAGCATGGAATCTGTACCTTTTCATTTTATCTTATATACAAAATGAAACATTTCAAATGAACCCCCTGAACATTTAGAAGGCAAGTAAAGCAATCCTGCTAATTTAATGAAGACAACGCTGTAAATTTGGCTTTTATGGAGTGTCAACCACTGGCAGAGGAACCTGGTGGGGGTGGGGGGTGGGGTCCCGGGCAGGACCCTGCTCTGGCTCAAACCCTGAGGCCCGGACTTTTCCTGGTCTTTCTTCTACAGCACTTGGGTCTCTGAAGGGGAGGGGCACTCTGCTATTAAGGAATGATCCAGAAACCTAATCCCTGTGAATTGTCCCTTCACCTCGCCTTGTTTCCTTTGCCCATGATGAGACCAGGGGAATGACAGGCTGTCAGAAACACTCCCCCAGGGGCTGGCGAATGGCTCCCTCTGGTACCTCTGTGCCAAGGGGTCCCGATTGAAGACGAGCCTCTGCCCCGCGCCCTCTGTGGTATGCGGCCTATCTGCGGAGCTGGTCAGGATGCAGCGGAGGGCGGCCGCCTGGCTGTCCTCCCCGTTCTTGCAGTAATCCCCTCGTCACAGCCACCTCGGGCGGCTGCTCACCCTGACAGAGGGGATGTGATGGGCAGCCTGTCAGATAGATTGTGAGCGCATTAGCAGGATTAGCAGCGAAGGCTAATATTGCAGCCGCTGAGGCTGGCTGCCCAGCTGCCAAAGGGGGCAGGCGCGCAGGCCTCGGAACTGATGTCCCGCCCGGGACCAGCCCTGAAGTGGTCAGAGGCACAGCAGCCCCATTGTGTTGGCCTTGTGTTCATGTAGTTTTTATTCCACAACAGAGCTTAATTTATAATACTCGTCTACAGATGCTGTCTAAGTGCTCTTTCCCGTCTTATTGATAAACTAGCCGAAATACTTGAGCTGCGCCTCAAAACCAGATGCTCCGTTCTTGGCATTTGTTGAAGTATTGCTGATTTTATTTCGGCTTGTTAAAGCAATATACCCTCATTTTGGAACCATTGGATCAGAAAAGTATAAGGGAGAAGTTTAAAATAATCCTTTTACCAGATATTACCTCCGATGGCATTTTGATATCTTTTCATGCAGTGCATGTAAGAGTTCTTCTACGCGTGCAAAACAAAATTGTGATTGTATTGTATAGTTTGTTTTGTTTTCTTTCATAAACATAAATATTTTCTTTTTAAAAAAATAATGCATAAACACTTCCTTTTTTTGTACTTGTAATGAAAACATCTATGAAATACTTTAGGTGAGTATATTTGTGTTAGTTTTCTGTTGATGTTTAACATAGTAGCACCAACTCAGCAACTTAAAAACGACTTATTTATTAACTCCCAGTTCGGTGGGTAGAAGCCCTGCACAGAGTGGTGGGGTCTTCGGTGAGGACTCGCAAGGCCAGAATCAAAAGCGTCAGCCGGTCTAGGTTCTGCTCCCGGAACTCTGGGGAGAATCGTTTCCAAGCTGGTTCCTGGTGGCAGCATCCCGTTGTTGAGGATCCTCGGGCTGAGGTCCTCATCCTGCTGGCTGTTAGCCGGGACTGCTGTGAGCATCTGGGGGTGGCCTGTCTTCCTTGATGTTGGCCCCCTCAGGCCGCAGGTCAGCGTGGACGCCCCGAGCCCTTACCGTGTTTGGAATTGCTGGCTGCTGCTTTCATGATTAACCCCAGGGAAACTTGCTTCTTGTGAAGGGCTCCTCCGACCAGGTCTGGTGCACCTGCGTGCTATCCCTTGGCTCTGGGCTTAAAACCGAAGCAGATTACACAGGTGCAGTTATTTCAGCAACAATTGGGGTTGGGTGTGGACCAGGGGCGCTGGGCCAGGTTTGACTGCTAACCCCTGCAGACAGGAGTCCCTGGACACAGATATCCTGGTGTTGAGGCCGTGCCGGAAACTTCCTGGTGTAAAACCTTTGGTGTGAGCGTTGGCTAGTGGCCCCAAGGCTCACCGAGCTGGGTGCTGCAGACAAGGGGCAGATGAGGCTGAGGCCACTCTGACAGGAGCTCGTGGACGTGGTGTCTGAGTCCACAATGTTGGAAAGTCTGTCTTGCCCCTCTCAGGCTTTCTGTATTGTGTGAGGATAAGGAGGGTAGTTGCTGTTGCTGTTGACTTACGTTTGCACATTTCCTTTTAGTTAGGAGGGTGGTTTCGAAGTTTATGGCAGGGATGTCAAACTCATTTTCACCAGGGGCCGCATCAGCCTCACAGTTGCCTTCAAAAGGCTGAAGGTAATTTTCGGGCTGTAGAAATGTAACTGCCCCCTAACAGTGAAGCGAGCTGGGTAGAAACAAGGTGCCGGGCCAGATTAAACAAGGTGGAGGGCCCAGTTCGGCCCGCGGGCCTTGTGTTTGCCCCCCACCCCATAGTTTACAGTCTCCCTTAATTTTCACATGAGCTCCGTGAAGTCGAAACTGCTATTTCCTTTTAGGTATGGTGACGTTAATTATTATTATTAAGTATTAGAATAACTGCCAACACACTAAAAAGTTGATACCGTTATGTATTTTCATTTAACAGGTGAGGAAATTGAAGCTAAGAAAGGTTTAGTCATTTGCCTAATGCCACTTTGTAAGCGGTGGACCAGGGACCAGGACTCAGGTATGTGTCCTTCCTGATTTTGGGCATTGTCCCCAACACTGTGTTATCGAATTGACCACTAACCTGGACCTGCCTAGCCAAGAGCAGCATGGGCATAGCTGATATCTACCCTTTATTTCTAAAGGACAGATTTGCCGAGTAAATTATTTTTGGTTGGTAGGTTTCTTCTAGCACTTTGAATATATTATCACACTTTTACCTGACCTAGGTTTCTGCCGAGAAATTCCCTGGTAACCCCATGGCGGTTCTCTTGAATGTGAGGGAGTCTTTTTTTATCTCTGGTTTTAAAATAATCTCTTTGTCTTTGATTTTATTTTAACATTTCTTTTACAAACAAAGATTTTTTAATTGTTATTCTATTACAGTTGTTCCAGTTTTCTCTCCTTTGCTCTCCTCTGCCCAATCCAACCCCCGTGTCAATCCCCACACCATTGTCCATGTTCATGGGTCATTCATACATGTTCTTTGACTAGTCCTTTCCCCTTCTTTCCGCCATTATGTCTTTGATTTTAGACAGTTGCATTATGACGTGTCTTGGGGAAGAGCTTTTAGTGTTGAACTTGTTTGGAGACCTGCTTCATGAACTTAGGTGTCCAAGCTTTCCCCAGTTTGGGGAAGATTTTAGCCATGATTTTAAAAATAAGCTTCTTGTGCTTTTCTGCCTCTTATTCTAAGACTCCAAAAATGCATGATTGCTTCTTTGATTACATGGTTCATGTAGGCTTTCTTCAGTCATTTTTATTCTTTTTTTATTTTGTTTTTCCTTTACTGAATGATTTCAGAAGACCTGTTTTCTACCTCAAAAATGATTTCTTCCACTTAATCCAGTTTGCTGTCAATGCTCTTTATTACATTTTTCATTTTATTGTTTTGTATTCTTTAGCTCCAGAATTTGTTTATTTTTAATCATTTCTAGCTCTTTGTTAAACTTCTCATTTTATTCTTTTCCTAATTGTATCTTTCTGTGTTATCTTGTAGTTCGCTGAGCTCCCTTAAAATGACTATTTTGTATTTTTTATTGGGCAAACCTCAGATCTCCATTTCTTTGAGATTGGTTATTGGAAAATTATGTTCCTTTGGTTGTTGCTTTTCCTTATTTTAAATTTAGTGTTGCTGTCTTCACATTTGAAGAGCAGTCACTCCTCCACTCCAGTGTTTACTGATTGACTTTGGGGGAGAACTACCTTCCATCCTCATTAGGAATTCTGAGGCTTCCTCAGACCTTTTCTATTGATGTTTCTGCCCCATACTTCTTATTCCCTCTTAGAAGTGAATTCTTAAGACTGTGTACCTTTTCTCAACCCTGCAAAGCCAGACTTGATGTGGATTGCCTCCCATTTGCCTTCCCCGGGACGGTGCTGAGCGCTCAAATTGTGTGCTTTCTTACAATCCCACAGAGCTTGCTAGCTTTCTTCATGCCCCACTCCTCATGGTCAGCAGAGGCTTTACTCACTGCCCTAGGGGGCGTGCTCCGGGAGCTGGCCAGACGGCTGGTGTGTGTGGGTGAGGTCGCAGAACATTGGGTATGCCTTCAGGCCAGTTGGTGGATGGCAAGGTGGGTTTTCCCGTAACTCAGGGGTGGGCTTCCTGCTAGTCTGCAGCATAGTTTGTAGGACCCATGTCCCTTTGGTGCCCTCCGAGAGACCTGGCTGCCGTTTTCCCAGCTGCTTCCTGTGCTGCAGTCATACAGCACACTCCAGTACTCTGCATGGGGGGAGAAAGAGCTGGGCCTCTTTGATGGTGCCCCACACAGCTGGAGAAGCTGAGGATTCGCTCACATGATCTCACTGTCCCTTGTGGGAGAAATGATGGGCCAAGGTTTCTCTTGGTGCTGAGCTGCGCCACCTTGGGGAAGGGGTGACATAGATAAACTGACATTGTCCCTGTAACTCTCTTTAATGCATCCAACATCAGATTTTATTTTGTTCAAATGGTGCTGGAACCTTTTCACTGGGCTCTTGGGCTTCCACAGAGGCACTGTCCTCCATGAGTGATTGTCTAGATTGGTATTCTGTCTGGACTGGGGTGGGGTGGGGGTAGAAAACCTTTACTGCACCACGTCGATCCTGTCACTCTTCTCAATGATTATTTCTTGAGCACTTATATGCCAGGCACTATTCTAGTCCCTGGAGGTATAGCCACATAAGATGAAGTCATGGTGGAATTTGTCTTCTAAAATTATATGAGTTTCATTATTTGTAAAGTGGGAGTAAGAAAATTATATGCCTCTGGCCTGCAAACCCAAAGGTTGCTGGTTCGACTCCCAGCCAGGGCACATAACCGGGTCACAAACCAGGTCCCCAGCCAGGTCTGTAGCTGGAGGCAGGTGAAAGGCAACCATGCATTGATGTCTCCCTCTCCCTGTCTGTGTCTCTCCCTTCCCCTTTCTCTGAAGATAATAAATAAAATCTTTGAAAAAGAAAAGAAGAGAAAATTATATGCCTAATTAAGCTGTGAAGAGTAAGTAAAATCATTCACATAATAAGCTTGTCCCAGTGCCAGTCACATCATAATGTTTAATAAGTATCAGCTATTTCTATAGAGATCATACACAGTGGGAAGTACTCCTAGCTCTTGTCTCTTTTCAAACCACAGTTCTCTGACATGGGATGGGCATGCCGAATAGTGCAGGGGAAGGTGGAAGCCTGGAGCCTTGGAAGCCTGCCTTTTCCAGGCCTGGGATTGAAATGCAGGGCTGAGATCTGATGGTGTCATGAGGGTTGCGGCAGGGCCTCCTAAAGTTGTCATGAGATTACAGCAGGGCTTCCCCAAGAGCAAAGCCTGGAGGATGTGCACCAACTCCATCTACTCCTCCAACTTAGGCTGCTCTCGCCCAGAGCCGAGGTCAGAGGTGAAGGCGTCCACACCACAAAGCGAAGACTCAGTGGGGACCCAAAGCAACGTAACATGAGTTACATTGTGTGGAGTGCATTGCTGTTGTCAACTTTGGTTCACCTAATAGTTCCCTGCATTAGATGCCTGGCTTAAGTTCTTACACTTCAACGTATGGGATTAACTCCAATAGAAAACATGTAACCAGCCCAAAGCCAACATAGTTTAAGCAATGTAATATTTTTTATATGGGTCACATTTCAGAAAGCTGCTTTGTGTTGAGGAATGGGGTAACCACTACCGGGCATTTTACCTTGCCTTAGGGATACAACTCGGAGAGTTGGACTTTACACCCCAATTTGGCTAATCTGCTCAGACTCAGTATCTGTGCTCCTTTAAGTGGCCTTTAATATTATGAGGAAATTTTTACTATCATAAAGAAACATAACTGGACCATACTGTGCGATGTGTTCAAATTGGCTTACCACCTCTGGTGGCTGCTAGAAGAAATGAAAACACCTAGTGAGGGAGCAGGGATGCTTGTATGACCAGTTTCACATCCCACAGGGCTGTGAGCCTAAAGCCTGAGGTTAGGCCCTCAGGCCAGAGCTCTGACCTTTCTAGAGCTCTCTGAGATGGAAAAGGATGATTCTCCCTCTCACAGTCATTGTGATGTCTATACGAGATGCTATGCACAGTAAACCTGGCGCACAGTAGGTGCTCAGCAAAAACAGTTGGCCCTCCTTTCCATCTCCTGCATAGGAGTTCACCTTCCTTCAGTGTTTTTTAAGAGTGTTATGAATGAAACCTCAGTACTTCCTTACTCTAGAGGGCCTGGCAATTAGAGCAGGGTCAGTGGGGGTTGCGGGGGAACTGTTGAGGCACTCAGTGTAAAGGTGCTTCCTGTGTGAGCCCCTTGTTGGCGGCAGGGGGAGGGGCAGGCGATTTGGCGCAGTCCGTCTCCCTGCGCTGCAGCCGTGTTGCAGGGTCGGGCTTAGCTGGGCGTGCTCTCCTCGGATAAGGCACGTGTGAGAGCTACTCTCACCCTGTGTTTAAACCATTTAATGCAGTGCTTGGCATCTGTTTGTTTGTATTCTGACATTCAAAATTAGAGTTGACAAACAATATTATGTTGCGTACAGCGCAGTGGTTCCGTATTTATATAGCTTGCAAAGGCATCACCATGCACAAAATTATTATTATATTATTGACTGTATTTCCTATGCTGTACTTAGTATTTTACAATGGGGAGTTTGTATCTCTTAATACCCTTCACCCTTATTGCCTCTTCCCCACCCTCTCATCCTTTTCCCCCCTGGAAACTCTCAGGTTGTTCCCTGTACCTATGAGTCTGTTTCTGTTTTGCTTCTTGGTTTTATTTTTTAGATTCCACATATAAGTCTTTCTCTTTTGACTTATTTCACTTAGCATAGTATCCTCTAGGTCCATCCATGTTGTTGCAAATAGCAATATTCATTCTTTTTTATAAAGAGTCATATTCCATTATAGGTATACATGTGTGTGTAAAGAATATATTTCTATATCTCTATATCTGATATCTGTATATCTATATCTGTATGTTGATCTGATGGATACCTAGGTTGACAGATTGATTTCATGTTTTGGCTATTGTAAAAATGCTGCAATGAACATAAGGTTGTGTATATCTTTTTGAAATATTGTTTTCATTATCTTTGGGTAAATACCCACAAGTGGAATTGCTGGGTTGT
Source organism: Noctilio leporinus (assembly GCA_004026585.1). Taxonomy (NCBI): domain Eukaryota; kingdom Metazoa; phylum Chordata; class Mammalia; order Chiroptera; family Noctilionidae; genus Noctilio; species Noctilio leporinus. The sequence goes on along the minus strand of PVIW01000166.1, from coordinate 629,862 downwards.
ATGGTAGTTTCATTTTTAATTTTTTGAGGAGCATCCATATTGTTTTCATACATCAATTTATAAATGAAACTAATAGCGTACACAGTTCTCTTTTCTCCATATCCTTGTCAACAGTTGTCATTTAGTCTTTTTGGTAATAGCTGTTCTGATAGGTGTGGGATGATATGTTACTGTAGTTTTGACTTTCATTTTCCTAATGACTAGTGATGTTGAGCATATTTTCATATATCTGTTGGCTATCTGTATGTCTTCTTTGGAGAAATGTCTGTTCAGGTCCTTGACCCATTTTTTAATTGAATTGTTTTCTTTCTTTGATGTTGAGTTATATGAGTTCTTTATATATATTTGAGTATTAACGCCTTTTCAGATGTGTCATTTTTGAATATCTCTTCCTATTTAGTAGGGGGATTTTTCATTTTGTTGATGGTTTCTTTTGCTGTGCAATAGCTTTATAGTTCTTCGATGAAGCCCCATTGGTTTATTTTTGCTATTGTTGCTTTTACTCAAGGAGACAGATAGAAAAAGATACTCGTAAGACCAGTGTCAAAGAAAAAATAATACTTGTGCTTCTCAAACTATTCCAAAAAATTAAAGAGGTAGGAGCACTTCCAAACCCATTCTACCAGGCAAGCACTACCCTTATACCAAAACCAGGTAAAGATACAACAAAACAAGAAAATTTTAGGTCAGTGTCCATGTTCTGCTTTTGAATCCACCTTTCAAATACCTGGCCACACTCTTATGTGCCTGGAGCAGCATCAGAGTTTAGAAATTTAGGGAAAAAGTAAACATATCCCCTACCTTTAGTAACTCAACAATGAAGTATCAGAGAAAGTACTGTATAGAAACAGATATACATGCACATACTTATGCATGCATATACATGTGTGCTTGCTTACATGTATGTGTGTATGTTTTGGGAGGCAGTGTCCCGGAGCGAGGGAAACACTCAGGGTGAGAGATCCGAAGTTGTGAATGGACTGTGCCTGTCGCTGTGGTTTAACTGCTGCAAGACCTTGTGAGCAACCTGTAGCTATGGCTGGGGATAGCATGTCTTAGCTTCCTTGCACAATGGTGGGTTTCTTTGGATGGCACCTGATGGTTATTATGCTTCCTTTTCTGGGGTTGTTACCAGGGAATGAATGGGTGACTCACTCAACTTGGGCTTCATCAGACTCTTGGGAGGAAAAGTTATGTGAGTGTGTGGGAGTGCAGAGGGCGTAGCAAAGGGATCAAGGACCCACGCTGGAGGCTTAGTAGTTGTTGAAATTTGTCAAGCTACTTAATCATTCTGAACTTTAGATTCTTCATCCATAACTGGAAATAATAATATCTATCTTGCAGAGTTCTTGAGAGGATTCGACATAGTGTAGTAACCCGTAAAATAGATTAGTACAATGCTTGGCACGTATGAGTTAGTATTCGCTCTATCTCACCTGTTACTGCTGTGCCCCCCTCCCCACACACATGCAGATGCAGTGTGAGCATGGTTAACGCATGCTTTAAATCTCGTATGGGGCTGGGGTTGTTGAGGCACACAGGCATGCACATTGCTGTCCAGAGTGCTGAATTATCATTGCACAGGTCATGGCTGTCACTTCCAACCCCAGGCCACCTTTGATGTCTACTTAGGCTCTCTCTGGGCTCCTGAGCCAGGAATGCAGGAATGCTAAATGAAGAGAAGCAAACTAAGGCTCTTGGGTTAGTCACTAAGACATTTCTATGGCAACGAAAAGAGACATCATGGTCTCAGATATTTATATTAGCAAAGAATAAATCCAAGCAGGGCTGACATTGCTGACAAAAGTAAGACATGTGTTTTGTGATGAAGGACTGTGCAAGTGTAAATATGAATAATAAATCTGGGTCGTTAGCAGAACCCTGGAGGGTTAAGGATTGTGTGAGTTATCATTATTAGTTGGATTAAAACAACGTTTTAATAGATGCTTAAAATTTTGGTTCAGTAAAATATATGTCATTTTCATAATGTCACAGAACAGATACAACTATTACTTTATAATATATGTGGTATATTTTAAGTACATTGAAAATTTAAGCACACTTCTGACTGTAGTAAGTTTTTTGCTAGTGTGAAATTTTGAGGGACACGTGTCTCTGCCATTCTTTTTACTGGGTACACAGTGATGATCCTGGGTACATTACTTTCTCTGGGTCCCCTTTCTTATTCCCTCTTCTCACAAAGGCTCGAGCTTCCGGAGCAGCTAGCATCATCTGCCTGTTCATGTCTACCTATCAGTCAACCCTTCCTTCCTTCCTTCCTTCCTCCTTCCTTCCTTCCTTCCTCCCTCCCTTCCTCCTTCCTTCCTTCCTCCTTTCCTTCCTTCCTCCTTCCTTCCTTCTTCATTTCTCCCTCCCTCCTTTCTCCCTCCTTCCTTCCTCCTTCCTTCCTTCTTCATTTCTCCCTCCCTCCTTTCTCCCTCCTTCCTTCCTCCTTCCTTCCTTCTTCATTTCTCTCTCCCTCCTTCCTTTCTCCCTCCCTCCTTCCTTCTTTCTTCCTTCCTCCTTCCTTCCTTCCTTCTTCCTTCCTCCTTCCTTCTTTCCTCCTTCCTTCCTTCTTCCTTTCTCCCTCCCTCCTTTCTCCCTCCCTCCTTCCTTCCTCCTTTCTTCCTTCCTTGCTTGTTTCTCCCTCCTTCCTCCTTCTTTTCTCCCTTCTTCCTTCTTTCCTTCTTCCTTCCTCCTTCCTTCCTTCTTTATTCCTCCCTCCCTCCTTCCTTCCTTCTTCCTTTCTCCTTCCTTCTTCCTTCCACCTTCCTTCCTTTCTTCCAGCAAGCAAGCAATTAACCATCACCAAGCATGCAATTATTATCAACTGATCTATTGCATATTATTTATGCAATATTTAGTATTCTGTTTTGTGCTTTACACCAAGAGAGTAGCTTGTCTAATCTATTTGCTGTCATGACCTTGATCTTTGACCCAGTTCCTTCTATATCTGCTGGCGCTATTCCTTCCTTCAACAACCTTCATTAAGCACTTACTACATAAGGTAGACACTGTTCTAGGCAGTGAGGATACAGCAGTAAGTCCTAATATCTAGTGTCAAGATTACTGAGATAGTCTGATTGGTTCCCTGTTTTTGCCATTGACTTCCAATAGTTCATTATTAATATAGCCAGAGGTCCTTTTGAACCTAAGTCATGTCTTATCATGTTATATCATTTCTCTTCTCTAAATAGATTTCCACCTCTGTGAGTCAGTGGTTAGTGGTGAAGGTAATGAGAAGAAATTATTTCCTCTATCTATATTTTGAGGGCTTAGCCCATAGCACTCACAGATCCAACATTGGGAATGAGTGAAAGAAGGATTGGTAATATCTCCAAGTAATTTGTCTTAGCAACTAGAAAGATAGAGTTGCCAATTACTGAGTTCATGGAGACTGGCAAGAGCAGATTTGGAAATGAAAATTCCTAATCTTGTTTGAGACACAATTTTGATGTACCTCTGGCATTTAAATGGAGATGCTGAGCATATTGTTAGAGATACAAGTCTGAAGTTATGGCTGGCGATACCCATTCTGAAGTCATTAATGGTATTTAAAGCCATGAGTCTATACAAAATTGCCAATAGAGAAAAAATAAAAGGTCACTGGACTCAATTCTGAAGCATTCATCATTTAGAAGGTGGGAGGATAAGGAAACTTGGGAAGGAGACTGAATAGGAAAAGGTGAGAGTGAACCAAATGAGTTATATCAAAGGAAAATGTATTTCAATAAGGAGGTTGGGTCAAGGTCTAAAAATTGACTTCTGGGGTCACAGGAAGTCTTGATAAGAGCCTTTTTTTTTTTTTTTTAAAGAGGAACAGTGGAGTCAAAAGCCTGGCTACATTGTGTTCAAAAGAGAATAAGAAAAGAGGAAATAAGACAGAGTAATGACAGCCCTTTCAAGGTAACTTGAAATATATCAAGGGACATCATGATTTTTCAAAGGGCCGGGAGCGACTAAACCGTGGGTAGCTTTGTTATTGCGGCGTGGTTCTGTCATTTCCCAATGCTGCACTGGCCTAAAGAGACAGCAGGTTGACTGTGGCTCAGCGCGGGCTCGGAGTCGGCAAGAGGCTGCACCACCTATAGCTCCTCTGGAAGGCTTGTCATACAGACTCTCATAAACTAACGTAAGAAGGTAATAACAGCAGTAACAGTAATAGCAAGAACAGGAACAGCAGCAGCTGGTAACAGGACACTAGAATTCTCACCACACTCACAACCCAATGAGGATGATATCGCTGTTAGTTCTCTTACAGACCTAGAAGCATGTAGACAGAGGTTTAGTCCTTTGGCATATTTGGTGAGGTCCCGACTTTTATTGCTTTTTCCATGGAGGCATTATTTGAAGACCCCACTGATGAGCAAGGATATGAAAGGACATTTCAGAATCAATGTAGAGAATAAGTAAAGGCAGTTTTCCCCATAGGCTGCTGGGCAGCCCGAGGCCTCACTTTTCCTTCCTACTTCAGTTCCCCCTCTCTTCTCTTGGGAATACAGGTGCCACTTTTAGTCGCTGCTGCTGGGCCACCTTTTGGCACCTTGCGTGGTTGTGGGAGAGTTCTGTTTCTCCTGCAGTCCAGCTCCTGTTGGACTCTGCGGCCCCCGTGCCTCCAGCTCTTCTGGTCCCACGTCGGGCTCACGAGCGAAGGACTTGCTTCATTCGGAAGGAAGCAAAGTGCAACGTGAGGTCACTGGTTCCCGCTAACTCTTAAGACCTTAACTTTCAGAAACATCTCAGCAATGTTTCCTAAACATTTACAAGAAACAAGAGGTATTTTGATAGGCTAATAAACTTTATTTAGTTTTAACAAATACCGAAGTTACTGGTTTACTATACCAATAGGAATTGCATGTTGTGCTATAAAGTCAAAGGCCAAAATAGTTCAGATAGCTACACTTCTAATTAAGACCTCAGCGCACGGTGGAGCGTGGGGAGGGTAACACTGAACAATCCATGGTCTATTCTTTTAAAAACAGTTCAGCCACTCAAGCTCCATTTATTTATAAGAGCCTTTTATGGAAAACTTGGAGAATATTGGATTCATTAACAACAATTGTAGGTTTCCATGAGTAGTAGCAGCTGGATCCATTGAAAGGGCCGGATGAACAAATATGAATTGACCATGACCTCCAGAAATTAGGGGTCTGTTTGAAGCCTGTTAGTGTAACAGTATTTTGTACAGTAGCTTTAATCTTTTTCTTTCTGGTTGGAATTAAGTGCTCATTCTTTTTTCCTGTTTTCTTTCTTACTGCCCTTTTCTCCTTGGTTTGCGTGTATATATGCACAATTTCTTATCTATTCCCATGGTATAGTTTTCTTTTTACTGATATTTCAATGAATGTTCTTGTATACATTTTATCCTGTAATAATAATTATATTGTTATTATATTCTGAATGGAAATACATATGTAGGTATTGAGTGCTTTTCCCCCGGCTTTATTAAGGTATAATAGAGAAATAGGCTTATCCATTTAGGGCAAACAAAGTGATGATTTGGTATACATATCAAGCTAATGAACACATCCATCACCTCACTGAGTTACCATTTCCATGTATGTGTGGTAAGAATAGTTAAGTTTCACTCTCTTGGCAAATTTCAAGCACGTTAACAATATAGCCGCCATTCCTGTAGGTTAGATCCGCAGAATGTCTTCATCTTCTAACTGGAAGTTGTGCCTTTGACCAACATCACATTTCCTCTAGCTCCTGGCAACCATTGTGCTACTCTCTGGTTCTGTGAGTCTGACTTTTCAGATTCCACATATAAGAAAGACCATTCAGTATTTGTCATTTTGTGTCTGGCTTATTTCACTAAAGACCTCTTGTTTTATACATGTTGCAAATGACAAGGTTTCCTTTTTTTTTTCCCCCATGGGCTAATATTCTATTTCATATGTAAAACACACCCTCTTTATCTTGGCTGTCATGGATAATGCTATCGTGTGATTAAAAAATATGTTTATTCATTATAGAGAGAGAGGAAGGAGGAAGGGAGGGAGAGAGAAACATCGATGTGAGAGAGAAGCATTGATGATTGATTGCCTCTCACATGATCCCTGACCAGGGTTGGGGATTGAACCTGCAACCTAGATATGTGCTCCAGGTGGGAGTCGAACCCCTAACCTTTCAGTGTATGGGATGATGCTCTGACCAACTGAGCCACACTATCCAGGGCAATGCTATTGTGTGATGGCCTTGGACTCCTCATCCTCTACTAAGCCCAGTAGAATCAAGATCGGAAGATAACTGAAATATTTAAGGAGAGTTTTCTGCAACTAAACTATGAAAAGTTTTTGGAGATGAAAAAAATGAAAAGCACCAAGGAAATAAAAATGCTCTGCATGACTGGTTTGCCATTATGTAATCTTTAAGGGGTTTTTCAGCTGTTAGAGGCTTGTTATGAAAATTATAAAATAAATTATTTTAGCACCGTTATTTTCTCCTCTTCTTTCATCTTCTTAATTCTTTTTTTCTCTTCTTATTCTTTATCATTATTATTAATTTATTTATTTTAGACACAGCTACCCTTCCTCGTCTTGGATCTATTCAGCAGACCCCTGAGTGAACATGATCTTGTGTGAAAGCCTACCCAGAATGGGAAATGTCTGCCCTTGCTACACAATCATGTCAAAAGCCCTTGATACTGATCCAACACTTTCCTGGTGCATTTAACAATGATCTGATGCTCCTTCAAGTGAGGCTGTTCATTAGTATATTTGTGTCTCTACTGTCCTCAACTCCCATTGAGGGAAAAAGAGCTCTGGGGGTAGAATTTGTGAACCTGCATGTGAATCTCTTTTCTGCCACTTATCAGCTATATGGCTTTGGGCAAACCATTTAATCTTTCTGGGCATCTGTTTCCTTAGCTATAAAATGTGGTTAATAATACCTGACTTCTATATTTGTGCTGGTTAAATGGGATAATTTTGATAGACTAAAAGCTGATTGTAAATTGTAAAGTTCTATTTAATAATATATAAATTATAATGATAATAATTTCATTTGAAAGAATCTTCCTGTTCTGGGCTAGAATTTTTCATACAACGTAGTCTACTTTAAGTGATCCAGTATAGATAGACCATAATTTATGGAACCATCTTCTATACTGGGCAATTATATTGTTTTAGACTATTTGGGCCTATAAGAAATACTACAGTTGACACGCTCATGCATAAATTATATGTCTTCACTTTTGAATACAGGTACCCTCCATGTAAGACAGCCCTTCTATAGGATGGTTTCACTCTAACACAGTTTGAGAATTGGGGAAAACCCTCATACAACATGGCATCACAGAACATGGTTTCACTTTAGTGCAGTTTGAGAACTAGAGAAATCCCTGAACAACACAGAGCATAGTAAGGGCTTTTATTTTTATTTTATTTTATTAATATTTTAAAGATTTGTCATTATTTTCAGAGAGAAGGTCAGGGAGGGAAGAAGAAAGGGAGAGAAACATCAACGTATGGTTGCCTTTCACCTGCCTCCAGCCAGGTCCATAGCTGGAGGCAGGTGAAAGGCAACTATACGCTGATGTCTGTCTCCTCCCTACTTTTCTCCCTTCCGCTCTCTCTAAAAATAATAAATAAATTCTTTAAAAAAATTAGGGAAATCTCTGAACAGTGTAGAATATCATAAGTGCTTTTATGAGCAGGATATCTCATTTGAAGTTTTTCATTCAAGTGTGGATGTTGCATCAGATTTGCCTGCAGAATTTCAAAATTTATTAGAATTTTAAATCCATTTTGTTTGTGGAATATTAAGTAGAACATATATATATATATTTTTTTTTTTTTGCAAAAAGACAGTATAGAAGTCAAGATAATGCTGAAGAAAGTTCAGAGGATGAAGATACCTTGTCAAAAAGAAAACACCCTCAGTTAATGGTGATTAGTAGTGATAATAAAGAAAACATTATTTAATGCACATTAATATGTTATACTTTTGGCAAAAATTGCTTTAATAAAGATACTCCTCTTAATTATAAAAATGTAATAGTATGTATTTTTAATTTTTGAAACCTAACACCCTTTTTTGTACTAGTTCCTTATTTTGTATAACATGGATTTGCATAATACGGCATTTCTTAGGAACCTAATAACCGTGTTATATGGGGGTTACCTGTGTCTCTCTGCAGATTGGCTCTGGAAGGCCAGCCCCTTTCTACCAGGGCTGCCATTCCTCTGGGCTCCTGTCTCATTGGTGTTGCTTCTCTGCTCTCTGGAGAGTTCCTTTTCCCACATTCTCTCTGGGCTCCAGAAGGGCCTGCAGAAAGGCCTGGGCAAGGGTGGGGTTGCAAGAGGGTGGCTTTTGTGATCGTTGGATGGTGAACTGGACTAACAATGCCCCTTTGCTATGGGGACCTGTTTAGGAAAAGAGTCGGCTCTGCCCAGGGATGGGATGGACAAGAGAGAGACAAGGAGGGGGGAGGGCATGCGTGCACTATGTATGTTCCTGCCCAGAATCCCTGTGGAGGTCCCCAGGGCTCTCCCCAGCTGGGCCTTATAGGATTACATTCGAATTCACAAGTCAGCCTCTGCCAAAGAGAGCAGTTGCGTCTGCATGGCCCCCACCCCCCAACGTCCAGAGCGGAGGGTGGGGCAGCCCCCCTCCCGGCTGTTAGCAACTCTGGCTTCCCCGTGAGCTGAGCGGCCTGTGAAACGTTGGGGAAGACCTGCAACCCTCCTCCCTGGGTGGATATCACCTTCTTCCTTTGGATTTTATAAAGAACCTGATCCTCTTTGCCTGAACGCAGCCAAATAAACGGGAGTCTCCGAGGAGGTTGATGGCTCAGTCATAGATGTCCCACAGCGACGTCTGGTTTTGATGTATTGCTGATGGATGCGATCATGCTTACAGAGCGAGATCACTTTTGCCAGTTTGAGAGAAAGGTCATGTTTTTAATTTAACTTAATTTCCTACACCAAAGAGAATTTTCAATAGGATATTCGACTTTTGCACCTTTAATGAGACCAGATGCTCTGGGGCCTGCAGCAATGAAGAGAAAACAGATTTTCTAGTTTACACTTCCACGTTGTGCCTTTTCTAAATTGGGCATGAGCAGTTCCTTTAAGGGTGTCCTTTCTCATTGGGCTTTCTTTTCATTCTTCCCTCTCTTTCTCTCTCCATTTTTCTGTCTTCCTTTTTCGCCCTCCCTTCCTCTCTTCTTCCTGCTCCTTCTCCTCCTCCTTGGGGTTATCTTTGATTGAGCAGAACATGGGCGAAGCAATGTGCTTGTAGCTTTACAAACATGTAGTTAAAGATGAGGGAACCAAGACTCAGCAAGGCTAAGTCAGCAGTGTAGTATAGATTGTGCAGTGGAATGATAGGCTGCGTAACATGGTCATTCCAAGGTTGGGTACTGAGACTACCTTTTCCGGGCTCAAGTCCAGGTTTGGTCATTTATTTGTGGATGACCTAGGAAAGTTACTTAACATTTTGACCACCCACTGGTCTTTCTTGATTGTCTTAAAATTTTCGGTTTAATTTTTTGTTTAATGATGCTGATTATATATCCAAAAGGGCATATGTCTAGTTTATAGACTAAGGACATGAATGCCTGGATACCTTTCAACCAGATTGGAAATAGAACATTGCCTGTACTTTGGGAGTCTTCTTCTATTTGTTCTCCTGTGATAACCCTTATCCTTACTAAACCCCTTAAACTAACCGTTATCTTGGATTTTGGTTTTATGTTGTTATTTTTGTTTTTATGTAAATGCACTACTTAACACATACACCACATTCCTAAACTATATTTTTATTTTACTTCAAAACAACTTTTAAACTATTTTTGTGTAATTAGCCATGTAGTTTTAATTCATTTATTTTCAGTGCTAAATGAAATGCAGTTATATGACTTTATCTCAATTTATGTAGTCTCTTCTCCATGGACATTTCAGTTGTTACAGCTTTTGAAACAATTTTTTAATGCACATGATTAGACTTTTCTGTTGAGGTTTCTCTGGGGTACTTATCTAAGTTTGGTATGGTTATAGTCATGTATCTGCAGATCTGTGTCCAACTGCTTTCTAAATATGCTGTAACCCATTTACTCTCTGACGGGTAGGATAGACAGTTTCTGTTTCTCTACTTCTTTACCAGCAATACGGTATTCTCAGATTTTAATCTAAGAATGCCAACATGGTGAATGCAAAATACACCTTACTATTTTGACTAACATCTTTCATTTCCGGTGAAATTGAGCAGCTCTACATAGTTTCTAGTTATTTGCATTTTCTCTTAGGTAAAGTGCCTCTTCATATTTGTTTTGTTTTTGTCTGTTTCCCTGCTTACAGTCTCATATTCTGTTATTTATTAAATGGGGGACTGTTCTGGAAGCTCTCCAATCATTCTATGCACTGACTCAAACACTGATATTTTGATGTGGCTCTCTCTGTGCTCTCACATGCTGTACCCCTTTCTCTGAAATGTGCTTGCATGTTTTAGGCATTGGTGCCAGCTCCTGGCCCTGGCTCCAAGATCAAGGACAGTATAAAAAAAGTCCCCCATAGAATAGCCCAAGAGAATTTTCTGGCTTTCACTGATTATTTTAAAATTCCCATTGACAACCAAATATAAGATCTCCTTTTTCTTGTTTATATTCTGTTAAATATTTACAAGTTGAGCACGTATTTATGACTGGCCGGAATCCAGATTTTTCTGTCAAAGGAAAATCTCTTCTCTTTTTCTGGTGTTGTTCACTCGTAGAATTGAGAAAAACATTTAAAGCCTAGGAGATTAATTCTTCCTGTTTCTACAAAGTTAGCTACACAACCATAGTTTATTTTTAGGATAATTTATTACACGCTCCTTCGTGGCTCTGTTTCTAACTCATGTTTTCCTTCAGATCAATGATTTCAAAAGAATCAACAAATCAAAACAAAACACAACTCCCCCAATCCAATAAATCAACTAACCAACAAAACCCAAAATCCAAACCAGTACAAAACACCCCAACCAGCATTTATCAAATCTTATATTGCCCTTTGATTTAGACCAGAGACTGCACAGGAAGAGCTAAAATTTCTTGCATAATTGCCATTGTCTGCCCCTACCTCACCTTCTCTTTTATCAGAATAGGGATCCCTAAACCAAAGCAGAAAAATGAAATGTCAGCAAGGGGGTGTCATCAGAGAGCCCTCACTCCTATCCCTCATAACAACAATAATCTGGCAGCCACCAGTGGACAAAAGGTGCCTCTGTGGAAGTATTGGGATCCAGGTAGGAGTCTGTGAAGCCCCAGTGGAGCCCAAGACCTAGGAGGACCATTTTGGGAGGACAGTTGCACACCCACGTGGCAGGATCACCTACCGTGGTCCAGGTTACAGACTTGGAAACATCCCCATACCCCTGTAGACCCGACTACAGCCTCAGTTGTTCTTGAGCCTGCCAATGCCATCTGCCAGCCCGTGATCTGGCTCCAGCTCCTCTCAACCATGCTCTGGGATGGGTTCCGCCTACCCAGGGACCCGGTGGGACGTGCACTCCTCTGTATCCCATGAGGCAGGCCTGCTGACCTTGGGCCTGGCTGTGGACCCTGCAGGAGCTCTGTGACTTCGTTCAAGCAAAACCCAACCACGGTCTAGGGCCAGTCTGCCAACCCAGGGATCTATCTGCCCAGTGGTCCAACTGTGGGCTCTGAAGTGGGCTTCTGTCCCAGCACCAGCCCTACTGCCCCAAGTCCTAAAGGCAGACCTATCTTCTTAGGGATGAGGCAGGATCCACACCCATCTGAGCTTTTGGCACCAGGCTTGCCAACTGTGGACCCCACTGTGGGCCCAGTAGCAGCCACATAACTTGGTATTAACCCTGCCCAACTGCAATATTGACAATTCCATCACCTGGAGATGTGACAGGAGAAAATCTTTACCTGACAAAATCAGTCCACAAAGACTGGAAGAGATGTTTGCCCCTTCAAACACACTGATGAAGACACTGGTGCAAGGCTACATGGAACAGGGGACATCAAGGAAGTGTGATACCATCAAAGGAAATGAATAAGGCTCCCGTTACCAACCCCATAGACATGGGGTTGCAGTCTACAAATTCCCTGACAAAGAATTCAAAATAATCATCTTACAGAAGCAAAACAACAATATAAAGAATTAGGAACCATAAAAAAAAGGAAACAAATTCTGAAGCTGAAGAATATAGTGACTGAACTGAAACAACTCAGTCTTAACAACAGACTTAGTCATGTACAAGAAAGACAAATTATGGCCCTGGCTGGTAGCACAGTGGATAAGGCGCTCGCCTGCGAACCCAAAGGTCGCAGGTTCGATTCCCCAACCAGGGCACATAACCAGGTTGCAAGCCAGGTCTCCAGTCAGGTCTGTGGCTGGAGGCAGGTGAAACACAACCATACATTGATGTCTCTCTCCCTCTCTTCCTCTCTCCCTTCCCCTCTTTCTAAAAGCAATGAAATAACAAATTATTCTAAATTAACATGATGAGTATAGTTAATACTGTTGCATACTTGACATTTGCTATAAGACTAGATCTTAAGTGGTCTCACCACAAAGCTATGTCAGATGACATATGCACACATTTCACAATGTATACATATCTCAAATATCATACAGTATACCTTAAATCTGCACAACTTTTATCTGTCAATTATACCTCAGTAAAGCTGGGATAAAACAAACAGGAAAAATGGGATGTAAAGGAAGTCAGAAGGTTCAAGGTTTGGCCACTTATTAAGGACCCAGCGATGTTCTCATGGTATCAGAGGTTCAGCTCAGTATAAAATTGCCAAGTGGCTGTGCGAACTTTTGAGTCATAGGCAGTGAGTGATGCCTGAATGGGGTGGTGGTGGTGGAGGGGAGGTAGAAGTCTCTTGAAGGTGCGTTGTCTTCATTGACTTTCCATCTTGCCTGACAGCAGTTTAGTGGTGTGGAGTGTCTTCCCCTGTCTCCTGCAGGCTTGGAACAGAGCTCAGAAGCAGATCAGAAAGTCAGACCCAGTCCTCAGAAGACTGGCTTATTGAACGATCTCTCCCCAAGGAGGCATGTGAATATCCTGAAAGTAGCACGCGGCTTTCATCGGGAGGTTATGAGATGGTTGAAATGACTGTGGAAGGGTAGCTCCTATTTCATTTCTATAAGGCTGACCAGGATGCAGCCAGGATGGGCAGGGAGTATGTGTGGGCTGGTTGAAGACAGTGAGTAAGAATGTTTGAACTTCATGCTTTAAAATGCCTGAAAATTTTGTTGAATTTCAACAGAGCTGGAAACAAGGGTTTGGAGGCACAGTGCACTTCTCAACTGGAGTAGCTGGCTTACCTGTCTAATATGCATTTGATTCCATGTAAAATGTCATTTTAATAAAGGTGTATTATAATTTAGGTCCTCAGAGAAATGGAGCCTATATATATATATATATATATATCCACACACACACAAGCACATGCATACACACATATATATACACACATATGTATGTATGAGTGTGTGTGTATAAGTATATACTTATATATAGAGAGATTTATTATAAAGAATTGGCTCAAGTGATTATGGAGGCTAAGTCCCTAGATCTGGACCCAGCAAGCTGGAGACCCCATAGAGGCAATGGTTTAAGTTCTAGTCTGAGTCTGAAAGCAGCAGAAGGCACCAATGTCCCAGCTCAAAGACAGGCAGAGGGAGATTCTCTTATTCGGCCTTTTTGTTCTATTCCAGCCTTCAATGGATTGAATGAAACCAGCCCACACTGGGGAGAGGGGGCAGTCTACAGATTCACAGGTTTATTGCATCCAGAACTGCCTTCACAGACATACATACCTGAAGTAATGTTTAACCAAATATCTGGGTGCCCTGTGGCCCAATCCATTTAACATATAAAATGAAGCATCACAGTGCTAGGGTTATTGTGGTGATCACATCATAAGGTAGATAAATATCAAATCACTATTTATACAGGTTTGTACACCTGAAACTAATATAATATTGCATGCCAAACTACACTTAATAAAAATAAGTTAAAAATCAGATTCACCATCACAAAAGGGTTTCAACATTCAAAAGCCCAAAGAAAGTGAAAATCCTCGGTTCTTAGCATAGTCAGGTGGCAGTGATGGTTGTGGGCATGGTGCGTAAATTGAGACAGAGGTCTTTCTGGCCAGTTCGCAGTCGTGCACAGCTGTAGTTTATTCTCTAATTGTCAAGTTGTCTTTGCAGGACATTGGATATGAACAGTGTCTAAGTGTGCTAATATCCTCAGGCACAGTCTCTCGGATTTTCCAAGACTGTCAGTTCCTGCCTTTGTTAGCAGTCACTACTGTTCTCGTAAATCCTATTCCACCGCTATCGATGGATGATGAATGTCATGACCCTTTGTGACATTGCACTGGCTAGTCTGTCCTTCTTGCCGTCTCTCCTGGTCCCCTGGAAAAATCAAGTTGGGTTGATTGGGTTGATTGAGTTGCCTAGGATTGGTTTTTTGTTTCTGTGTGTATTCCAGATCATAGTTTCGGAAGGTTTGGTACTATTACCTGAAGAGTCCCTTAACACACAAATCCCTGGGCCTTATTCCAGGGATCTGGAAAAGTGGATCTGGGGTCAAGGTCCTAGGACGACCTCTAACAAGGGCGCCAGGATAGTGCCGCTCTGGTACGCTTTCCAGTTAGTGTAACACCTGATAGCTTTTTTATTATTGCCTGTGATTTCAAAATAAATACTATTTTATATTATTTTGAACGACTTTCCGCGATTGGTTCTTTCTCACCAAGTTATCGGCTCTGAGAACCGACTCTTACTCAGATTTTGATCCAGTGTGAAGCCTGTTCGCACCATGCCCAGCACGCACATTCTGATGGAGTAAAAAGGGAAGAAAAAATGATCGCAGCACTCAGGGCCCCAGGCTCACCCTCACACCCTCATGCCACATGTCACCCAAATCCTGGAAATTGTGACCCCCTCACTTCCTGCAGCTACTCCCGGGCAGCCTGGAGACCACCCTGCCTCGGGCTGAGAAGTGAGAAATTCTGAAAGCAATTGAGCACTGTAAATTTTCACAGCAGCTCCACCGAAAGCTGTCGGGCACAGATGTTTCTGTAACTGTGATACGCTGGGAACATTCCCCGGGCTCCAGGCACACAGGCGCTCAGCCGCGCTTCCACCTGGGTGCTTCCCCGGGCCAGCCTCGCTGCATCCAGGCTGTAATGGGAACCAGGTGGCAGCATGTGTCTGCTGCAAAGGAGCTGAGCAAACTTCGTGCCCTAGACCTAGTCCCTCCTTCCCTCCTGACCCAGCTCCTTCCTGGGGAGCTGGCTTTGGCGATGGCGGCCCCTTGTCCGAGATGGGCCTGCAGCGTCCCATTTGCTGTGGGGCGGAGCCAGGGAGACCTGCCAGCTGCTCCCTGATAGGCTGTGTGGAGAACGGAATTGGGAAAAGGCTCAGGTGGTGTGAAAGAATGAGATTATTCCCAATGCCTTCTGAGTCATCAGGGTCACTGCTGTCATTTAAAAACCCCACAAAAGGATTTCGAAACTTGTGACCCGTTCCTTCCAAACTGGGCTTGCCGTTAGCCGTTCCTGCCCTCGCCTAGAGGTAGCTCTCTTTGCTCCAAGGCTCTTTCTGCTGGTGGGAACTGGAGGAAGGCTAGGAGTGGCTCAGGGGGACATCTGCCACTGCCTGAAATGTACGCAGCCACACTGTCAGGAGTTCAGTGGACAGGGGACATTTCTCACAAACATTTCCAGTTGGGATAACTTGAACCTGTGCCTGCTGTTGCCAAGGGAGCCAGGAGGTTAGGGGATGAAAGATGCAGAACTGGAGCCCTGAGAAGGGAGACAGTGTGGTGTCAGGCACCTCGTGGCAGGAGCACCTGCTGCGGTCGGGGTCCCGTCCTGGGGAGTGACTGTCCTTGGGCATGCCATGGCCAGTGTTGCTGGATGACAAGCCTTCTCCCTCTTATTTTCACAGTTTTCTTAACGCAAGTGGCTGACAGACCTGCTTTATAAACCCGGGAGTAACCGTTATGTCTTAATTTTGTCACCATTGTGGAACATTATCTATACAACTGGCAAGTTTACCCTCAACAGTATTCACAGGTCTTCTAAGAATCAAAAGGAGTGTGTATTTTCAGCTTTAGCTTGTATTTATCTTATTCATCTTTTTAAAAATTCTCACCTGAGGTTATGCTTATGATTTGAGAGAGGGGGAGGGAAGAAGGGAGGGAGGGAGAGAGAGATGCCGGGGAGACATCAATTGGTTGCTTCCTGTATGTGCCCTGGTGGGAATCGAACTCATGTCTGGACGATGCTCCAACCAACTGAGCCACCCAGCCCGCACTCTTATTCATCTTGTTGAATCTATAATATTTATCTACAGGAAGAAAAAAAGATTCCAAGACAGTATATTTGCTGTAACTCAGAGAGGTAATATGAAAAGAAACTTCCATAAAACCAAATCAAAATAAAGAAACCAAACTATTAGAATAAGAAAGTTCAACAAGTTTGTTGGCTCCCAGATCAATTTAAATACATTTAATATTATTTTTATCAGCAATAATCAACCATCAACTAAAAATAAAATAAGGTATCCTTCATAATATTAATAAAACTATCAAGTATTTAGGAATTAGCTTAATTAAGAGCATGCAGATTTCTATAGAAAAAAATGTTAAATGTTATTAGAGTACAACCTACTTGAGGACATCATGAAAGGGCAGGATTCTTTGGAAGAGATAATAATACTGGGAAAAATAAAAGGCAGCAGGAAAAGAGGAAGACCAAATAGGCATGGCTACACAGAAACTGCACAGGGCTGTTGAGGACAGGGTGTTGGTGACATCACTCGTTCACATCATCACCAGGAGTGAAAGCCAGTGCGATGGCATGGAACACACGTAGAAGATTATTTAAGCAGAGCGACATTCCTCATTCTTATATAGAATGAGTCAATATTATTCAGCTGTGTTATTCCCAGATTAATTTCCCAATTCAATACAATTCTGTTTAAAATTCCAGTGAGGCCCTGGCTGGTGGCTCAGTGGATAAGGTGCTGGCCTGTGAACCCAAAGGTCACTGGTTTGATTCCCAGCCAGGGCACATAACCAGGTTGCAAGCCAGGTCTCCAGCCAGGTCTGTAGCTGGAGGCAGGTGAAAGGCAACCACACATGGATGCTTCTCTCCCTCTCTGCCTCTCTCCCTTCCCCTCTCTCTGAAAATAATAAAATCTTTAAAATAAATTCCAGTGAGATATTTTAAAGGACTCGATAAATGTATCTAAAAATTATGTAGAAAATTAAGGTTCATGTATAGGTAAGACAACATTTAAAAAATAGAGAAAAGAAGGGATGTTTTCTTGCCAGCTCATAAGACATGTAACAAAGAATAATATTCATGTAAAAGAGAAAAATTATCTAATTGAGCAGAATAGAGAACCTAGGGACATACATGTATCTATGTATATATCTATAAAACATCTACCATCTATATTATCTATATGTATTATGTGCATATCTATGATTGTATGTGCATCTATCTACATGTGTATTTATATCTTTAATATTCAAGAAAACTGGCACAAATATCAAAGTAAACTTGATAACATACAAAAGTGAACCTCAGATGGATTAAAGACTTAATTGTTGAAGGAAACACTATAATGTTAGTTGAAGAAAGTAAAGGAGAATATTTTATTTTATTTATTTATTTTTTTAAAGATTTTATTTCATTATTTTTAGAAAGAGGGGAAGGGAGAGAGGCAGAGAGGGAGAGAGATATCAATGTATGGTTGCTTTTCACCTGCCTCCAGCCACAGACTTGACTGGAGACCTGGTTTGCAACCTTGTTATGTGCCCTGGCTGGGGAATCGAACCTGCGACCTTCGGGTTTGCAGGCCGGCGCCTTATCCACTGTGCTACCAGCCAGGGCCTAAGGAGAATATTTTAAAGGCCTAGGAGAGAGGAAGAAATTATTAAAACAGGATGAATAGCAGTTCATTGATAAAGCTGATCATGTCAGATTTAAGAATATTATGAAGTTAGTTAACTATTGGGATGATATTATTGCAATGTCTACTATGGACAAGATATTAGTATCTCTATGGCATAAAAAGAACTCTTTCAAATCAGTATGGAAAAAGAAAGGAACTTCACTGGAAAAATGCGCCAAGGTTATGAATAAACAATTCCACAGAGAAAATGCCTGATAGGCTTTCAGTCCCCCGACCTGTTTGGGACAGAAACCTATGTGGCAACAAAAGCCACAGCAGTTGAAAACCGGGGTGTTGGTTGTGGAGAAATTTGATTCTCTAGTTCTCATTTTACTTGGAGTTTGAAAGTTGGTGTAGCCCCTTTGGTTTTAGCAAACAGTAGATTCACTGACAATTCTAGGTGAAGGAAGTCCCAAGAAAGAGAAACATCCTGATCATTTGGGTACGATAGAGACCTCAGTGGTTAATTTAAAAAGAAAAGGGACAGTGTTTTTGTGCTGTGGGTAATACCGGTTACACAACCCAACTCCTGTACTTGTGTAAACAGTTTAGAGTACCCATTGTGTGCCAGGCATTATGCTCGAACCTGAGAAGGAGTCCAGATGACAAACACATACCTTTCTCCTAGACATCACAATGAAATGATTTTTTTTATGTCACAAGGAGTCAAGCTTTTTCAGGTTCATTGCAATCTTATTTCTCAAGTGAGAGTAAGGGCCGCTGTGCACTGATTACTGACCTGCAGTGCACCCGCAATGCAGATGAGCATGACCATACATTCCTCTGTGGGTGTCCTGTAGGTAAATTGAGTACGTATTAGCAATCAAACAACCGTAATTGCCATCATTCATTGAATGGTGTCTGTCGTGGGGCTCCAGGTCTGGGAAGGTGGCGTGGCCTAGCACCGCTCAGGCCCTGCCGTAGCACCGGGTCAGGATAGTCTTGTCAGAAAGAGTGTGTCTCACAGGACTGTGGTCCTGGCTGGGAAAGAAAGGCCTCACCTTGCGGGGACCTCTGTGCTTCTCTCTGGCTCTGGTCTGTTTGTTCTCTCCTTGCCTGGCGTGACCATGTTTACAAACCACCCAGCCCTTCCCATAAAAAATGACAGAAATGGGGGGGCCCAAATGAATCATGTTCTAAGCACAACAGTCATCTTTCTTCGTAATTTCATTCCACTGTGAGCACCAACAATATAACCACAGTAGTCCTACTGAAATTACAGGGTAATTACTCACTACTTTCAAATTGGGCTTGCCTGTGTGGGTACCATGCTTGAGCATGTAAATAAATGTTGTACGTAAAAAAATAAAATAAAATAACACAAAAACAACCACACGCTACAGAGACCATGGGGCCCAAATGAATCACTTTCTGAGCATCTAAGTCGCAGTAATCAATTACAGCTCCCTGTCACCAGGACAATGATCTTGGTAAGTTGGTGATCTTTCTGTGAGCTTCTTAAGAGAGCCATTAGGAGAGGGTGTGGACTCTTTTTTTCTCCTTTGATATGTTGTTCCAACAAGAAGCCACTTGCCTCTGAGGCCCTTCACTTGCAGAGCTTTGAAAGCTTTGAGTCCCAGCCTGGCAGCCTGGAAGTAAAGAGGATTCAGCAAATTCTGCCTGAGAGAAGGCATCAGACTGAGTTGAAGGCTGTTTCCTTCCTGCACCTTGTGGGGAAGGCTCAGCGTTTGGGGTTTTGCTTTCTTCCTCTTCCTGAGGAGTCTGCTCTTTCATCTCCTCTCGGCTCGTCTCTAACCAGGGATTAGATGGACTGGCAGGGCTGTGGGGTGGACCGAGTCAGCCGGCTGCTGCGCGAGTTGGTGGTGACTAGCCTAGGGCAAAGGAAAACAGGATTCTGTTTAAGGATGAGATCCCAGTGGGGTGGAATGTCGGAAGAAAGTTCTGTAAGAGTCATAGAGGCGAATAGGAACAGGCAGCTATTTTAACTGGGGAAGAAATCAGAGAACACAGGACTTTGACCTTGAACAGGGAGAGGTGCCCAGAATTCCATCAACGAAGGGGTGACTTCATGGTGCATGTGTGTTTGGGATGCAGGGTTGGGGTGGACACTTCCGAGCAGCATTGCCCTGTGTGCCCCCTTTCTGCTTGGTCTGCTGCCATCTGTCCTCCGCAGAGCTGGAGGGAGGGTACGTAGAACATGTCTGTCTGCAGAAATGGGTATGCAGAGTCATCCAGGAAGAGTGAGCACTGGGGCATGAAAGTCCTGGTCTGCCTTGGGCTTGCAGTATTTGCTGGGAGCATCTTCTGGTCTTTGTGACTCTCAGCCTCTCCCTTCTCCAGTATTTCTCTGAGGCCCTGTTTATCCCCTGTATCAATCCCCATGGAGGCAGGAGAAACCAGGGGAGCCCTGCAGTTCCTTCCCTCAGCTCGTCATGACAAGGGCCTGCTCCGGATGCTGCCCCCTCCATGTCCTCCAGGTTGGGATCAGGTTCCTGGGATCCTTCCCTCGGGTCACCCCTGCTCCATCCTGTTCCTAGTTACTAAATGACCAGGCCTGTACACACGGCACCTCATTAAATATTTGTAACAACCCACTGAAAGAAATTAGTATTATAGATGAGTACACTTAGGCTCGGCAATTTTAAATAATTTGCCCAAGGTCACATAGCTAATCAATGATGCATCTGGGGTAATGTCTGGAGTCTGTCAGACTTTACATTTTTTGCTTCCTTCTGTTACCCTTTTAAGGTATTTTCTGATATGGAGCAGGTAGTCCTTTCTTCTGAACTTGAATTCTGGGGTTGTTCACCAGTTCCCCACCAGAGGCCTCTTTGGCACTTACGTCCACTTCACACAGAGAGAAGCTGTTAAGACAGGCCAGCTGGTCCGTGATCTCAGTCCATACCAGCCTCCAAAATCAGGGAGCAAATGTTAGGAGTTGTTCTTGGCTCGGGAGTTTTGAACTAAAGGAATCTCTCCTTTCGTGATTGTGCAAATCTGATGTATTCTTCAACAAGTTTGCTCATTTTTTAAAAGAAAGATTTCAGAATAAAGTTGTTTTTTTTTCTTTTTGGTACCACTGCTGTCTCATTAAAGATAACTTTTTTTGTTATCAAAACACAAATTGGTATAAAAGAACGATTGTTTTTTGCAACAATTTGCCTCTGTAACCAGGATTTTTCTTCTTTTGAAATTGCAAAACCAAGACAAAATCCTGACTAAATTGGGTGCTGGGGGTGGTGTAAGATGGTAATTGCCATCCTCCATTTCAGATTTTCATCTTAATGAATTAACTATGGCTCTTACTGTTTTTATAATGGATACCTGCATTAATTTACTAATAACTGATTTCTTAAAGATCTATGTATTTGTTAGAATTGCCTAGCTTTTGTTTATGAAGAGGGTCCATCTACTGAAAATGTTTGAAAAACACCATAGAGGTGATCACTGTGAAAGCCCTTGTTTCCCCCCTCACTTTCACTGCCCCCACCTTTGCAGAACCCCCCTACTTGGTTGAGCTCAGTCTTCAGAGCTAGACTTTGACCCCCGGATCTGGGGATTTCTTTAAGTCCCTTCTTGCTATTTGGAGCCTTGTGTGAGGATTTCAGTTTTGCGAGGCCCAGCACCTGCCATGTTGCGAGGTCAGGACTTAGCATCTCCAGCTCAGCTGTGTGGAAGTAACTTGTCCTGAGGCCGCATCTGCAGTGGGCCCAGGGCCGGATTCCGGCTGGGTCCCCACTTGGGAGGAGCATCCTGGTCAGCTCTCCATCAGTTACTATCTGAGTGGGCCTCTGAGAGTCCCAGAGGTGAGCCCTGAAGTTTATATTGTGCTCGCTCACATGGGGCACCTCTGACCATGTGCCGAGAAGCAGGCTCCTAGGTGTGGCCCGTCCCGCCGCCGCCAGGAACTGTTTGCAGCCCTTTGGAACACACACGTTTGGCCTCTTCAAATACAGCAGTGCTGGAGGAAGCGCACCATTCTGATGCGATGCCATGCTTTGTGCTAGATGGTGCCCTGTGCGTTTTCTCTTGTTTGCTTCTGGCTGGAACTAAGTGGAATAAACAAAACAAAGAACCCATTAGAGAGCACTTGTGAGATTGGAGAACTCGCTTTTACAGGGGAAGAAGCAAAGGGAAGCATTTGCCACTAGGGCAGGGATTTATTTATTCTGCTGGTGGTTCTCAAATTACACCTAAGGGGCCTGATGCTGTTGGAGAGCCCTGAAGGGTTCTGTGTACATGGGTGGGATCGCTGGCACTTTGAATGGAGCCAAGGGGATGATTTTCATATATGTTCATTTGCCAAGGAACAAACAACAGGAGAAGGCAGCATGATCTGTTTTCAAGGAGCTCATGAGCTGGCTTGGAAGAACAGGCATGACATGTACAACATCATTAAAGACACCAGACAGTGTGTCTAGTCATGCATGGCCCGGCGCACCAGGGCCCAGGACGATGAGTGATGCCTGTAAGCTGGGGTCCTGGGGAGCCACTCGGAACACTGGGGCTGGTTTTGGTTCATGTCTGGTGGGGCACTTGTTCATGTCCTCTCCTTACAGTTTCCACGTCTGGTGTTCAGTCCTTGTTTCTGCAGAGCCCTCTGTTCCTGTTCCAAGGAGAAGAGAAGTACCCATTTGGTTAAGTAAGGAATTGAAGGGGCAGTAAGAGCAATGGGGTGCTTATGGTATTTATCATTCTGTGACCCAGCTTCTCCTTCTAATGGGACTAATAATAGTACCCACTCAGAATTTTGGAGGGGAAAATAAGATAATTGGTGTATTGAGGGGCATACAGTATATCTTCAGTATATGTAATTTCTATTTTTACTAAAAATTTCTGGTTTCTCATAACTTTTCCTTGCTGTGGGCTCCTGTGACCTGAACTCTAAATTTCCCTCAATGTTTCTGTCTTGACTTCAGGGCTTTCAAATTCCTTTCAATTTTGGTTGCCCTTGCCTGATTTTTCTTCTTGTTTCCAATAATGTTCTTAACAGAGAGTCTGGTTGTCTTAACTCATGTTTTTGGTGCAGCCATGCCATATGTGATGGGCCTTTTTATTAGCAGGCTTCTATCAGGTCTGTGCCCTTTTCTGATCCAATCCTCAGGGACTATTGGAGGGGGAAAAACATACTTACAAGGGAGTGTGGGCATAGCATATTGATGATGTGTCTCGGTGTTATGCTGTTTACCTCTCATAGCCTACCTCTGTGCGAATATCTGCCCAGTTCAGATCTACACACAAGCACGGTCTCTCAGTGCTGAGAGGACTCAGAGGTGAAAAATATATGGTCCTTGTGAGACCTCTCGATCAGGGAGTGGCTTGGGGAAGGGGGAAACAAAGTGCCCCGAGAGAGGGGACTGTATGTTAGCTTCTGAGAGCAGAGGGAGGAGACAGGCTGTAGAGGTCAGTGGTGAGTCCCACAGTCCGATGGATGTGGAACAAAGGCTCATGGGCAAAAAGATCCTGGGAGGGGACCTTGCAAGCAAATAGCCGCAAATGTGCCAGATTTCGTGCTAAACGCGTTCATTATTCCTGACAATAAGCCTATGAGGTAAGCACTTACCACTATCTACATTTCACACGTGAAGGAATGGTGCTCAGAAAGGTTGATTTGCCGCAGTCACACCGTGCTGGCCGGTCGCAAAGGCGTGATTCCAACCCAGGGATGAAGGTTCCCACGACAAGAACGAGGGCATGAAGGGAAGAAATAGTTTGAGCTCATTCCATCTGGAAAGACTCTTCAGTCGACTTGGCTGGGGCCCAGCGTGCCCACCGAGGAGTGTCGGGGGAGAGACTGGAAAGGTGTGCTGGGAAAAGACTGTGGAGGGTCTTGGAGGCTGAGTAGACTGGGGGTGGGGCCAGGGTCTCAGTTACAGCCTTTGGCTCCGGGCCTCGCATGTTGTGAAAGTTCAGCAGATGCTTTCTGAAGTGAAAAGGGATTTAGCTGCCAGGCGGAGTGGTTCAGGGGACGTTTTCTTGGATGCCATCTTGGGTGCCCAGGCCTTGTTCTCAGCCCACCTCTCCCTCTCTTGTTAACCTTTGCTCACTTGGGCACGAGGGTGATCTTCCTAAAGTCTAGGCCCCCTCTTGTTGCTGTCCTGCTGCCAGCCCTCCAACAGCTCTCCAGCACTCTCAGAACAAGTTCAAACTCCTTAGTGCAACATGAAGTTAACGTCCAGTCCGCATTCATCCCATGCTCCTGCCTTCCCCTTGCCACCCCTGAGCTGCTCACCTGTTCCAAACAGGCCGGCTGTGTTACAGAGTCCAGGTGACCCACAGGCTCTTGTCCTGCTCTGCCTGGGACTTGCGAGCTGGCATTGTTGTGTAAGCCCCTTTCAGGAACTAATTTGTCAGTCCCCATAGCAGCCCTGTCGAGTGGACTCTCTTGTTTCCATTTTATAGACAAGTAAACCAGGGCTCAGAGAGGTTACGATGCTTGTTCAGAGTCACAGGACTACTAGGATCAGAGACAGGATTTCAACCCAGGCAGCTGAACACCAAGGCCTGTACTCGCCACCCCCATCTCATGTGGTCTCCCTTTATTTTTTCAGTAGGTGGGTATTTTCCTATTTTGCATGGTCCTATCAGATGCCTCTTTTATGGAATCTTCTTGACAGCTTCCTTACCCCCAAGCCCCTCTGTCAGATGAACCACTCCATAGGGCTTTGTTTAATTCTATAATGGAATTTATCACCTCTTATTAGAGTCATTTTCCAGACTGTTATGTACTGAAGGTTTGTGTCCCTCCCCAAATTCCTATGTTAAATCCATCCTCAAAGTGACTATGGATGTATATTTACAGATAGGGTCTTTATGGAGATAAATCATATTAAGTGAGGTCATAAGTTTGGGGCCCTGTTCCATTAGGATTCATGTCCCTCTAGGAAGAGACACCAGAGAGCTCATTAGTCTCTGCCATATGAGGACCCAGGCAAGAAGAAAGCAGCCTTCTGCAAGCCATGAGGTATACTCTTATGACACTGTTAAGTTTACATTTGTTAAGTAGAACACAGGGTATGGATAGTGAGTCCAAGTTCAACAATGGGCTACAATTGCCATAGAGAAGTTTATTACTCAGAGGACTTCACGGAAGTACCCCGAGCACCTGGAGGGGCTACCCCAAAGGTCAAGCAAGACAGAGAGTGGACAGGGAGAGGGAGGACATGGGGCTCATGCCCTTATTAAGGTCCGTGTTGGAGTGCCTTGGGGTTCCCAGGCTAGGGCCTGATTGGTCAACTCCAAGCAGAAGAGCAGGGTTTTGGTGAGCCCCGAAGAGGTGTCATCTGAGGGATGCATCCCGCAAATGGGCCCTGGGAGGCAGGGGACTGACTGTTGATCACGGGCTGTTGTGAAGCTCCTGCCCAGAGTGGGCTGGTGTCCGTGTGAGGTCCCGTCAGGCTGCTGGGCTGAATAAACTGGGTGCTGGGGTGGCGGGGCCATGGAGTATCCTAGCCCAGCTCTCCACAAGCACCCTGAACAGAAAGGGACTTTGTGGGATCTGGGTCGGAGACTTACAGGCTCCAGAACTGTGAGAAATACATTCCTGTTGCCTAAGCCACGCAGCCCACGGTATTTTGTTATGGCAGCTCAAGTAGACTAATAAAAGCTCCTTCTTTCCTGATGGGGTCTCCCTTTCTGGAATGTGAGCTCCCCATTGGCAGAGATCCTGCCCGGGGCCCTGTATCCCCAACATCCAGCGTGGTGCTCGCTTACCGATCCAAAGTGAGGCCCCTGGAAGTCTGTGGCATGGAACTGTGCGTCATTGAACCCTCACTGCCTTCACCCTGCGATCCCACAGCTCCACCTCAACCCAGCGCACCCTCCTCCCCTGCCACGTTCACCTGCGCTCAGGCCCCTGAGATCCGGGAGGCGGGCTGCCTCTTGTGCACGGAGCTTCCACAAACTGCTAATTTACTAGCTTCTCGCAGAGGCCCGGCGGCCTGCTGTCTCCTCTGGCCCTCGTAAAGCGCACCCCCTTCCCCGCCCTGCGCCAGCAGCCGCCCTGCCGGCGGCCCCGGGCAGGATTTATGACAAGGATTCATCAGATTAGGAAGGATGACACGGTCCTTCCTCCACTGTGTACAGAATGCAGTCGGACCACATTGCAGGCCCCTCCGCCTGCTGAGCAAACCCACGTGGTCAGGCCTGGCATTTTCCAACCTGGCGTCATTTGGGAACATTTTGATTTGACAAGAAATAACTTTAGAAACATTCTGGAGCTGAAGAGAAATTTAACTCCTTCGGGCCCCCCTTGCGCTTCCTCCTGCTGGGCTCTGGGACATTCCCAGGGTGTGCGCACAGCAGTTTTGCTCTTTATCAGGATTCAGAGGCAGCCTTGGGCTTGAGTCCAACCCTCACTTCCCCTTCTAGGGACCGAACATTTTCTCCAGACCCTGAAAGGCACTCCTCCACCCTCCGCTTGTTCGAGTCTGTGAGAGGGAGCTCCCCACTGCCCTCCCGTCACACCCTTTCGTTATTAGACTGCATGGCTTCGTAGAAAGTTCTTCAAAACTTGAGAAAATGTTTTACCTCCCTCTGGCTTTTGCAACTACTGGCCTTCCTTTGGCCATCTTGGGCAAAAACCGAAGCAATAAAAATCTGCTTCATCTTTCACATAGCACTTTCCCTACGTTTGAGCATAGCAATAGGCCTCATTTGTGAAACATTTCCCAAGAGGGTGTACTTGCCTTCCCCTGGCTGGTGTGGCTCAGTGGATTGAGCGCCAGCTTGTGAACCAGAAGGTCGCCAGTTCGATTCCCAGTCAGGGCACATGCCTGGGTTGCAGGCCAGGTCCCTTGTTGGGGTCATGTGAGAGGCAACCATACATTGATGTTTCTCTCCCTCTCTTTCTTTTTCCCCTCCTCTCTCTCTAAAAATAAGTAAGTAATATTTTAAAATATGTGTATTTATAAAAGAATGAGGCTGCTCTTCTGGGTACAGTAGGTGCAAGAGATGAGCACAGGGCGACTACGTGTGACTTTGCAGTCCGTTCACATAAACCGTCCCCTGCACGGTGACCCAGGATGATTGCAAGGGCACGCCACGGTACTGCACTTGCCCTCGAGACCCTCACAGAATACTCAGGGGTCTTCTGAGTCTTCTCTGCCCAGCTAAACTCTTTCGGCTGTCTCTTGACGATTCCTTGTTAGCCACGGCTTTGCATTGGCTCCTTACCTTGTTCTTCCTCCCCTGGATGTGTTCTGGGGTGTCAGGGTCCCTCTGCAAGTGTGCTCGCTCCAACTCCCACCTGACTACGTCTGAGTGATTTAGGGCTCGCGTATCCAATCTGGACTTGGAGCGCCTGTCGACGTAGCCCTCAGGAAGAGCCATTTGCTGAAGTCTGGCTTTAGTGAGTGATCTCCAGAGGTCAGTGAGCCTTGCAGATGATTTGACATGACTGGTTAAGGGAAAGAGATCGCCACCCTTTGGCCACATCTGACATGGGCCCAGCTACATCGAGCATAGTATGTACCCTTCTGGATTATAAATACTCATTTATATATTTGTGTCCTTTATTAGCTTCTTTATAGGAGGGGCTGAATTTTATTTTCATGTATCTTCACAGATAGCAGAGTGTCCAGCTCAGGTAGCTGCTTCGTAAAGATGAAATAAGTGACAATTATTAAGTTTATGCCTCATTTTAGGTGCTTGGGGTGGAGGTGTTGTAATGGAGAAAACTTAACCCCTGTTCTCACAAAGACTTTGACCCTGATTGCTCATGGCATAAGCAATGAATTTTGAGAAGCTGAGTTTTGGGGAGGCAGTGCTCCTGAGTGGCTGTACCCCCGTGGTCCTACCAGCAGCATAAGTGTCTTTTATGATCTCAAGAAGGACATATAATCAGTGGAGTTGAACTTGGCACTGTTTCTGGAAAGTCTAGATTTCTAGTCATCATTCAAGGCATTAAGAGGAAAAGCTTCTATAGGACTTGGCTTTTGATTGAGTCCCAATATTCCCTCGGGGCACAGTCACCATTTTTTGAGGCTGTAAAGGTTTGTGGGGGACAAGATAGGAGTGTTATTGGACTGTCCTAGAGGTCACAAAGCTGTCACTAGGCCACCTGCTCAAAGATATGGATATGGGCACCTGTGTGACATGCTGGAAAAGTCAGAGTTAAATAATTAGACAGAAAAAATTAAGGAGAGTGAGACTTGTCAGAGAAGGGATGTGTGAGGGAGGGTGACTACGCTCTCTACAGAAGGGGTGTCAGTTTTGCCTGTTGGTCCTCTTTGGTGGAGACTGACTGGGTCACTATCACTAGCTCTGCAAGTGCGTTTGTGATTTCCTATTGTCTGCTCTAAGCTGTGATAGCTCTCCCACCTCACTGCAGCTAATTCCTTCTTAGTGCCTTAGAACTTGGCAGATCCAAGGCTTGACTTCTGCTCCCCAGACCCCAAGTTCTGTAGTTTTCCACAGAGACACATGTAGCTGCCCTTTTCACACAGTCACTAGTGTATGTGTCATGATTTCATACAACTTTGGGCAGTTATTCCTCACCACTGGGCTGAAGGAAGGCCCTAGACTCAACTGTAGTGTAAGACAGCGAAACAAAACAACCTCAATTTCTGGTCTGGTGCCGCACCTTTTGTCCCCACCTCTCCATTTCGTTCTGGAATGCCTGTGCCTCATTTCTGTGGCATTTGGTAAATTTAGCTTGAGGCTCACTTCATAACAATATTTGGAAACCACCTTAATTTTATAATTAAAGATTTAAGTGACTCATCCAACCTTCTCTTTCTCCCTCCACAAATAATCTGGCTGTAAAACAAATCTGTGCTATTAAGTGTTATTTATTTAATTGTGATTTGCTGTAGAGCTGTTTAAGAGCGGGTCACTAGGTTAAAATCATTGCGCTTGTCCTTTGAGCAGAGGACGCCTTGGGCTGACTTACGTTTGGGGTGTGCTCCCCCTGACGCTGAGCTAAGACAGCCGTGTTTACATTACATGCGTTCTCTAGTGGCTGACCTTTTTTTTTGTTCCAGAAGGAAAAAGACAACATAGGCGAATAATCCTATTTGATGTGATATGTCAGGTCAAGCTGGACCAATGGTTGATACTTTCCACTTGCATTAACTGCATTTTCTTCCCTTCCTTCCCAAACTTTCTCACCTTCAACTGGTTGAAGAGGAAACCAGTTATTTCAGTTGGTCTGACTGTTTTGTAACTTGAACTGTGAGTCTCTGAAGATAGAGTCTCAAAGGACTAATGAACCAACGGGTTCCTTATGCGTAGACCCCACCACCTGAGCCCCTGATGGTCTTCAAATAGAAGGAGTTTGGAGACCCACACAGACCCTGGTTTTTTGTCTTGTTAAAATGAGACAGAGTGAACATACACTGTGAAGGAGCTTTCAGGATTGGGCAAAGACCTCCACAAGGCCCTAGTGGGTCTGTAATAGTTTTTCCAGTCTCTCATCTTCTTCCCGTTCAGCACCCTCTTGGCTTTGCGTTTTCTAGGCAGATGTGAGAAATGTCACCACGCTTCCCAAGAGGAACTGAACAAGACAGATGGGCCCTACCCCAGCAGGACACCTGGATGGCGCCCTTATCTAGAGCCAAAACGGGACTGCATGTGCCTGCCTGTTTATTTATTCTCCTCCTGTTTGGAGACTTTCCCTGATTAATTACTTTCTAGTAATCGAGGATGCTAACTAATGTCCCATCTGATTAACCTGTGGTTTGGCCCTGGGTCCCAGAGGGTGGGCCGGCTACCCGCCTGGGGAATGAAAGAGGTCATTGGCCAGGGGCCCCTGGGGTGCCAGCTTTGGACTCGTTTATTTGCTTTAAGTCTTGTTTGCTGTTCCTGCAGCAGTGACTGGCGACAGCTCCCCCCAAGTTCCATCCAATCTAATTGGCCTGCTGAAACAGCAGTGAGCACAAGACTTAAGAAATGTTTTCTTTGAAAACTTCTGGTCCGACAGACACTTTGAGATCGTATTTCACCCTGTTTCAATTGCACACCATTCCCTGGGACTTTCAAGAGAAAGAGCGTAAGTGGGTCTTACAGGAGAGCCGGTGCTTTGTGGTTTTGGGGGGGCGGGGTGATGAGCTGGAGGTTGGAGGGGAGGCTGTGCTGAGGCAGCCCGGCATCTTCAGAATCTAGGGACCCTGCCAACGTTAACACATCCGAGGAGGTATTCAGTATCAAAGTCTCTCATATTTGGCTCCATAAACACGATACCGGTTGCAAAAACAAAGCTAAGGAGCTCCTGCTGATTACTTCAATAAAAGCTGTTTAATTATGAACATTTGGGAAATGAAGTTACCAACAGGACCAGGAGAGCTTTGGCGTCCAGTGTCCCTGCTCCCAGCATCCCACTGTTAAAACAGATTGTCCACTCAGCTGAAAAGGCTGACATCGAGCGGGGCGCACCCTCGGCCCTGCGGGACGCCACTCCCTTGCCAGTCACGCTCCCTCTTACCGCAGTGGCAGATTCGGAGAACTGAGCGGTGATAGAATCATCAACTGTTATTAGTGTCATTTGCAGGTCATCCAAGGGTTACTTGGGGTGGTGGTCAGAGCTCCCAGAAGACCTGCTTTGTTTCTAGGTAGCTAGCTGACTTCTTTTTTCTCCCAGAAGCCGGGGTTATAGGACTAGGCAACGTGGAAGTTAATTCTAAGCAGAGGGCCAGTGGATCTGATTGGGACAACACGTTTCGGAATCCTCAAATGAATTTTTCTTAAACATTTGAGGGAACATGATCTTATTCGTGCTTCTGTATAATTCTCCACTCTCTTTGTGTGGTTATAACTGGTTACTATATGTCAAATGGAATAGGTAGAACTGAAACTGGAAATGTCGGTCATCTACCAGACCCAATGAACAGAGATAGGGATTGAATCTTCATGGGCGCTTTATTCAGATGGTGGGCAATCTGAGAAGACAGCAGATTTGCACCCTAATGGACTGTCTTACATTCTATCATAAACGGGCCCTTTTTATAAGGAGCAGGAAGGTGTAGGTAAGAGGGGTTTGGAATTCAGGAAAATGTTAATGAGATCAAAGCTGCGGCATTTTTTCTCTCCCTGGGCAGAGGAAGGTCTTTGTGTCCTCGGAGGAGGTCTTCTTACCCTGGAGCCAAGGTAGGTCACTCCTCCAGTTCCTAAAAGAATAGCTTTTGATGTACATCTTTACTAAGCTTATTAACTGGAGTCAATTGGGTTATTCCTTCAGTTTCTGAAATAATACATACATACATTAATTTTTCACATACATTAATTATTAAGCTTATTGACTGTTACCTAAAACTAAACATTTCAACATTTGAGGCCCCCATCAGATCTATTATATAAAAGCTTAAGGAACAAAAATTACCTGGCTGGTGGCACAGTGCATAAGGTGCTGGCCTGTGAACCCAAAGGTGGCTGGTTCGATTCCTAGCCAGGGCACATAACCAGGTTGCAAGCCAGGGCTCCAGCCAGGTCTGTAGTTAGAGGCAGGTGAAAGGCAACCATAAGTTGATGCATCTCTCCCTTTCTTTCTCCCTCCCTACCCTTCTCTCTGAAAATAATAATAAAGAAAATCTTTTTAAAAATAAAATAAAAATAAAATACATATATAAATAAAAGCTTAATGAACAAAAGTCAGAGTTGAATCTGTATACAAGAGAAAAGAGATGGATGGATATATACGCAAGGTCAAGGTGTGAGCTCCTCCTTATAGGTGATGTTTTCCCCCACATATTATTATTTCTCAATAAACCAAAAGTTTGTATTTTAATTATGTTTAGTAGAAATCTTTAAAACTTGCTGTAATTTATCAGGAGCTCTGAATACAAATTAACATCCTGACATTCCAAATAACTATTGAACAATTTTATGTGGCCATTTGTGTGTGCGTGTGTGTGTTTGGGATGTGCCGTGCTATTGTGATGACAGTATATTCTTGATTTTTGTTTCCCTGTAAACAGAGTAGTAATACTTCTTTCCATGAATAAGACAAAGTCAGGAGAAATTCCGAGCGTTGGAGCTTTAAGTCCCCCTTGCTTGAAAGACAGCCTGGAACCGCACAGGTGGCTGGCGAGTCCCAGTGGTGAGGGGAGAGGACCAAGAGTTTATGGCAGAGGGGCAGGGGACAGAGTAGAGGGGTTACTCAGAAGTTTTGCTGGGGATCCTGGGTTGAAACTCCAGGCTCCAGGGCATTCACCTAGAGAACATGTGCCCAAAACTTTTCTTTTCCCAACTTATATGCCAAAGTTCCAAGTTAAAGGGCAACTTTCTATGCATCGTATACAAAGTTAAACTAACACCTTAAACTCCTCTGTGTATGGATTTGTTTTCTCTCCAAATGGTCAGAGTTACTGAAAGAAACTTAGAAAGAAGGTTATTGGGGGTTCACAAGACCCTCTGGGAAGAGCCTACTTAATCAGACCAGCCACTGGGGCTTTGAGAAAAACCAGCGTAAAAAGTCATTACCTGACATTAATGAGAAGGGACCCTGACTGGTTCCCAGAAGCTGCCTGTGTCATTATTAACGACAAGCACCAGAATTCGTGGGGCGAGAAAAGAGGGGCAGGCTGGGAATCAAGAGGTCCAGCTCCTGGTCCAATTTCTGCTACTTGTGTGACCTGAGATCATTCATTTAACTTCTCTGGATCTGGTTCCTCATTCGTTTAGAAAGGATAATAATACCTAATACTGATGCTTTAGAATCCCAGGTGGAGATCAAGCCAATAAGGTAACAGGTAAGAGAGAATTTTGCAAAAATTACAAAATGCCATGCAAATTCAAGGGCTACTTAATTCCACATAATTTAGTCACATTTAAAGCCTTTCAGACACCACACAAGGTACACTGCTCTAGAGCAATGATGATCATGCCATTCAGTGCCCTGGTTTTATCGATGGAAATGGAAGGAGAGAGGCAGGGAAGCAAAAGGACTTGCCCACCAGTATGGCATGTCAGGGCCAGGACCGAAGGTGGAACACCTGACTCCCCTTAGGTGCTTTTATTCAATGTCTTATTTAGAGAAGGCATCTATCTCATTAGTAATGACTGAGTTCAAATGAAACAACTGCAGGTCATGTGAAACCGTGAAAGTCAAGGGGAATCAGGTGAAGGTGTCAAAAGAAGGCAATTTTGAGGCCATCTGGACTTGCTGGGCTGTGGCTGACGTGTACTGACTTTCTGGATTACCTAAGCTCCCCAACTCAATAATACCTCCGGCCGGAAACCTGCAATTGGAGGTGGGAGCTATGGCAGTCTTCTCTGGTGCCCACACTATGCTACTCTTCCTCCTCAGTACCTGCCCCTGGGCTGCTCTGAATCTTCTGAGGGTGAAGAGGTTTGTGAGGGAGAGAGAGGGAGTGAGAAAGGTGCTGCCTGAAGGGGCCTGTCATGATCAAATATTGCCCTCTGGGTTTACTGAGACTTCGTACTTATACTGGGGGTCAAGTGCTATTTCCTTAATACAGATGATATCCCTCCAAATGGGCCACTTGCTACTCCATATTCCAACACCCATCCTGTCTTGGGGTTCTCTTGGTGCCCAGCTCTCAGGAGGACTTCTTGGGAAGAATATTTCATAACGTGATCTATTCTGTTATCTCTCTACAGGGTCCACGTGGAAACCAAGGGAGACCAAGGGTTTACCGAGACATTTCTCGGGGTCGCCACCTCTCCTTCCTCTGCTTTTAGGGCAGCCAGCTCATCACTGCCTCTGTCTTCTGGGTTTCTTCAAGCCTGGGGCCAACCCCCATTTCTGTGCCTTCGGACCTTAAATCAAGCTATCCAAACTGCATCCCCCCTCAGGTAAAAGGGGTGCGTCCCCTCTCCTTTTCCCCTGGAGTGTGTGAAGGGATGGTGTAGTGCTTAGCATTGTTGCCAAAGAATTATTTTCTTCTAGGTTTCTTCAACCTCAGAGTTCTTTAGTGTGGATGTTGAACTAAGGATCACAAGTCTGATTGCTGAGACATTTTTCTTTGCAAGTCCAGCATTGGTGGGAAAGTCAGTTTACAAATCTGTCCTGAAAGTATTGAGCCAATGTCAATGTAGTTAAAACAGTGTGCCCGTCTAATGCTTTCGGGACAGACCTTGTACAATGTGCTATTAGGAAGGATCCCACTTTAACTCCTGTTATCCTTCCTTTTGAGGTGCAGACAAATCACCTCAGAGACCGTCTTGTCTGCCTAGTGGGATAGATACAGGGGATTTAAAGAGGGGTCCTGGAGGGAAAGGAACTTTGCAAACTAAGATTCTGTAGACATGTTGGGCGTTATTCTTAACATCATGTAAATGTAAAAATCTGAATATATAACGTTTCTATCGAAAATAAATCTTCTCTATTTTTAGTGGATATTAGTGGCCTTCATTTTTGGTCATTGAGGCAATTGTTAGCAAACAATGATTTCCAAGATCAACCACATTCAAACCACATGCACCTTTCTCTTGATAAGAGAAACTTTTATTGATGCCGAATTGCCTTTATGTCAGTGGAGTGGTTGTCTTCAGTTGCTCAGAGGCACAGGCCAAGAATACCTCCCAGTCGCCTTTGGGGCAACCTTTTGGTGCTCAACAGAGAGGAAATACGCTTTTGCTGTTTGCGAAAGAATCCAAGACCTTTAAATGGTCAACGAGAACTCACAAGAGCACTGATCCACATATGTAAAAATGATCCCTGGGTCTAGTCTTCAGTAAGCCAGTGTCACTCATCAGTTTGGGGACTAAATATCAGAAACTGGCACTTTGGGTTTGGAGGGTGCCGTGTCTGGTCCTCTGGTGAATGGGATTTCTCCCGAAGCTGTCCTACCGTTTGCTCCGTTTCCTCTATGGAAAACCACAGAGTTGATAAATAGGTTTATTTTCTGTCTTCATGTGCTAAACAACAACAACTAAACCCCAAATAGGAAGGACAATAGCCGAGAATTGAATAGAAGTTTTCAACCCCCAATTTTGAAAGTGTATTTGAAGTTTTACATTGCAACCAAGGATGCTGCACAGCACCGTGTCCTTTCACTTTGACCTCTCCCAGCTGTGGGATCTTTCAGGAAAAGTCAACGAGAATCTTGGGTCTTTCCTGACCTTTCTACATTGTAATTTTCAGACATAAAACCAAATTTTAATATTTTTTCTAAACAGGTAATAACCTAGGCAAGGTGATGGTGTATTGTGTGTGTGTGTGTGTGTGTGAATCCTGAAAGAGGGAGGGAGATAATAGGGATAGTTCTATTCAAAAGTTGGTACACAGGGTTCACAGGGTTTATGTGGCCCCCAATGTGGTTAAGTCTGACATTCTTTCAACAATTATTTATTGTCTGTCATATTCCAAGAACTCTGATAGTTACTGGGGCTACACAGTTAATTAAACCTTGGTCTCTCAAGGGGCTTACATTGGAGTTGGATCTCTTTCACTGTTTTATGTGGAGAACAGAGCTTGAAAATTACTCGCTATGATATACATTTATTCTTCATTTGGTACCCAAACAATGAGACAATCCTTGTTTAAATATTTTTCAGAACTTTCATTTGAAAGTATTTTTCCTATATAACATTCCTGTGTATATAAATCTTGGTTTTATGAGGAGTGGGAACTTTTCTTATGCAGATTTTCTTTATAAATTTGGAGCCACTGATGAAGTGGCAAGGGGGGGAGATTTAGTGAGTGGCAGGGAGACATACACAACCTCTGTGGAAGTTGCCAAAATCAATGTGAACAAGATGTTCACTATCATAGCTTTCAGAATTTGGATCTATAAAAGCATTGTGGTTATGTCTAGGACAAAGAGGCATTGCTTTTAATTTTACTATAATAGTGCAGCTTGTGCCATTGGCAACAAAACTTATCATACCATTCTTTTGGCAAGATGAAACAAACAAAGTCTGGGACTACTTCTTTCTCCAGTAGGATTGTCTATGGACCTGGGGAAGATTAACTCAGTTGCTGGGAGTCTAGGGCCAATGGACTTAGTTGCAGTTCTGAGATCTAATCAGACATCAGTCACCTTCCCAGAAAAGAAAGGGGCGGGGGTTCTTCTTCCCCGAGGGATGCCACACAATGCTGGCTACCATAGCTATGGAGTGTGGCCCTCAGGAGACAGGGAGGGTGTGAAGACTTAGTTTCTCCAATTACTCCTCCCAAAGGAATAATTCCACATACCTTATCCAATGACTTTACTAGCCTAGTTCCCAAAGTTTCTGTGAAGTAACCCTTGGAAGCAGTGCAGAGTAATACCTACCGAAGCAGAAGCCAGGTCCAAGGGCACCTTCCATCAGTGAAGGAGAGTCAGGCTGGCCCCCAGGCCTGACTCTGCCTTGATTTTTTTCCCTAAAATAAGGAACCCCAGTGCTTATGTTATCAGAAGAACTCATTTTTCTGCAGAATATGGTGCTGGTTAATATTGAAATCTCCCAGCCTGGATATCCTATGTGAATTAGGCCTCTTTATATGGAGAACAGGAAGGAAACCTGCCCAGGAAGCAGGCCTCTAGTGCCTGCTTTTCTTAATGTTACTCAG
This sequence comes from Noctilio leporinus, assembly GCA_004026585.1. Classification (NCBI taxonomy): domain Eukaryota; kingdom Metazoa; phylum Chordata; class Mammalia; order Chiroptera; family Noctilionidae; genus Noctilio; species Noctilio leporinus. The sequence continues at coordinate 593,505 of PVIW01000166.1, read as the reverse complement.
AGTTGTGGACAGGCCCTCAGGCATCGTTTTTCTTAAGACCTCCCAGTTTTTTGCAATTGTCTTGGGCTGAGAAAATGACTTTACTCAGCCCCACATCTACTTGCCAAGATGTTCCATAAAATGCATAATAAAGCAGCATTTCAAAGATGAAACATGTTTGGTCTTTCTTGGTGATGGATAGTCACTGAAGGCCCAGTTTTTCCAGGAAGATGAGAGATAGGGTTGTGGCCTAATGGCCACACTGAATTGAGGGAGACGAAAACAACTAATAGATCGGGGTACTGGAGATTTGGAAAAGGAGGCAGGTGGCTTCGGGCTCTGGAGAAGGAAGTGGGAGACGGGTAAGTTGGCGTGGCCCACGTGGCTTGTCCGTAACTGGTCTGCAGTCCGTGGCTGGGTGCCTGGAGCGGCGGGCTGGCCGGCAGTCCCCAGCAGCGGGCTATGCCTTGACATAGCGCATGCCAGGCCCTCTAGGGGCGGTAGTGAATGATGGACAGTGTTCTGCCTGCCTAGCCCTCGTGGCTTGATGCACACACAGAGAAGCCTGTGAAATGTTGTGTCCCCATAATGCATAGGTGGTTGAGGCATGGGCCTGCCTTCAAATGGGGCAGCCTGAAAAGAGGCCAGCAGTGACAAAGGACAGGAAGGGTCAATGGAGACAGCAGCGTCGGGGAAGACTTCCGGGGGAAGCTGGCTCTCAGGGGTAAAGAGAGGAACTGAGGGAGGAGGGCTCTGTGCGCTTTTGTGGACAGGGGATGATGGGACATGCAAAGGGCTGGGATGCTCACCTGAAAGCCCCACAGGGCTCTGGATTGGCCAGGGACAGCATTCACCTCAAGCCTGGGTCCCCTGTCGGGGCGGAAGAGTGGCTTTTAAAGCAAACATCAGCCACTGCAGCTAGGTGCTCGGCCTCCGTGGCCTCAGGGACCTCCCAGGCCTCCCAGACAGGGGTCACCCTGAGTGTCGCACCCTGACTTGCTACTTCTTGATCTCTTCAGGGTTTTCTCTGACCATGTAAATGACAAAACGGAATGTCTTGAAGGGGGAGCGGGGAGAATATTTTTAGAATGAAGGACATTTAGAAAAAATGAGACAACCGCTGCAAGATTTTGAGATTTGACAGAAGCAGAGAATATTTTCCATCTGCATTGTGAAACTCTGCCCAAGTCCTTGGTCCTTTAAATACCACTGATAAACTTCAGTTTCTGGCGGCAGGGAAGGGGCTCAAGCAGAGACCCGCAGAGGCAGAGGCGAAAGCAAACCTGAGCAGGGGCAGCCAGGGATGCTGGCTTCCTCCTCCCTGGCCCCACCGAGCTGGCTGCTGGCGCTCTGCTTGTAGGAGCTGGCTTTGGAAAGCCTCGCTTGGAATCCCAGCTTCAGCCAGTTGACTGGCTGTGTGACCTTCCGTCAGCAAGTTGACCTCTCTGAACCTCAGCTTCCTCATTTGTAGGTTAGGATCGAGTCCATTCGTGAGGCGCATGGCTGTTGTGCTGCAGCGTATTGAGGGCCAAGGGCAGGGAGAGATGCCAGGCCCGTGAAGTGGGGCCTGTAGCCTGATAATACAGAATGATTGACGTACGTGGGTAGGGTCCATGAAAGCTGGGAGAAAAGTGCAACGGAGGCGGAGATGACAGGTCAGGACAAAGCTAGTGAGGGGTCCCCATCAGGGAAGCGTGGGAGGGCAATCTAAAGAGACGATTCTGCCAAACAAAGGTATAGAAGTTGGGAGGCAACCCACGGGCCCCAGGGACTGGACCTGACTGAAGGGTGGGGTGTGGGCATGGGAGGCAGGGGCTGGGGAAGAGGAAGGTGTGCTGACAAGGTTCACATCACATGGAGAATGTCACTGTGGATGTGACAAGGGTCTCCTCTACCACATTTCTCCTGAAATGAGACTGTCCTCAAGCCCTCAGTCCCAGGCCAGCCCATTTCTCTGCTTTCTTTTCTTCAGAGCTGCTCTCACCACCTGAAATAACCTTTCCGCTTTAAAATGGAACTTTTAAACTAAATTAAATGTCTCCTTAATTACGGTGTTCTTGGTGCTTATACATGTTGTGGGCATAACGTAGGCACAACAGTATTTGTTCAGTGGATGAATCAATAGCAGATGACAGTCATATGAAGACAGAATTATCGGTAGTCTGCATCATAGGCCCTGCCTAATGGAGAAGCCCTGAGAGACCTAAGAGACATGGGCAACTGTCTGAGTCTAATGTGGGTGGGAAAGGAAGGTTCACCTTCTTTGCTGCAAAGTCTTCTGGGGTTGGGAAACGGAACATGTTCCCCGTGTAGTAGGGAATGAAGGCCTGTGCCTCTCAGGTTTCTGCACACAGGCAGTGGTCTACTCAGAAAACCCAAGACTAGAAAGAGGGATGTGTGCCTGCATGTTCCTGCCACAGCCCCAGAAGTCTGAATAAATGAGTGCATTTAATCCAGCAGCTTGCATCGAGGACTTTCTATTGTTAAGCTCTCTATTTGCTGCTGTTGGATTTTACTTTGGGTTTTTTTAAAAATGAGGTATTTCCCCGCAGAGCCACCCTGGATAAATAATGCTGCATCTTCTGAAGTTGCTTTTAAAAGGTCTGGCCCCAGCTTTGAGGACCTTGAAATGTCTTTGCGTGCCTCAGGTTGGCCAGGTCTGCACTGGGTGGTGAGTGGGCGAAGCCTGGCCACACCTAACTGGGTCTCGAGTACGGCTTTGTTTGCGCTGCGCTGGGCCGGTCTTCGGGAATCTGCAGAGACCTGCAGAAACAGAACCTCCGTCCCCTAAGTGGAGAACCATGAGCAATTTTTGTGATACAACATGGGGAGAATGGAGAGGTAGGGAACGTTTTCTTTCCCAGGCTGGGCTGTTTCTAAGCCCACCCGTGGCCTGGATGGACTTGCTTGACCAGTTCCAAGGGACTGACTGAGAATTTTAAAGATTCCATTTCCTTACTGTGTGAGTGTGCTTTGGGCATCTGTCATTTTGTTAAATAACTGACCTGCTTCCTACATACTTTATAGAAACTGCTTAAGATCCCTCAATTGCTCCGCAGAAGTTTCTGCAGCAATTAGGATTTCTTCACATTGGGAAAAGAGTAGCAAGTCGAGCGATTGAAAAAAAAGCTCAGCTAGAAGAAATGTAGATTATTTACACCACCTTCTCTTTTCACAGATGGAGGAAACAGGACTCTGGAGGGCCGGGGATTTATCCACGGTCCACCATGAGGTCGCAGGCAGAGGTGGAGATGTCACAGGGGTCCGTGTGTCAAAGAAGCAGGCTGGCCATTGCCCAAAGGCCCAGGAGTACCATCTCAGTGCTGATGCTCTTCCCTGTGAGGGGTTTTTACTGGCAGGGAGATGTCCCTGAATATGAGCCACCAAACATGTGCGTGTGCTCTCCTCACATGTTCATGAGTCCCTCCTCTGCCTGATTCTTTTCTGCAAATGTCAACATAGAACAACAGCAAGCTCTGGTCATGTAGTTTAGAAATTGGCAGTGGAAAATGGATCTTTTATACCCTTAAACTGTCAACTCCATGAAGAACCCAGGACATGAGATCCTGAGATTCATGTCTAGCGACGCAGGCTACCATGACATTCAGCATAGTTGAAATAATGGATAAGAGCTGACATTTAGTGGGCACTTTCCATAGCACTAGTCATGCATGGTTTTAAGTTTACATTATTAACTTATTTTGCTTCCTTGAACACCCATGAGGTAGATACTACTTTTATTCTTATTTTATAAATGAGGAACCTGAGCAAAGATGACATGTGACTTGCTCATGATCACAGAGTTAGTAAGTGGCCACATTAGAATTTCAATCTGTGTTTTGACTGCTCACCCATGTTCTTGATCAGGAAGCTCGGGGTGGCGAGGGGGCAGGAATCTGTCACTGCTGGGTCAGTGCTGCGTAGCTGGTTTCCTGAAGACCCTCCAATGCATAGCCCCAAGTATTTCTGTCTGCTTAAAAATAACAGGAATGTTATGAGTTATCTGTGACTGAGTATTCTCTGTGCCACGCTGGTCTCCACTATCAGTCTGCAGCTGGTCTACACAGGTTTCCACTGGCCCCTTAATGGAATAGCTTCATACCATGACCAGTGGTAGGCCCGAAGAGCCCAGTTCAGAGTGTACTGGTTCAGGGGACAGGGAAAGTTCACTTAGTGTTCTTATGTTCCCAGGGATTTTTCATGAGTTTTCAGGAAGAACATTACTTAAGTATTATTAAAGTTTTGGGAAATCACATGTCAATTAAGGTGTTTTTTTTTTTTTTTTTTTTTTTTTTTTTTTTTTTTTTTTTTTTTTTTTTTTTTTTTTTTTTTTTTTTTTTTTTTTTTTTTTTTTTTAATATAGCATTGATGTACAATGTTGTAAGGCCACAATATTATTATTTGAACTTTCTAGCTAGAGAAACAGTGACCCAGGCACCTGCTATAAAATGAGAAAGACAGAAATGAACTGCAAACCAGGAGCCCTAGGGTTGCCTCCTGGCTCTGCCTCTAATTACACGTGTGATTTTGGATACACCCTTCTCTCTCTCTGGGTCTGTATCTTACCACTTATAATATGTGAGGCTGAATTTGATTTCTGAGTTCTTTCCAGCTCCGAAAGTTGTGACTTATGAAGATGAAAGTAAGTTGCTTGTTAACTGATGTGTGTTATAGATGACATGGTTCACAAAAGGATTGGAGATGGCTTATAGGATTTAAAAGCACTTAAATCTAGACGGTTACAAGATAACAACAGAATTGAAAATAATGAAAGCGATGCAAAAGATGGAGCTAGATGGCTAATATTATGCCTGGTGTCCCAGAATCCAGGGTGTTGCAGCTAAAATTAACCTGAAAGACTGTGCTTATCCACATGCACCCCAGCTTCCTACGGGTGTCCTCTGCAACCTCTGCTAGTGAGAACATGTTATCCAACAAAGCAGACTTGGAAATACATCTTTCTGACCTTCAGGGCTTCTGAGTCCAGGGCATCCTGGCTGTTACAACATGAGGAGATTTGGCAGCTCAGCCAGGAGTGGACACCAGGTCTGATTTTATTTATTTTTTGGCCAGTGCTTTGTCCATGGCCCATGCCCCCTCCTCTAATGACAGTTACGTCTCAGCATATGTTATTCAGGCAGGGATTTATGTTTGTGCAGTTTTCCCATAAATAGAACCTCTCTGATTCTCTTAATCTCTTGACGAGTAGATGGGAAAGGGGCCATGCTTCCCATAGTATATTGAGTGAACAGGCCCAGAAATGTTGGCTCTTCTGCCCCAGAGCCCACTGCCGGTTAACGGAGCACTGCACCTGGAACCCAGGGTGCTGCCCCTGGAGTGTCCAGGGGTGGCCTTGTGCCACCACTGTGCCCCACGCTCCTGCAGATTCCCGCATTCTGTGCTGATGTGCAAGAAATCCACTTCTCCGGAGATGAAGTCAAAAGAGCTTGTCCAGGACAGCTCAACCCACCCATGGCCAAGCAACTGCCAGAGAGAACCCCAGGGGCAGAGGATGGTGGGCTCCCCAGCCCGAAGCTTTGCCCTGCGGCTTGAACTTGGACTCTCTCACCTCGGACTTGGTCTGTAGGCTCTGGAGCGTGTAAAACTGCACGCTGTGTGTTGTGCAGGATTGAGGCCGACGATGTCGTGGGAAAGCCAGCGTTGGAAGCAGGTTAAACGTCTCTGAGCACAGCAGGGGCTTTTCATCAAGTCCAGCTGTGGAAAGCCCTTCCACTGGACCACATTGCTACTGAAAATGCCACCAATCAGTCCACAAGTATTACTTGACAGCAACGCGAGACTTCAACAAGATCACCTAAGTGACAAGTCAGGAAGGCAGCATGGTACAGGGAAGGGACTGCGCTTTGGAGACATTGGACAGTAGGTTTGGAGACTGGCCCTATTATTAATATTTGTGAGCTGTTGCCCCACCAGACTGTGAGCCCCACCAAATCTCCCAACCTCACTAAGCCTCAGCTTACCCATCTATAAAAGTGGGAAAAGTACCTACCCCTCCAGGTTTTCTTGAAAAGCACTTATTTCCTGTTAATGTTCTCTCTTTTGTCCAACATTTCAAAGTTATCAATATAGAGTGATAAATCATTGATAGCTGTCAGTTCATGTACTTGGCATTAAGATAAGGGGAGGGTTAGGGAAGAGAGATGCATGGCCCTTTTTCTCCTGATAGAAAGAAGACTATCCAACAAATAAAGCAGCATGTGGGGAGGGGAGGGGAAAGGATTGAGGAATGGGATGGAGCTTTTTGGGTAGAGGAGAACATATATAATGGGGGAGACAGGGATTCCAGGTGAGGGGAACGGTAGAAGAAAAGGCTGGCTTATTTTTAGGACAGCGTAAAGGTTAGTCTGACCAGAGTGGACAGGAAACAAAGTGAAATAATGATTACCAATGCTGAACAAATGAGGCAGGGAGAGGAAAGCTGAATTAACAAATTTAGAGTTTATTACATTGTCGTATACAGTATGCTTTAAGCTTTTTCAGAAGAAAAGCAATAAAGTTGTGGCTGGAGCTATGTCTTCATTTTGGCATCAAATTTCCATATAGTTTTTTTTTTTCTTTATATCATGGAGCCGGTTGTTTAAGGATGTGCAGTAGTTATAGTTATGTATGAAGTAATGGAAAGGTGTTAGGAAGGGCCAGCCTGGCAATGGTGTGTGTGATATTGCCAATCATTCTGAACACAGATCCTCACACCAGATACAAAAGGGCTAACCATAGCCCATGCTTGCAAATAGGAAGGTCAAGCTGGAATGGATTTCCGGGTTGATTCAGGCTTACTGCAGATGACTCCATTATTTCATTTAGATTTTTAATTTGTGCTTTTTAGAATAGAAGAAGTGTACATGCTTATAGGAAAATACTAACACCATAGAAAGTCCCCACTTATGTTCTCCCCGAGGCTTCTGCCACTTTTACAGGTTTGTTGTGTTTCCTTCCAGACCACTTTTGTAGGTCTGTAGGTCTGTAGGCATGTTTGTCATCCACTAACATGTATACATACAATTCTTTTAATCAATTTTATTGAGGCATAACTTTCATTAAATAAAATGCACTTATTTTGATTTCACTGTTTGATAAGTTTTAACAGAAATATACACCTCTGTCCTGTATGGTTGTAAAATATACTGTATATAGTATTCTGTAACATGTTTACACATTCCGTAATGTGCCATGGACATTTCTTATGACCCTAAACTTTTTATTTATTGCATAGTTTCCTAGCATAGATAGCACTAATTTACTGAACTATTTCATTATAGATGCATGTTTAGATTCCCTTTGTATTTCACAATTCAAATAGAATAAGAAAGATCCTTTACTTCTTTACTTTTGTCTTTGATACTTTCATAAGCATTTCTAGAAAATTGTCTTTCAAAGAGATTATAACAGTTTAAGCTTCCAAAGTGTGAGAACATTCCCCTTCCCCAATTTGGAGATGATCAAACTTCAAAAGTGTTGAAAATGTAATTGGTACAAAATGGTAACATGTTGCCGTTTTAAGTTGCATTTCCAAAATTGCTGGAGGTAAGCATTTTATGTTTATAATTATTGCCCGTTTGTATTTCTGTGAATGAACAGTTCTTACAGTTTGTCTATTTTCTACCTGTTTTTCATTTTCTCATTGATTTATAGAAACTTGTTAATATTATGCCATTTCCCCTCTTCTAAACATTCAAGTTAATCTAATAAAGGGTATCCTAGAGCAATGTTGCTCAAACCTTGGCATGCCTATCACTTGGGCATCCTGTTTGTCTCGGGGGGGAAAGTCCACCACCAATCTCTGCTTTTTTGAACTTGACGCGAGCAAGTTATTCAGTCATGTTGTGATTGACAATTGTGTATTTTGGGGTTTGTTCATTATAACAGTTTGCGTGGGCGTATCATTGATGTGATTTGTATGGATGTATCAGGATACATTCCAACTGATATCTAGCATCGACATTAGAGTTCTTTGAGCAGTCTGTTGAAGGATTTGTAGGACAGATAAGGAAAGGAGGATGGTGAGTCGGATAACCTGAGTATGGTTGGAGAGTTTTTAAGAGGTGGAGCATTTGATATTGTGGGGAGACTTTAATGGCAAAACTTTATTAACTTTTTATGAATAATTGTGAAGCTTAGAAATCAGGCAGCAATGACCTGCTAAGTGCTCCATGTGACTCTTTTCACCCCATCTCTCTCTAAGTCCTTTCCTGCTGCTCAGGCCTAGAACAAGATGGCTCTTCTTTGGAGCATGAACACTGAGTCCTGTAATGTTTCTGTTTGATGTTTTTGGCAGTGATGATGAAAATTCTAGACTGAAATGAGACTGTATGAGGTCTGGACCAATTACCTTGTTAAAACAGAATGGATTTCCTCTCTTTTTGCTGTCTGGATCAATTCTTGGAGGAGCTGGAGACTTTGGTCTCTCAATCGAAGCCGCATATTGCACTGATAACATGTGAAAGTAAAGGCTGATTGGACTCACCAGGCCTTTCCAACTCACTGCTCATGTGAGCATTAGGAGGATTTTTGCAAAGTAAATAGAGCTTGCCAAGGTCTGTTACGAAGGGTTCCAGATTCCATTGACCAAAAATGGAATGTTTAATACTCCACAGTAAAAAGAAAATATATAGAAAAAACAGGACCATGGAATTCTGAGTCCCACCTGTTAAATTATTTGTCCTTCTAATAGAAGCAGGAATGAAAGGCGTATGTTCAACATCATTTTGGACCCATTTTCCATGGCGGGAAACCAAGGTAAACACATTTTTCCTGATGTAATTGTTGACATTAGTTCAACTCGTCTGATGCAGGCGTAGCTGCGTGAACCATTTTATTTGGACCCATCCTTGGTGGGAGCTGGACATGCCAGTGGGAAAGCTTGGGGCCTCCATAGCCTGTAGTCCGGGGGCCTGCATCTTTAGAGGGGGCCTGTTGGGTTCCTGGCCTTGGTCCTCATTTCTCCCCATACGCGTTTGGGAACATTCATCTCAACCCCTTGCTTGGGTTAGTCCTTGTTTCTTATTTGGCTTCTCCCAGAGAATTAGCATTCCCCTTGTTTTACAGGGTACAGGCATATGGTTCTATTAGAAATACTAGAGATTTTTTTAAAATTCATTTTTATCTTTGACTTTCTCTTTTTCTTTTTATTTCTGCACCTCATTTTTTTGTCCCCTGTGTTAATGACTCAGTATTTTTTCCCTTGTTTTTTTTTTTTCTTCTGTACTTGTACAGTTATATACAAACACATATGCCCATATCTATTTTTACTATTTGGTGTGATTTTAACCCTCCTTCCTTTACACTTTTAGTTTGACATAAATTCCCAGGCTAGCATATGGGATTGGTTCTCAGGCTGGCTTCCCCAAACTCATTTAGTCCATGACAGGGTTTATTTCTTCATTTGTTTTCTCCAGAAATATTTTGTGCCAGGTCCTGTGCAAGCCATTGTGGGCGCAAAGATGAACTGGATACAGATCCTGGTCTCAGGGAGTTACAAGCGTGTGTATTAGTGCAGTGAGGGAGGGCTCCTGGGAACCCAGGCAAGGGGCATCTGGACCCGCCCTGAGGGGCAGGCCCTGTCAATACCACTGGGCTCCTTGCTCCTCTGCAAGAGCAGTTCCAAGGCCCATCTGGGGATGATTCAAAACCCGAGTGTCTACTCCAGGCTCAGGGTGGAGGGGCCCTGTTGTGAGGCAGGAACAGTGGGGGCAGAATAGGGCTTGGTCAAGGTAGGGGGTCCTGCCTAAGAGTCCTGGCCAACTGCGCTGGTGAAAGAGATCAGGTGGGCACCGGCTGCTGAGTGCGAACTGTTTCCCAGGCTGTATTTGTATGCGAGGCACCAGCCCTGAGGGTGTCTGTCCTGTGCTGCTGTGTCTCTGGCCTCCCAGCCGGACAGTGAGTGCACCGAGGCAGGGACTGTGTCTCACATTTGTTACATTTTTCCTATGGCACAGGACACGATGCTGGGTGTGGAGGAACTCATCCAAGTGCCCGGGGTGCCTATGGGGAGGGAGACGTGATGTGGGAGCTGTCAATTAATATTGAGGCTGTGTCAGTTGGGCTATAAATTACTACCCTTCAGGGACCTGAGGAAAGGATCCAACTCTCAGGCGATAGATGATTGCTTTGTTTGCTGTATGAGACTTGGATACCTACCGTGTGTTTCAGGACAGTAAACCAGTTGGCCGCATTGCGCAGGGGACAGGACAGGGCCTATTAGGAGAGCGTTGGTCCTGTGCTCCTGGCCGGGAGGCTTTGTGGCCCATCTGGTCTTGGACAACTCAGGCATCACCGCCCCACTTCTGAGGCTGCTCCTGGAGGAAGCAAAGCAGGATGAGGGCTTCCTTCCTGGTGACCTTCCTGAGAAGGGGAGTGTCAGGCCTGCTGGGGAGAATGTCCAGCCTAGGGTTGTTCTGGAAGAGGGACGCTGGGCTGCGTGGTGTGTGGTGACTTGATTTTGGAAACAGAGCAGCCTCCTGTGCTGAAGGGACAGATCCCTGGCATGGCAAGGTCAGTCCAGAGCCAGCATGGTGGGTGTGTCTGCTGTGTCAGGGGCCTGAGGTGATCCTCAGCTCACTCCGGACCCCATGGGCTCTCACAGGCTGCTCTTCCATTTCTTGCAGGAAAAACAGTCATTGGTGCCGAAGTTCAAAGCCACGGTTGCTGTGTGTTCCTTAACATGATGCAGGTGGGCCTTCATTGGAAACACCTTCTGCTCCTTCAGCTCAGTTCTCATGAAAACAAACAACGGTGCCCTTTGCCCAAATCGGAAAAGGTGGCCGTGAAATCGCCATGAGCTGCCCCTGCACGCCACGGCTTCAATCAGGTCCTTCTGTCGGGGTGAGGACCTGCACATCCACCCCGGAGTTCACCGGGCTGCAAGGTGAGTCCCGCAGGCACAGGCTTGTGTGGGCCTCCTGCCAGAGCCCTGGTGGGGTGGGTGAGGGGTCGGGGCCCTCAGCACAGGCCACAGCGCAGCTGCAACTGGGGGGTCTCCTCATCTTTGCTCTGGGAAGACTCTTCACAGTCCAGACTTTGAATGATTCCTTTCTTCCCCTTCATATAACAATGGCTATTCATAAGTGAAGTTCGTGTACATTTCCAGTAGGAAACCAGGGAAGAAAATGAAATCTGCAGCCTGGCACCAATCTGTAGCTGACGCCCTGCGTGTGAACACTGTTGCCATGTGACCTTGTGCACGTTCCTAAGCTTCTCCATCAGTGACACGCAGGTCCCACTAGTACACACCTTACAGGGCTCTTCTGAGGATTAAATGAATTGATATACATGAAGGACTAGCAGTGATGCCTGGCACTAAGTAAACACTCAGTGTTAGCTGTTATTATCATTAATACAGATAATGGAGGCTGGTTACTTCTGTAATAATCTTGACTTTTAAAAAAGTTTTTATTTTTTTATTTGTAGAGAGAGAGAAGGAGTGAGAAAGAGAGGGAAAAAACATTAATTAGCTGCCTCTCGCACACCACCAAACCAGGATGTGGTCTGCAACCCAGACATGTGCCCAGACCAGGAATCAAACTGGTGACCTTTTGGTTTACAAGCCGGCAACTCGGTTCACTGAGCCACACCAATCAGGACTAAATTTTGCTTTTTAAGAGCAGCCTTAGGCTCACAGCAAAATTGAGGGGAAGAGATTTCCCATACACCCTGCCCTCACCTGTGCACAGCCGCCTCCATGATCAACATTCTGCACCGTCGTGGTGGTACTTGGCTTAAAATGATTAAACCTCCCTTTGGATTATTACCCAAAGTCCACAGTTTACATTTGGGTTCACTCTTGGTGGTGTTCACTCTGTGAATTTGGACAAATATATCATGACATTACTCACCATTATGGTGTCATACAAAGCCATTTCAAGGCCCTAAAAATACCCTGTTCACCCCTCCTCTCCCAGGAACCCTGGTAACCACTGATGTTTTTACCATCTCCATAGTTTTGCCTTTTCCAGAGTGTCACACAGTTGGAATCATACAGGATGCAGCCTTTTCACCCTGGCGTCTTTCACTTAGCTTCCCCCAATCTTTTCATGGCTTGATGGCTCATTTCTTTTCATTGCCTAATAATATTCTGTTGTCTGGATGCAGTTCACATATTTATTAACCTACTAAAGAAAGTCTTGGTCATTTCCAAGTTGTGGCAATTATGAATAAAGCTGCTATAAATACACGCGTGTGGGTTTTTCTGTAAAAAGGCCTATTTTTATTACATTAAATGTATAATCTGGAATTTACCTCTGCTGTCTCAGAGTGGGCAAAATCTCTCAATATTGATACTCAATGTTTAGCTCCCAACTTTTCCATACGTGTCCCGTGTAGATTTCTGTGCCCAGGCCGGTGGCCTGCCCTGCCCTCAGAGGACGCCTTGCTGGTCACATCTCACTCTGCATTTCTTTGTGCCTTTAATGTCAGTGAATCCAAAAGCTCAGGCTCTGCTAGTCCCTGAATCTTGACTGAGGCTTTTCTCCCTTTTCCTCCTGGCCTCCAGTTCTAGGAAATAGGAAGCACCAGTGCACCAGGTGATCCCAGGTTCTTGTTGCAGAGGGGTTTACAGGAGTGTCTGAAGCGTGGAAGTCAAGTGCAGTTGCAAAGGTGGGAAAATCACTACCGGTATAAAGCAGGAAGTGCTGGCAGAAATTACTTTCAATTTAGGAAAAAGGCAAAATTACTGAGGGAGTGAGTAGAATTGCTAGAATTTAAGACAAAATAGGTACCTCGCCCTTTGTTGTACACAGGTGGAAAGAATGCCAAGTGGTAATTGCAAACATTCGTTTTTGAGAAATTTGTTTTAGATGATTCATTTGGACAGAGAAGCTAAATTAAATAAACACACCTCCAATGGAAGACAAAATGCATGCCTATAAAATATATATAAAATAAAAGGGAAAAAAGGCCAACTTAACACCTGAAACCAAAAAGTCCACAGAATACATGATTCTGAAGTAGACACTACAATTTTGAGAAATTGTTCATATCATGCACTCAAGTTTCTGAAAAAAAAAAAAAAAAAAAACTAGTGATAAAGATTTTTATTTCTACCAAATTTCCTTTCAACTACTTATTGTCAGTTAAGTTACCTGTTACAATGGCTTTAGGTGGCCTGAACGTCAGTCCTGAGGAAAACAGCAGTGACTCCTTCTGTTCATGTGTGATGTGAGCCAGTCTTGCTCAATGGATTCCTGTGATCTTTCTCCTTCACTTGCTTTGACCCTGAGTAGGTCTCTTTAAGCTTCGATGCCTCTATCTAGCAACTAAGCATGAGACATTTGGACCATGTGTTCTGTAAGGACCTTTATAATTCTCACCTTGTCCGAATTCACACACTACTGTGTACTGTCAATCCCCAAAACACTCACCTAAGGGGTAACTTTGTTGGTCATATTCTCTCGTTACTTCTACCAGTCAAGGATCATTTTAAATCATGAAACACTAGTTCCTAAACCACCAAAATGACAGTAAGGGCAGGGACACAGAGATGCTCCTGATTGTGAACAAAACAGGTGGCCCTCTAATGAAGGCATTGAAAATCACAGGCTATCAGCAATAATCCTATAAATGGTAACAACTCCAGTTGCAAATCATAGAGGTTGCGCTCTGTACGTTTCCACGCCCAGCCTTCGGGTTGCCTTTTGGTCATGCTCTACCTTCCAGACCGGTCTTTGTGTTCATTGTAACCAAGTTTTACCCGGTTAAACCATTTAACACTGTGTTTGCCTGTGTCTTACTCTATTTATTGTACATCTGTTTTTCTTGGTGATGTTGAGTCATCTTAGTGGTTTGATTTAGAAAGCAGAATATTCTTGTTATCCATGGGCTGACCCACTTTATCCCCCTATTAAAATATGCTAAACCTATTGGACACATGAAAAACAATTACTTTAAATTTTTCCTGTTCCTTTCATGGAAGTATCTGGTGCCACTCACCTGTCCTTTATGTTGCCTGCTTGCGTCTGAGGAAGGGAGGGAGGGAACTTGGGGTCTGGAGATGGGTATGATCAGCAAGGTGCTCCTGTCTGCAAAGAAGGCCAGCTTGGTCCCCTCGGCTTGCATTGCACGTTGAATTGCTGCTTACTAACAATGCCCATTCATTTCTAAAAATTCTTGAAAAGTGAGTGGAAATGATTAGCCCTGTTGAACAGAGGAAAACACAAAGGCCCAGAGAGTTACATGAACACATCAAGGTCTTGCCTAAGTATCTGTGTATGTAGACACGAGCCCACACTAGATAATTTGTCCTGAACCTCGCCTTTCCCAGGGAAGTCCTTCCTAATATGATATGTCCTGACGGGCAGCCTCAGGGCTGAAGTAACTTGATAATAGATGGCATTCTTCCAAGGAGTTGCTGGTTTCCTCGGGTCTCAAGTTCCTTGCTTGTGTGGATACGAAGGCGAATGGAGTGGGATATTGCAACACTGGGTTATCATTCACAGGGTAACTTGCACGGGAAAATGTCTCCCCTACACAGATGAATTAACCAATCCTTTGGAATTCTGTGACTTGGAGTGAATTATGGGAGGTTTCTATCATACGAAAGGAACAGAGACATTTTGTGTTTGTTAACTGGAAACTGTAGAGGAGTGAAGTGGGCGATACAGTTGCATTATAAAAATGCAGGTTGTTTTTAATTAATGCCACATGAAGTACCCGACCACAGCATTTCCCCTTGGTTTGATGATGTCTGGAGGCATTGTAACCTAGAATTCTCCAAATTACTCCCGCGTCGTGCTAGAGGCAGCAATGATTGACTGCTGTTTTCTGGGGGCAGTTGGGATAATAGAAATTTCATCAGTCTGCGGAGGAGGCGTGGACAGCAGATTGGGGTAAAAAAGTAAAATCTGATCCCAGGCTAGTTCCAGAGCCAGTTCTGTCCACCTAACAGTCACCAGGGTGTGAGACTTTATTCTTTGCGACTCAGCTAACCAGTCCTCGTGCCTTGGACAAAGGGGGATGTTTCTGGGTTCACAGGACCAAGCCAGGTTAATGGCTCATTCTTTACAAGAAAACTCAGCTGTCCCATCTTTATCCTCAGCCACATCAGCAAAGGTTTATGCTACACAAGGGCAGCAATCAGCATCGTCCTTTTCAGATGAGGAAGCCACAAGGCAAAAAGACGTGACACCAGTTGTCCCGGGCAGGGGTCTCCCCATTGCGCAGCTGCTGCTTGGCCTCCAGGAGGGTAGCTCAGTCTTGCAAGGAGGGTTTGACATGAATGTAAGGTAGAAGAGGGTAGTTAAAATTGATGCCACACAGAGGAGATTCCCTTTAAGTTTGTCACTGAAAAGCAGGACCTCAAGGAAGAGGAATAGTTGGATAATCGTTATGCGCATAGTAAAGACTCACAGATTAGAATCATTGGAGTGAGATTGGGCTGATTATAGCAGATTTAATGAGAAATGCATCTTGATACATTTAAGTAGGTGGAACATGTCATGCTAGCTAATTAACATGATTACTTTATTTTTCAAGCAGCTATTACAAAGGTAAAAGCTAGCCTGACTTATGCCCAAATTATCAGCAATTCCAATTAGGGAAACCTAGGCCAGGTACAAAAAAGTATCTGAAGAAGGGAAAGTTTCATTTGAGCGGACTTCCAACCTGGAATCAAGGTAGGCATATGAGATTCAGATCATGAGTAGGTAATGACACCTACTGTGTGTTCAGTGCAAGGGTGTGTGGGGTGCAAAGATGAGGAAAATGTGCCTTTGTAGAGAGTACATGTAACTATGATGTAATGTATCTGTGGTTAGTGTGCATGGAGATTAGGATCGGCCAGCCTTGGATGCTAGACTGAAGAGAGGATGCGGAAGGTTTTTCAGCAGGGGAATAACATGGCCAGAGCTGTGCTTTAAGGGTAGCCACCCATGTGGTCATTTGAAGAGGCAGTTAGAGAACCACTGCATCATTTGGGTGAGAAGTATAGCTCAAGAATGATGACCTATGACAATTAATTGGAAGTGACGAAGAAAATACACTTCAGAAGGAGCCCAGCAACATCCACCCCAGGACATGGGGCATGGTGTTAATAGGGTCAGCCTGGGGTGGGGATGGGCTACTTTGAAGACTGAGTTTTGGACAGTGACTTTAGACATTTGGTTGTAAATCCTTGTGGATTATCAGTTGGAGATGTTGGGTTGGTATATGATCTTAAACTTGATGAGGCTGGGTTTGAATTTACCTTTAAGAATCAACCACATAGGGGTAAGATCTAAATATGGGGATTGGACAGTAATAGACTGAATAAAAGCAAAGAACTGATGTCTGGACGACGGGTAATGAATTCTTTGCTTAGGAAATGGCACATGTTGTCTGTGTATTCTCTGTACCTCCATTTCCAAGAGGCATAAACCTTTGCTAATGTGGCTGAGGATAGAGATGGGACAACTGAGTTTTCTTGTAAAGAATGATGCCATTAACCTGTGTAGCCAGTGACTAGATTTCTGCTATGCTGATAGGTTATCTTTAAATTATAATACAAATGATCCTATTGGTCATTCACAGTCTTCACTTTCTTTTTCTTTGGCTCTGTCATAAATGCACTTTTGCCTCTTGATTTACTGTTAGAAATTTCCTGTGTAGTTTGGTGCTGAGCATGAAAGGGGTCAGGTTTTGGGAATTAAAACCCAAACAAAACTTTTGCTGCTTCCTACAGCACACTTAAATTAATTTAGGGGTCAGAGGACATCCTATGAAAATATTATGAGCAACCTAGTCTTTTATTTCTACATAGATCCGAGAGGAAATCACAGTTGCACAGCATGAAGCTCATTTTAGGGTATCCAGATTATATGATTGAGGGCATTAATGTACCAATCTCAGAATCTATTTCTGAAATAAATATTTGAAAAGATAAGCATGTTTACCTTTGCAAAAAGAAAAAAATTACAGAATATGTGATGTGGTACAGCAAAACTAAGAATCCAGATCAAGTATTAAAACACCAACAAAATAAGATAATCTCACTGACAATTTATTCCAACTCATGTTATGAAGGGAAAGCATAAAGCATGCCTGGGATGTGGGTAAATATAATATTCTGAAAAATCAGACGTGATTCCTGTTCTCAGGCAGAGTGGACACTGATGGGTGAGCTTACTTATAAAAATGACAACAGTGGCAATGACAACAATAGATGGGCTATAACACAAAGTGAAATGAAAAAAGTAATGAACACCAAGAAGCACTGAGTGTGAAGAGTGGCTTAATTCTGAAGAGAGGATCACAAATGTCTTTTTCAGAAAAGGTGGCACTTGAACTACATCTTTGAGGATAGTCATTTTAAGCATGATGATGGGTACTTGTGATGATCGATGATGATGCAGAAGAAGAGGAGGGAGGAAGAAGAAGGAGAGAAGAAGAGCAGTTGCTGGTCAATGAATGCTGATGATTTGCCTGCCTTTATATTATGTGCCAAATGGATTCTGTGTTAATGTTTTAATAGGTAAAGTAGAAGGAGAGGATTTCAGATGATAAGAGAGCATGAGAAAAAATGTGTGTGTGTGCGTGTAGAACAGAGGATCATTTGGCACATTCATGGTCCAGGGAGTATGGAAGGTGGCAGCATGAGAGAAGGTTGAAAGAGGAGTAGAGGCCAGATCAGCAACAAGCTCCAAATACCCTCTGAGTCATACCTAGAGCTCGCTGGATGCTTGTGTGGGAAGCTGACCCCATTAGACTTAGCAGGACGGGCTTGTGGTTTGTGCGCCTGTCCTCCAAACCCTGGAACATACTCTGGAATTGCATGGTCTGCAACAAAACCTGAGGTTTATGAAGAGAGGCCTTGACCCTCGGCTTCAATGACTCCAGGAAACAGGACAGATGAATTAGCACAGGCCCAGCCAGCATCATTAACAAAGGATGGCCAATGCCTCATGGACGAAGGAAGAGGTGGGTGACATGCTCTCAGAAGATGTGGTATTTTCCACTTTAGTCCACATGATGTTTCCTAAAGCATCTGGACTTCTTCTATTTTAAAATAGAAATTCCACATATGCCTGAAATAACCTAAAAGCACCTCCATGTTTTACTAACAATACTTTTTATTGCTTTAAAAATTAACTGATTCTACAGTCTATAACCCAATGCAGGGAAAAGCCTGCTCAGGCTGAAGGTGTCTTGATGGGAAAAAATGCAGAGAATTCTGACAGCTCTGAGAGAGACAGAGAAACAGAAAAGTAATGATTTCGGGAAAGGATATTATATATTTTTTAAGCCAGTTGAAATATCTTAGAGATGTCAGTTGTGGTCTTTTTCTTTCAAGTATGTGGTCATTCGGGGAAGGAGAGGGGAGCGTGTGTGGTAGGAGGGGTTCAGAGGCTTGATAAAGTGCACGACTTCAGTCCAGTTGGGCTGAGTCCAGTTGAGATTAGGAAGGAACAGAAGGGTTTGTCTGTAGAACAATTAGTGGGTTGTGGGGAATATTTTGTTCTGGTTTCTAGTTTTGGTACATCTTAAGCAAAATCATGAAATGACTTTGATCAAATAAACACAACAAAACCTTAAAAGACCCCTATCTGTGTTTTTACTAGATTTTTAGAGGCAGCAACATCAAACATTTGGGGTTCACTTTTCTGGCTCACGAAGCAAAGAACACTCACTCCCAAATGTTGAATTCCTATTGCTCCTGGGTGTCCCTGGGCATCTTGGGAACAGAGGTATGTTCAGCTGCAGGGACCAGACTAGTTCCCTGAGTTTCCAGGCCTCTAATGGGGTTTGGTTTTTAATAAAAAAAGGTTATCTGAAAAAATTCCAGAGATTTCTAGGCAAGCTGTTAACATGAGAACTGATGTTTACCTCTTCCCTCTCAAATCCATCTTGAAACAATCAACAGAATACGTTAAAAATAGAAAAGAAACCTTCCTTGCCATGATGCACAATGAAGGGTATCATCCACATGCTAGACATGTGGGGAGTTTTGTTAGAGGCCATGTCTGTGTGTTACAGGAGGCCAGGAGCAGAGGAAGACATGCCTCACCCGCTAACCCAGTAGTCCTGGGCCTGGTCTAATAATATTGCCAGATATTTCAGTATCACAGGAAACAGCCAGGGAGGAGAAAAATCCTTGGGATTCTGCATATTGTTTTCACTATCTGGGAAGAAAACTTTTTGAGGCTGTTTAAATCCCAAAGCTAGGAAGGCACCCCAAGGCCCTAAAGGCAGGAAAGGGCCCATAGTGCCTAAAGGAAGAAGCCCATTAATACCTTGAGGTATCCATGCCCCAGTCCTGGAAAGTCAACACCACTCTCTCAGCCCAGCTATTAAGTCCTCAGAACAAAGGACCTGGGCTCTTTCTTGGTGCCCCTGGCGTTAGGCCCCGGGTCTCTGGCCACACTAGGGCAAATTTGTACCCTTGGCCTTTGGCCACCTTTGTTTTCACTCTCCCATTCATTAATAAATTTTGCCTGCACACTAATAGGCTCGTTTGTCTGTAATTCTTTACTGCATTGGTGAGAGGAACCAGGGTTTCTCCGATAACATGTGGGACCAAATGCAGCCTGTGTGTGGTGGGATGACCAAACCCGCCGTGCCAATGTTGTACTGTTTCCATATTGGTTGGTAGACAGCCACTCCCTGGAGCCTCTGTGTGCTCTCATGCTGGCCTTGGCATCCGGGTGGATCCCTCCAAGGGGACCCTTCAGTTTCCCCACAGTCCAGCCATGGCAGGCAATGCGGAAGTCTCCAGAACCGGGGTCAGTGGCCGCTGCAACAGCCCAAGCAGTATTACTTGTTAAATATTTAGAATATCAGTGCTGATGATTTGTCAACCGAGATGATAGCATATGAAGGAAATATTATTGTGCATTCCCTACAACCCTCTTTCATCTTGTCGGAGCTAAATTTTGGGCCACTTCCCATTTTGAACCAGTAAGTCTTGGTGAAGGAGCGGGTAGGAGGAGACCTGGGAAGACTTCTGTAGATACTTCAGGGACAAGTAAGCACCCGCCTCCAGGGGAAGTGGGAAAGGGCTGTGAGGTCACGAGACAGGCAACACGGCAGACCTTCCAGAGCTTTCTGCATGTCAGAAGGCGATGCAGGACTTGTTGCCCTGAAGTACCTCCACTATCAAAAACCAAGAACGTTTGGGAAAGTATGTGATGCATAGGCTTCAACTCAATAGGAGCAGGGGCTGTGGGCATCAGTAAAGGGGAGCAGACCAAGGAACCTCCATTAGGGGGTTGAGAACACAGGAAACTCAGACATAGGGGTAGACCGAGCATGGGAAGTAAGAATTCTAGGCCTAGGGAAACTAATGGGAGTGGGGCGAAGGGAGGCTCCAGGGACATCCCACCTGATAGCGTATTAGGAAGGATGCTAGCTGACTGGGGAGAGAGTCCCTGGGCACAGTAAAGTATTGTTGCCTCATTTGGCCCAGGGAACCCCCTCCAGGGGTGCTCAGGGTTTTTGGCCGCGATCTGGGTCAGATGAAGACAGGATCTCTATGTGAATGATAAGCTATCATCCCTACAGGAAGAGAGGGACTAC
Organism: Noctilio leporinus; assembly: GCA_004026585.1. NCBI lineage: Eukaryota > Metazoa > Chordata > Mammalia > Chiroptera > Noctilionidae > Noctilio > Noctilio leporinus. The sequence goes on along the minus strand of PVIW01000166.1, from coordinate 573,027 downwards.
ACTCTGTGGGCTGTGGGACAGGCCTACACTCTTAAGGAAGAGAGAGAAAAAGTCTAAAGAAAGGCCCTGGAATCCACTGTCCCGTCTTCCTTTCCCTGAGGGTCCATGGCATCAGGGAGAAAAGGAAGAAGGAGCTAGGGGAAACTGATGAAGATAAGGAGGAAACTAAACCAATGGCTCCTTCCTATCAAAATTTAAGAAAGGAGAACAATGGGGGAGAAAAGGACACTGAAAACTTCCCCATTCCCTCCAAACAAAAGATGTTTCCCCTCAGAAGAGAGCCTATCAGAGGAGAGTAAATTGGATTTGTGAACACCCCTCTTATCAGCACAGAGGATAGGAACTGTAAGAAGGACTTGCAACCACTCTTAGAAGACCCTCTTGGGCTAACAGAACAATTAAACCTGTTCTTAGGACCCAGTATCTATACCTGGGTTGAGATGATGTCTACTATGCATTACTGTTTTACTATATGTACTATTATACTATTTACGGGTGAGAAGAGCCGGATGATTAGGAGAGCAGCTGTGGCTATGTAGGAAAGATGGCACCCTCCCGGCTACCGGGTTATGCCCAGCAGAGGTCCAGGATAGAGAAATGATGAAGCTAGAGACAGAACTTAAACGCAGGATGTTACAAATGTCGCTTGATATCTCCCCGACCTTTTCTGTCGCCTCTGTCAAAGTTGTCAAGGTCACTGAATAATGAAATAGCTCACTTTTGAGCACACTGAAAGAAGGCAGTAATCACCAAGAATAAAAAATGTAAGTGTATTTGCCAGTGGGGGAAAAAAGAAATATGCTTCTGAAAATTATGAAATGTACTCATGTTTGTACATTTAAAGAATGCTAATTATTTTAGTCGTCATTAAGAATAGAACCTTCTAATTAAAGTTGTGAGAGAATATACGCTCATGCATTTGCAAAATTATTACACCTTCAAAAAGCTCCATGGAAAGGAGTTTGACTTATTCTAAAATGTAAGTTTCTCAGAATAAATTGCCAGGTGATACTTTGAAATAGATGGGGATTTGTAGGGCTCTGGGGAATGAAGGGATCCTGGAGCAGAAAGGTGTAGGTAAGGGGTTTGGAATGTAGGGAAAAGTTAATGAGATCAAAGCTGCAGCATTCTTTCTCTGGCCTGGGTGGAGGTCCTCTCCTTCTGGAGCATGGTGGGTCAGATACCATCTTGATTGTTTGCAGTCCTCCTGAGGCACAAAATGGAACTGCTTAGGTTACCTAGAGTCAAATGGATCTTCTCACCAGGTTCCTGAAACAAGAGCTCTTTACCTACATCAATTACTAACTTTCTTAGCTGTTACCTGGAACAAAAAGTTTCCAACTGTTTTAGGGCTAGATGACCTGAATATAATTGTTTTTCCTGTGACTTTGTTCAAAATATTGCTGCGTTTTAGGAACTTGTTTGTTTTCTTGGAACAATTTGGGAAATTGTAGCAATATTGAAGCATTTAGAGTTTTCTCCCTACCTGATCCCTCCAGAATTTGACATTCTGAAGAAGTAAGTAATCACTCTGTGTTTCTTTGCATAAAATAAAAAAGATCAGTTGTTAGTAGAGGTTTTGTCAGTCGGACTTTGACTGGAATGCCATGCCTGCAGCAGGCATGCCTGGGCTCTGCTTGCTACCAGAAAGCCCAGAGGAAGTGGAATTGAGTCTAGGAGCTACTGAAGGCTCAGAAGGAAGAAGCCTGCTACTTTGGTTGATTGTGCGGTTCATGGCAAGCTTTCCGGGGAGGGAACGAAGGTTGCTTTCCTGAAGATGGCTGAAAAGAACCTTAAGGCACAATTGAACTGAAACAAAGCAGGTGTTTACAAGCAAAACCAGATGGCAGGTGTGTGGCTCAGCTTCTGTGCCCTGAAGGGCAGACTTAATGTCTGGAGGTTCCTTATGAGTCCCAGCAAATGGTCTTAAAGATCCTATGTGAGCAATTGCTGCTCTTATTGTGTTTATGCAAAAAGGAAAAAGAAAACCGGACTTACACAGTCCCTTTAATAACAATGAGGGTGCTCTTAAGGGGAAGAATTGGAATTCAAGGAAAATCCTACTGCTCAGTGGCAGACTATAAACAAGTGCGACTGTCTTTCAAGTTTGTTTTTATTGGGAAGTTGTAACTGGGTTTGTAACATCATCAAAGATGCTTAATTTACAGGCAAGAAGAATGTGTCAAACTGCCCCTGTTAACCGTTACTCCACAAAGGCCTTGTGGCTGGGTGTTTTCCCTAAAAGACAGTCTCGCAGACCCAGAGACTGGTTTATAGATTATGGTGTGAATTAACGTGTATGTTCTTCCTTCTGTTTGAGCGTAAGCCTACCTGAGTGATGGTCAGTATAACACAGGCCTCACTTAAAAAGCACATCAGCGTGATTGCCTCCCGAGACTCCATGGTTTGGCTAAACTAAGTGCTAGTGACTGAGGACTCAAATGTTGGAAAATTTTAGTTTCAGGTAACAGCCAATAAGCTTAGTCATTAATGTGTGTAAAAGCTATTGTTTCAGGAAACTTTAGAAATGACCCACCTTGACTCCAGGACAGAAGACTTCCACCCAGGACAAAGAAAGAAGGCTTTTTGATCACATTAACATTTTCCTAAATTCCAAATGTCCTTACCTACTCCTTTTTTCTCCTCATAAAAAGGGCCTGTTTACCATAGAATGTAAGATGGTCTTTCAGGGTGCAAACCCGCTCTTCTCAGGTTGCTGACCATTCAAATAAAGTGCCCATAAAGATTCAACCCCTGTCTCTGCTTATTTGGTCTGGTAGATGACAGGCAGTACGAACACCAGCTTCTCTGGTTTCAGTTGGTGAAGCATAGAGCCGCCTGTGGGCTTCACTTTAATGCTGGTTTTTCTGTCCTAATAGCTTGGCTAGAAAGGGCGCAGAAGTCCAAAAGGGGAGAATCCTAAAATATTCCCCTCAGCCCAAACTAAGTATAGTGGGCTGACAGGGCTTTAGTCAGGTGTGACATGCCTTACTCACCTTCCGCCAGGAAAGCCACTCTTCCTAACAGGGGAGGGACATTAAAAAAGTAATGGTCCCCGCCTTGGTCATTTAGTAGCTATGGTTTCAACTGTGCTTTCTAACCCTATTGCTAATCTGTTGCCCCCAGAACGCAGCAGGATGCCAGCTTGCCCAGCAGTGCCGGACTTTGGACATCAAGCATGCTGCTCCCTGGGGACAGCCAACTGACCTAAACCCTGCCCTGAACGGGAGCTAGGGGGCAAAGAGAGGGGTAGAGAGCCACACAGCCTGCACGGGGATAGGGTATTGTATACAGGATAGGAATTAGGGAGTGTGTGCAAGATCCTCCCCTGATTGCTATAGCAGCTGCCGGAAACTTTGAATTTATGACTGGACAATACTCAGCCGTAAGCTGTGTTTCTGGAAGATGGTACCTCTTACTTGTCTATTTTAATAACTGGCCTGATCTGGCAGGACTGTCTATTTTCGGTATTTTTAAAGGGAATGAGATTTCAGAGATTTGAAAGTTAGGACTCAGTTCTCCAGAAGAGATGGGAAATTATGAAAAGCAAGGTAGCCAGCGACTCTCAAACCAGGCTAGGCTACAGTGGGTAATTATTAATGGCTGGGCCAGACAGCAAATAAATCGGGAAGTCTCTGAGTTAGCAGGATTAGCAAAGTGAGGACTAAAAGCTGGTCACAGGCACCTCGCAGTAGAGAGGAAAGGAGGGATGGCCACATACAGACCAAAAGTTGCCCGCACTATGGTTTAAGCTGCCCAATCATCTCTTTAGATGTGATCTTGGGAGATTATGACTCCGGAGTACTCAGCCAATGAGGAAACGGGGAAGGGACTGCTTGTGTCAGAGGGAAATTCCTGCGTTTCTCCCACTTCGGTGCACCTGCCCATCAGGCATCTGCTTTTGCAAGAGCGCAAATAAATGCCTCACTTTCCCTCTACTCCTAGCCTCATTGTCCATTTGTTTTATGGACTGGGTGAGCCTATGTCTCACATTTATGAAAAAGTTAACATTAATTCTGTAACAGCCAATTGCTAGCTTGATTCTGTAGGAAACAATGAGAAGATAAGAGCTTGAAAAAGCCTTCTGGAACTCTTAAAAAAAAAGGAAAGGAATGATATGCAATTGATGAAAAGATGTGGGAAATAGATCTTGGATACCAAACTCTGAACAGGAAGGATTCCTAAAGAAGAAAATAGTAAAGGTGGAGCAGTGATTAAACAGACAAACAAAAAAACAAACAAAAACAATAAAAGAAACTCCCTGGTTGAAAGAGATGGCAAAAAAAAAAAAAAAAAAAAAAAAATTAAAATAGGATAACAAAAGTAAGAACAAATAGATTTATATTGCCGGGGAAAAATCTCTTAGATTGGTTTATTAAGTTAAATGTTAAGAGACCACTCCAGGCAAAATATCAAAAAAGGATCTAAAAGATAAAATGATAAGCAACAATGTCTCAGGAGAACAAACCAAAGAGAAATCAGGTAGCTGATATTGATATCAGATAAAGGAGAAATTAAGGCAAAAAGCATTTAGGTTGGTGGGAGGTAGGGAGTCCCAAAGGGTCATTTTATATTGGTCAAATAATTAATTCATAATAAAAATATGCAACCAGGAGTTTGTATGTTATGAATGACATGACATCTGCATAAGTAGTGCTGATAAGTATACAACTGAGGAGACCTCAACAAGACAGTTGTGCTAGATTTTAACATAATGCTGGCACTGTCTAATAGTTTAGGAAATAAACGAAACAGGAAAACACGAATAAGGACCAAGACGGCTGAGTTAAATACCAACGTGAATTTTCTACATTAGCCAGTCACTTTGTTTTTAGAGCTAAGGTCTCTTCTTTGTAAGTATCTTGGGGACACTTACAACATTGAGTTATTCCTGTTCTATGACCCACAGAGCATCTCAATTAAAAAAAAAAAAAAAAAAAAAGTGCTGACCACAATGTCTGACCAAAAAGCTTTAATAAAAAGTAACTAATAAAATGTTCAGTCATGAGATGGGGCTCTATGTGACCTCCCACTTTTTCCACTGAGGCCACCACGGCCTCATCTTTGAAGACAGGCATTTTGTGTTTTGTGCTGTTACAATTTTCACAAGGGGAACAATATGAAATTAAATAATATACCCCAGCAGGGGAGCATAGACATTCATTGCAGGCAGCTTCATGTTGTTTGTTTTAGAAAGACATCCATCAATCAAGTGATTTGAAAAAGGGAAAAAGAACTACGGAGTTAGAAAAGACTTTTCAGCTGTCAATCTGCCCAACTCTCTCCTCTTACAGTGGAGGGAACCACGAATAGAGAAACACATCCTGGAGCCCAAACTGTGCAGTAAGAATTCCTGAGGATTTGTCCTAGGCTGCACAGCAAACAAAACCTGGCTGGGGTGTGAGTCTCCTGGTCGGGTCACAGCCCGGTGCCTGTCTGCTGCTCTTCAAGTTTATCCTCAGGCAAGATGCAGGGCCTGTAGGCACGTGCGGGGTGTGGGCTCAGTTCCAGCCTGGAGTGACCCTCTGCCCCCTGGCCTCTCTGAGCTGGGACTCCTGGGCAGCCAGTCTCTGCTCCTCTGTGAGGGAAGCCTGAGCAATGTGGTTGTTATTACCCAAATCACACTCTCCACCTCTGCCAGGTAACCCCTGAAACAACCTGTGACATCATTCAATGCCGAAAGCCTCAAACTGTAAACGTGTGCTGGGGGGTGTTTTCTGGATCACTCCTGTGACCTCCTTTTGTCGAGGCTCATTTTGCTTTTGTTTTCCCCCAGGATGTGACTGGTCTCCCTCCTTCCTTCCCTCGCGGCAGGCACCGGGGGTGGGTCGCACCCTCCACCTCCTCTCTGGATGCTGTTTCTAAGTCACACCAGGTGGGCAGCTGCGTTTCCACATCACCGGGCCAAGCTGTGTTTTCTCCCGTGTCCGGCTGGACTGCGGTTGGAGACCTGGCCTGATTAGCAGAGCAGAGAAAGCAGAGATGTGGAAGTTGTGCTGGTTTTCAAGGCTGCTGAACTAACTGCCTGGGGGGAGGGGGGAGACCTTGTTTCTAGCCATGAACTTGTGAACGGAGGATTTTATGAAACCCAATCCTCATTGTTATGCTAGCATAATCCTCCTTCAGTTACCTGCCCAGCTTTTCTGTAACAGTTCCTTCCTTCCTTTCACTGTCTGGGGCTTTGGGCACCCCATCTTTTGACCCCTCATCTGGTAAGATGGACAGGGCCAAAGCTTGGTGGCAGCCAGCTAAGCCTCTGACCTCTCGGTCATCACTGTGGGGATAATTGCAGAGCCTCTCTGGGGTGGAGGTAGGAGGATGTCTCTTCAAATAATGTCCTCTCAACACGTTAGTTTGGGCAATTTCAGGTGATGACTTTGTGTTGAGAAACAATGAAAAGCAAAGGGTTTTAGGACCTCTTCTGGTCTTAGGCATCACCCACTCCAGACTTCCTGTTTCAGTTTCCTATTGCCACATAACAAATCTCCCCAAAATGCCTTGGCTGATTGACCACCACCATCTATTTGCTCCGATTGTGTGGGTGGGGGCAGGACATGGCGAGGTCTCTTTCTGTGCCTGCTGGGTTCCGCTGGGAGCCTTGTTTCCCTCCCTGTGGCCATTCACTCCCAGTGTGGTTGTGTCAACCTGAGTGTCTTCGAATAAAGGCTGGCTTCTGAGGGACAGAGAGCAGAAGCTGCCTAGCCTGGTAGGCCTGGCCCAGAACTGGCTCCCACTTACCTCCTTCTATTGCTTAAAGCAAATCACTGGGCAGCTGAACATTTAGAGGGGAAGCAGACCCCACCTCCTGGTGGGAGGAAAGGTGTGAGGGTGCAGGAAAGGGGAGGATGTCGGACACTGTCATGGGAGTGGTCAGCCCTGTTCCACGCGGTGCAGAGAGCTACAGCTGGGCTCCTGCAAAATGAGGGACCTGATGAGTGGGCAGCGTGGTTGGACGCTCCAGTTCCAGAAGAAAAGACTCACTTTTCCTACTTTTGAAGGAGGAATTGAAGTTCTCTTTTAGACCAATCTGAAAATATTAAGGAGCGAGAGGGAAGCAGTAATGGTGGGAAACTGGGGTGAGATGGGAAAGGGGTGGGTATTTTGAGGCACAACTCAGATCTATCCAGTAAGCCAGGTTCACATTTCTATTTGGACTTTGAGTAAAACCCCAAGGCTGCTTTTTATGCTTGTTGAGTGACTATTGGTCGCTACATCTCACCAAGTCTGATTTTGATCTGGAAATGTGTTGAGTAAGCATAAGGAAAATGAAGCCTTAAGGCTTTTTTTTTGTCCCACACTGGGAGCTAAGGATATGAACATGATACTTGGTCTGGAAAAAGTTGTAGAAAGGTAAGACAGGAAACTCCATGCGAAAACACCCCTGGAGTGGCACAGTCTGTGAATGCTATGAAGTCTGAGATCAGTCAGAATGGCCTTGGAGCTTCCTTGAGGAGGTGCTAAAGGTTACTGGCCTTTTCTCTTTTCTCTTTGTTCCTTGAGAAGAGGGTCAAGAGAAAATTGATGTAGAGCTCTAGCCAGTAGCACAGTAGACAAGGCTCTGGCCTGTGAACCCAAAGGTTGCTGGTTTGATGCCCAGCCAGGGCACATAACCAGGTTGCAAGCCAGGTCTCCAGCCAGATCTGTAGCTGGTGGCAGGTGAAAGGCAGTCATACATGGATGTTTCTCTCCCTCTCTGCCTCCTTCCCTTCCCTTCTTTCTAAAAATAATAAATAAAACCTTAAAAAAAAAAAAAAAAGAAAGAAAATTGATGGAGTTGATTTGAAAATGGTATTTTGTGGTGTGCATTCCATTTTATGTACTTCTGTAAAAAATAAACAGGATCTGAAAATGGGGGCTTAGCTTAGAGTAAGGAGATGAGGTCACTGCACTGTCCCCTGGGGTGGTGGCTCAAAGCAGAGGTCTTTTGTTTACCCTGTCAGGGGTAAGGCTCCAACTTATACCTCCATTGCAGTCTTCTTGGGTAGTAGCAATGCACTGTGCAAGTATAATGCCTAGTTCTCCCAGATTGGATACCATCAAGTTCAAGCCCCATTATACTTATTTTTCACACAATTAGTTTTAAGACCTTGAAATTAATAGCTGGATGGACTCCTTTGGTCTAGATATTGCTCAGCGCAGTACCTTTAGGGATTATTTAATTTGGGGCTTTATATTGAATATCTGACAAGGAACTTTTAAAAAAATTATAATCACTTTATTATCTCAATCTTTGAGTCTACAAGGATCTGCTATGAAACGATACTTGCAAAGTTCTTAAGGTGGTATGCCCACAGTAACAGTTTCATAATGGTTCCCCAGGTGAAAACTTGTGGAGGTGATGACTGTAAGTAAGATAGATGAAGGAATAATGACTAATATTGATCTTACTGTGGTGGTTTTGCTATTTGTGTTATAATAAATGATCATTAATGTAGTGGTTTAAAACAGCACAAATCTAATTATTTGCAGTTCTGGAGGTCAGAAGTATAAAACAGTCGGCAGGGCTGTGTCCTGTGGGGACCCCAGAGAAGACTCCATCTCTTTGACTTTGCTAGCTGGTAGAGGCTGCCTGCATTCCTTGGTTTGTGGTTGCATGTCAGTCTAACATCTGCTGCTGTCATCACATTGACCTCTTCTAAGGACCCTTGTTATTACCTTAAGCCGACCAAGAGAATCTGAGATGATCTTCCCATTATATGATCATTAGCTTAATTACACCTGCAAAGTCAAGCCTCTTGCTATTTGAGGGACATTAGTCTCACATAGCATTAGTTGCAAATGTTTATACAGTTAGTTCTGCTATAACATGTTTCTTTTAATAAGGAAAAGGTTATCAGAATAATGGTGATTTTAACTGCATATTTTAGCGTTTTTAAAAAGGGGGAAGGCTTGTTATCAAGTGAAGAGAAAGCCTCTGTGATATATGGAGACCTTAATTAAAAAGCTGAAAATTCCCCAGAAGGCTTTATTTTAAAGCAAAATGTGGCTGCAAGTAGCAGTACTCTTTCTTTGGTTTTAAGCTATTTGGTGAAACTATAAAATCAAATAGAGAACCTGCAATAGATTGCCCCTCATGTTAAAAAAAAAGTAACCGATGAAGAGGGTTTACACTTTGGATCATACATTTTGTTTCGATGAAACTCTGTTATATCTCCGTTAGATGCAAGGGCCCTTCAAGACCTCTTACTCAAAAGTAGAAATTAAAGAAATTAAATTAAAAATAAAAAATTAAAGGATGGAATGCTTTGCTGCCAGCAGCAAATACCAGCGGCAATTTAAGGGCTCAATTATTTGTATTACTAATTGTTACTATTTTTGTCAGTGCTCTGGTTAAAATTTCATGTGTTTTGAGCCAGCCGCCCTTAACCTTATTTGCCCAAAAGCCCTGCCGCTTTTAATGTGTGGTTTTACAAAATGTGAGGTTTATCAGGAACATGTATGTATATGGCATTATAACAGAAATTGCTTCGTTTGAATTTCAAAGCCACAGTTCATTTGCTTCACAGTAATAGACAGATACCATCTCAACAACAATGGCTAATTTTGTTTTTCCTGGAAAAGCCCTAGCAGAGGAAAAGACTAGCTCCAAGCAGAATAGGAACGCATTTGGGAAATTTGGATTTGGAAAAAATTTAGCGCACATAGCATTTGAACTAATTGTAAGAAATGACTAAGCATCCAGGAAGAGGATCAAACACTCAAGTATTAGTTCATTAATTTCTTAGGAAGCCTAAGTTTGATGACTGACTTCATCAATTAGCTTGGATGCTGGCCGTGTTTGTTGAGTTCTATTTAGTGTCTTGTTGGAAGGGAACACTGGAGATCTCCAGGATGACGGCACTTCTGCTACCTGGAGGAAGGGGACCGGGATGATACACCAGGATTCTGTCCAGACCAGGGTTTCCGCATCCCCACTTGGCCTGGCCCTCACCTGCTAGGTGATCAGAATTGATTTGGAAAGAGCCGCCTTCGTACAAACATAGGCTCTTTCAGTTTGTGTAAAAGCAGTTTCCTTTTAATTTCAGAATTACTTATTCAAAGCGAGAAAGAGCAGATGAGAAAGAGGGAGAGAGAGAGAGACTGACTTTGCAAGCCCTGGGATTTATTTGGGGCCAAGTTAGCACGAAGGCCGTTTGGCCGAGGGGGCTCAGCGGGTCTGGGCACGGGCAGTGATGCCAGGCAGAGACCTCGCACCTCAGGGTGGGAGCGGGCACTGACACCCTTCCTCCTGTCTGCCTTCGTTTGAAGAGAGGAGCTAAGAGGGCGAAAGGAAGTGAACTTTTGCTACGCGAGAGACAAGTCAGACAATGTGAGTTTTAATTGAAATCATATCCCCAGCATTTTACTTTTCAAAAGTTGTTAGCCTGATCGAGGTTGCCTTTTTCTTGTGACTACTATTATTACTGTCACGCCGACCACTCTGGGCAGGGGCTGAAGGTTACATGTGGGCTGGGAACACTGGGCGGCGCGGGAGGGGCCGGCGCCGTGAGCCAGGCTCCGGGCTCCGGGCTCCGCACGCTCCTGGGGAGCCGCCTCCGCCCTGGCGCCGGCCCGGGGCCCCGAGCGCTGGACCCCCATCCATCCTCTCCAGCACGAGGTGGTGATGTGCTCCGTCTCTCGGATCATCGGCGCCTGCGCCCGTCACAGGGCCTGGACTGAACCTCAGGCTTGCGGGTCACGCAGCCGCCCCGACGTGTGGCCTTCTTGGCCAAAGCTGGAGAATTCTCAGGGCGCTGCAGGGTTCCCTTCTTGGAAGGGCTCTATAGCTTAAGTAGGTTCCCCAACTTTTATTATGCATTTGAATGTCCTGGGGAAGCTCCCCAAAACGCCGGTGCTGCTTCAGCGGTTTAGTGCGGGGTTTAACCTTCTGCAGCGCCCACGAGCTCCCGGCGATGCCAGGGGTCGGGTCCACGGCGCCTGGTTCCACGGGCAAGGACGTAGGACAGAGCTGGAACCCGAGTTTGATGAGGCCTCTGGCGCAGCGACCAGTCGCGCGGCCTCGCTTATCGCTGCCACAGCGGCCAGGCACGCAGGCCCCACGTGCGCTGCTGGGGGAAGTGGCGGCCGTGCCGGAGGCGGCACCTCGGCTCAAAATGATGTGTTCAAGGGCAACCGGGCAAACCCGAGGAGGGAGGTGGGGAGGGTAAAGCTCGTTTCCGCCTCCCTCCCTGGGACACCCAGCACCCTCACGTTCTGGTCACTCATGTTCCCAGTGCCTTTTTGTTTGTTTTGCAGACAAGAGACACGGAGGAGGGAAAGAACAACTTCCACGGACCGGAACACGTGCCCAGCTCAGCGTGGTGCATTGTGGGAAATGGCTCCCGGGACATGACCCTTCACCCCGGAATGAATTCCACCAACTTTCCGGCGCCGGGCGCCCTGGGAACGCGGGCCGCCGTCTCCACCCTCTGAAAGCGCAGGTGGGTGGAAGTGATGTAACGTGGCCCCTCTGGTTGCGGAGAAATTTATTTCCTGGGAAGACACCAACGTAAGGGATGTGTGTGAGGCAGCAACAGAATTTCTTTAGTGCCGGTTCAGGGTGGGGGGAAAAGGAATAGGCCTGCAGTGGTCAGGGGGGAGGGGTGGGGGGAGGGGGAGGCAAGGAAGGGGAGCAGCTTAGACAAGAACCTAGTATAAAGGAACCGTGGACATGGACAACAGGTGGGATTGACTTTGGGGGGAATGGGTGGGTGGGGAGGGGGACAGAGGGGAGCAAAAAGGGGATGAATGTAATACAACAACAATAAAATTTAAAGAAAAAAAAAGGCAGGATTTGGGTGGTTCTGATAAACTCCCAACAAAAGGGCCCTCGGGTGTGAGTGCTGAACCTCTGCGCTGTGCGCCTGAAACGAATGCAAAGTAATATGGAAGGTAAACTGTAATTGGAAAAAACAACGTAAAAAACAAAGGAAAGGTAAACATACTTCCTGCCTGAATCTCTTAGGCGGGACAGAAAGGCAGCTCTCCAGCCGGCTTGTTCCGTCAGAGGGAGCCGCATGTGGAGGCGGGTGTCCCCGTGCCTCTCCGGGCGTCACGTCACCGGCTTAGGCTCCAGCCCAGGACCTGCAGGGAAACGCAACCTCCGCGGTTTCTTCTGAATATCTGCAGTGGGGTGGAATGAGGAGGCGGGGTGGGATTATTTTCTCATTTCAGGCATCCCTGTGGCCAGGGGGCATCCTGGAGATGATCCCCCGAGAAGCCACCCCTGACATGTTCTGAAGCACGGGGATCAGGGCCCGTCCTCCGGCTCGTTGAATGATTGGCCGGGGGTCTGCCTTCACCGTCCCTGGGAGGAAAAAAACTCCTGTTTTGTCATACTTCTCTTGTAAATATTGTAGTACTAAAATGACTTGGAATACAATGACTGAAGTTCAGAATGTTTAATGGGCTCTGTGGCAGTCAGGCTGACGGGCCTGTCACTTTGTCTCTCTAATGTGCACCGAACATTCCTGCCTGGAGTGAGAAGCGTGAATGTTATTTTTTCGGCTTGAATCTTGGCAGGTGTGTAACGTGACTCCTGATAGCAGGACAGCCGATTACATTCGTCTATAAAACCATTTCTAAGGCTCTTGGCACCCAAACTGTTATTGCATGTCTGCAGGTGTTTAGTAATTGGATTAATGCAGAGCCGAAGGAATGTCTGCTCCCCGGCTCCGAGAAACATTGAGGAAAGACAAATTCATTTCGGAGAGTGACCTGGAATGCACGATGACAGCCCTGCGCTCACACATGAAGCCAGATCTAAGCCCGCACGTTTAAAATGAACTGCTGTGAGCAATCACCTTCCATAGGAAAGTTTATCCAAAGCTAAACACAATAACAATGGCCTTGTGAGTCCGGCGGGAAGGAGCTTCAGCCTGGGTTTTGATCCTCTTCCAAAAGCAACTCAGACAACTCGAGCTTAAGCCTTCCTATCATGCGGCTCATGAACCCTACAATCCCCGGTGTTTAATAATAATAATTTTTAAAAGGCCTCGGTAAACAGAAGAGGATGATAAGCCTCCCAGTGGAAGTGCAGAGACCACAGTAGTATCCTGGATCAGCACACTCTTGTCAATTAATTCCCACCTTGACGGTAAGGACACGGTTCTCACTGTGACCCAGCCCTTCTAGAACATGCTCCTAAAATGATGAGCAGCGCTCACACCTCACTGCAACTGTGACCAGGATGTAGACGTGACTGCTGCTCTTGGGGTAATTTTGTCATTCCAGCTAATTGAAACTTACGATGCCCTCTGGGAGCGAGAAGCCAAACTGTCAGGGGCTCCCATTTAAGGAGATAAAACCTAATGGTTTGGCTTTATAAATTGGACCTCTTTCTCAGCTTTACAACTCAGAAGGGAGGTGGACCATTTGGAGAGAGTCCAAATAGAAGGAAGATAATGGTGAAAAGGCAAGTTTTGTGAGGAAAGGCAAAAGAATTGGTACTACTTAGTTTAAATCCTAGAGGGGTAACTTGTAGTTCACTGGTATTATTACTGTGGGCAGTGAGAACAGAATGGGGAGGGGGTAGGAAAAGAAGCCATTCGTGGTTCGCAGAGCATGAGTTTGAAGGACTTACAAGGTTGAGGAAATAAGAAATCTACGTGTGAGGAAGGAGTGTGGCCCAAATGGCTATTCATTCATTCAAAAAATTTTGCTGATCACAGCTACATGTTTAGTCCTGAATGTGTGGGGATTGAGGGCACTGCCCGATGAGGGACGCCAGGCCTTCTTGTCTGGGTCGATGGGGTTCAGGTGGACAAGCCCGCTGACCTTCCAGCTCACAGTTAGAAAGAAGCTATTGTGGGGCTTGAGGATGCGGTTACAATCGCACCCCTGGTGGTTCGGGGTTGTAGGGGAGTGGGAAGCAGGGCCTGGAGAGCAGCGGTGGCGACCTTGACAGGAGGTTCTTCCAAGATCTGGAGGAGAAGGGACTCCTTGGGCATGTCAGGGAAGGCAGGGAGTGGGTGGAGAGGATAGAAGAGAGGCCTACAAATCGAAAACAGATGAGTATCAACAACAGTACAATTTTCAAATGGAAGGTGGCACTCTGGATGGGTTTGGGCAACAGGGCCTGTTTGGGAGGCAGAGTGCTCAGAGCCTTAATCATTCAGGTGACAGTATGGTGGGCAGTTGGGGCTGCCTAAGAGAAGGCCAGGAGAAGACAAAAGGGCAGAGGGCTTGGGTGGGAAGCAGAGTCCTACCCAGACCTGGGAGGAGGGTGTTCTGCATGAATCACTGCAGGAAGGGTAAGGACAAGGGTGAGATGTAGGGCGTGGTGCCTAGTAGGTGAGAGGGTAACTCTCACAAATGTTTCACATTTTCCCCGGGACAGAAAGGAGCTGGGATAATTGGGATGAAAACAAGAATCCAGGAATACTAATGAGACCCAAAACGCTTCCTTTAAAATCTGCATTAAAAGGTTAAAAATGACATTATGAAACTGCTGCCTGAGGAACTAACTGAATGACCACTTGAAAAGTCTAGTATCACATAAATGCACATAGTTAAACCAGAAAAGGTTCTTGCAGACTATAAGCCCAACCCCATTAGTTTATACCGAGGAAACTGAGAGTGCACGGGACTAATCCCCACGCACAAAGACAGGGTGGACTTGGGGCTGCCCTGGGGTCCTGGGCACGAGTGGGAGGGGACACACGGAGATGAGTGGGAAGGAGGAGCGACTTCTGCATACTCATTCACTATACTAAAATTATTCAGTCAGCCAGAAAGTCTTAACTGGGTGCCAGCTAAGTGCAAGGTGTTGCAAGGGAGAGTGAGGTGTTTGAGGACTTCCCGTTCTGTTGGGAGTGACAAGGACCCTCTGGCAGAGAGAATGTTGAGTTCCTCGGGAATTCAGGTGATGGAGAAAGCACTGTGGTGGGTGCAGCCCAGGGAGGTTCTGAAGTGGAGCTTGGGCAGTAGCTGTGTGTGTGCTCGCACGTGTGTGTGTGTGTGTGTGTGTGTATGAGGTCTGTCCCGAAAGTGTTGAGCCATTGTCAATATAGTTAAAACAGTTTGCATGTCCGATACTTTCGAGACTGACCTCCTATGTGCGAATTGGGGGGACAGAAGAGGAGAAGGGAGTCCACGAGGCCCTGGAGGCTACTTATTTGTTAAATCATGGTACAACTCCGTTTGCGATGCATGAAAATGCATGACTGATTTTGATGTCATAGGCTGATGTTTCCTCCGCAGACATCTAGGGCTGTGGAGAGCAGAGGAGAGCTAGACAACTTCCTTCAGCTGAAGTGGCAGAAAACCTGAGTTTCTCCCTTCCCAGTATCACTAAGTTTCAGTTGGTCTCATCAGGGAACTGGGGTGTCTTCTTAAGTAGATACTTATATTTAAGCTGCTGGAAATGCTGTTGCCCAGGTAACATCTGGAGCTCCTTTCAGCTCTGAGGCCAGACTGACTGTCTAAGGGGAGTCAGGCTGCCCACAACTGGTTGGCAGGGTCCTCTGGGCCAGAAGGGAAGAGGGCCATCCTCAGACTCGCTCTGCTCTTTGTCAGCTCCTTCTGCCAGCACTGCCTTCCCCCGGCGGCCTCCGGGCGCAGTCACTCTGCACGCAGCATCCTTCCTTGTTTGCAGGATACGTGGGCACGGGTGGAATTGCTCCAATCACGGGCCGATTGCTTCCCCCCTTTTAAACATCTTATCACGTAAGGCAGCGCGCCGAAAGCTATCAATGCTACCGAAGGTTGCAAAACCAAAGTGTGGTGCTTCATCTGCTTTTGGAAATCTGTCCAAAGACCTTTCTGTGTGTAGCCCATGTCCTTTCGCAGCCCACAGTGTCCCTACCCTGTACCCTGATGTCCCTGCCCCATACACCAGAACAGTCGGGCAGCTTCAGCTCCTTTCTCAGGCCAGGAACGGTCCTGACAAACTCTCCCGCAGAATGTCTCCAGGCCTTCCTGGGAGACCTGTTCCCAGTGAAATTTCACTGACCTGGACAGTCTCTGAGTTGCTGAAAGTAACAACAGTCAAGGAAGCTGTTTCTATACCCAGACTAAACTAATAAATGTTCCCTAATTAGAACAGGGCCTTATGGGATATGTTTTTAATGAGGAGTTTGAATTGGATCACAATTAACATTACTTACACATACAATCAATACAAAAACTTCATTAAATCAGACAGAAATTCTACTTTATCATCCTGTTTGCTTTGCTCTTGTTATTTAATCAAAACCCTTTTTCTTCAGAGATGTGGCATAGGTAAATTTTAATCCAGACATTCAATTATCCAAATCACTGACATTTTCCTGTTCTCAGAAAAATGCTCCAGGAACACAGGCTGCTTGTTCCTCCTTTACCTTGGCTGGCAGGGCACAGCAGGGTAAAAATACAGAAAATTGGCAAAACTCCACTCTCAATCCATGCTACAAACTGGGATCAATCTTGCTTCTCTTTCTCCCTAAAATAGAAAAAAGAAATAAAAGAAGCCCTTCTTTATGTAAAATTGGATCGTAACATCTCCAAAGGGGTGGAAGCCCCTGGGTTGCAGATGAAAAGGGCCCAGTTTTCTCTGAGAATAATTGGGGACAGGGAGGTGGCGGTGAATGGCCTCCTCTGTAACTGTAAGAACTTCTGCCTGGTGACCTCCAGGAGGACAGAGTGAGGCACCTAGGGGTCAGGGATCTGAGTCAGCAAGAAGGAGGGAGATGGGGCAGGTAAAGATGGCTGGGAGCAGAAGCTTGCGCTGAGCAGGTCCTTTTACTCACTGCACCCCTGGCCTGGGGCTCAGCAAGGCTGCCCCAGTTCTTCCGTTTTCCCCACTTGGTAGGAAAGGGAAAGAGGAAGCACTGGGGTAGGAAGGGACTGGAGAGTTCCATGCTCAGAAGTGTTTGTTGATTGATTTATTCATTCATCATTCAGGAAGTATTAAGTACTCACTGTGCATCAAGCCCAAGTCCAAGGCTGGAGGTACAGGGATGAATGATTCACAGTTGCTGTCTCCAGAAGCTCCCAGTCCAGTCCCAGGGCCCAAGATGAAGCGCCTCTCGCCAAGAGTCTTGGAATTCTGGCAGCATTTGTATGTAGTAAGGCTTTCTTACTCATTATTGATTTACTGCGTCAATCTTCTGTAATGAATTGGTAACATCAGTATGTTATTATGATGGAAATTGATATGACTGTATAAGCAAGAGAAGTGAATTGGGGTAGAAGGTGGGCCCATGGTGAGGTAAGCAAGCACCTATGGGACGAAATTTATGGAGGTGTCACTCTCAGGCCCTTGATGGTGTGGGGCTACCTGACACCAGCTGTTGACAGACCATACGAGTCATTTAAACTCTCTGAGGTTCAGTTTCCCATCTCTGAAACAAGAACTTGCCTACATCATCGAATTGTTGAAAAATTAATAGTATAACCTTTATCAAAATAAATTATAAACTATAAATGACATATGAATACATCTTGGTTTTAACAACAGTAAGAATATATATGATGTTTTTCATTAATCACGAGAACAATACACATAACCAAAACATTCTTTGTGGTAAATGCAGCACATTATATTGCAAAATGCAAAATTGAAATCCAAGGATCTGGCTCTGCACTTTGTAAATGGCCATTAAATATAATAGTGCGGCTAAGTATGGAAAGATTTTGAGTGATGGACTCAAACAGACTTGAATTTTCATTCGAGGTCCGTCACCTACACATGTTAGCCTCCAAAGTGTCAGTGTCCTTAGTCGTGAAAAGGGAAAAGAATGTTCTCACAGGGTTGTTACTGAGGATTAAGTGAGGCAATGTGAGTCACACAAGAGTTGGAGGCTCTGGGAGGGCACTTCATGGGTGTGAGCCACTGCTGGTGTAGAGGTAGCAACAGAACCCCTCCGTGTCACAGACCAGAATGTCCCCTGGGGTGCTGTACTTTCCCCGTTTCCTTACCTGAGATCACGTTACACAGCTCTGCACTGCCAGGATGTTTACCCTGTAGGCCTGGTTTTAGAATAACTTACATTAGACGTTGTTCCTCTTTCTTAAGCTCACCCAGAATTATAAACGTGGTGGAGATACCCCAAACTAAAGACTTGAGCTTTTTCTTTAAAGATACAAACTAGAAACTACATTAATGGAATTGGGTTTTCATGTCTTACTGTTTTAGTGAGTTTTGTACATATCTTCATTATTTTCCACTGGAAATTTCAACAATTACTTTGGAAAGCGTTGCGAGCTGTGCATCACCTTGACCGACTCCTGGCTGGCGCAGGCCGGCTCTCTGCTTCATCAAGCGAGACAAGGATGGCCCTTGTAATGCTGTGATGAAGCCAGCAGTGAAAAACGAAAGGCACACTTTGCTGCTTTTCTCTTGCTTCTCTTGCTAATAGCTTGGGTCTTGAGCAGGGCTCAGCTGGGCTCTCTGGTGCGGAGCATGGCTGGTAGGTACACAGAGACTGGAAAGCCACATGGGGTCCTCAGAGTCAGGCTTGAAGAGAAGTGTTGCATTAGCCTCATTGGGACCAGGCTGGGGACTAGAGGGAAGGGGGTCCCATCCCAGGCCCCACCGGGGTCAGACAGCACATCTGTGGTGCAGGGAAGACTGTATGGCTCAGGAGAGGCTGTGGGCCCATTTTCCAGGGAGGAATTGTTCAGCACCCAGTGGCACCATCAGAACTGCAGGCAACAGACACAACATTTGGCTCCTGGCCTCAGCAAGCTGCTGGCTAGTGTGACAGCATCAGCATAGCGACAGGTTGGAGGAACTCATTTCTACAGCTCAGGAGTTGCTTCCAGGTCTTCAGACATTCACAGGTGAAAATGATTCTGCGATGTATTTGCAATAGTATGTTTGTGGTTGAGTTTCTGGGCAGAGGGGACATAGGTTTTTTTTTCCTCAGAGGAATTATGCTTGCTCACAGAGGTCGAGGACCCCAGATGAATTAGCCTTCATTTGTATTGATGATTTCCAAGACCTACAAGCCTACGGTGACCACTGGAGTTGAAGGGGTACGTAGCTGAGAAGGACTGTAGCTCAGGCCCACCTTTTCCTACCAGAACCCCAGCTCCCTTCCCCATCTGTGCCTTGATTGAAGGGTAGGGCCCACCCATGTTGCGGGTCTAACCCATGGCAGGACTTAGAGAGGCATCCCTCTTGCCTGGGGGAGTGTTCACATGCTATTTTCCCTATTTTCCGTAAGACCTTTGGCAGGTCAAATACCTCAAATACTTCCATGCTGCATGTTCTGCAGGAAATGCAATATACTTGTTCCCTTCTGTTGCTTCAAGGCGCTATGCAGCCCTGGTGAGGGGCACAGGGTCCCAGGCCTTGTAACGCAAACTGGCAAACAGGGCTGAACCCTGGCAAAACCCTGGAGCGGGGAGTGGTTATTCCTAAGGTACTCTCTCCAGCTCCCCTTGACGTGCAGTCGCTGTCTCTCCTGTGGACAAGCAAATTCTGATACAGTCATTTTTTTTTTCATTTTTAAACTAAATCATAAGACAACTGCCATTAACTATAAATTCAGCATGGGGTTGGAGATGATACACAAAGTTGCACATACAATATGGTCGCTTCTGTGTTATTTATGACATCAAAAACAAAATGATGGAATGGAACCAACGGTCAGCAAGAACTGTGAGTAAATTATGGCACATACTCACAGGGGCACCTTCGCCACTAAACCCTTACTGTGGAAAGGTTTATACTGAGTGGGGGAGGTTCCTTGCAGTATTGCTAAGGGAAAAGGCAGGATACAAAGCAGTGTTTATTTTTATTTTTAAAAAGCGCATTCACTGGCTAGTGGCACAATGGATAAGGCGCTGGCCTGTGAACCCAAAGGTCACTGTTTCATTTCCCAGCCAGGGCACAGAA
Source organism: Noctilio leporinus (assembly GCA_004026585.1). Taxonomy (NCBI): domain Eukaryota; kingdom Metazoa; phylum Chordata; class Mammalia; order Chiroptera; family Noctilionidae; genus Noctilio; species Noctilio leporinus. The sequence continues at coordinate 553,226 of PVIW01000166.1, read as the reverse complement.
CCAGGTTACAAGCCAGGTCTCCAGCCAGGTCTGTAGTTGGAGGCAGGTAAAAGGCAACCATACATTGATGTCTGTCTCCTTCTCTGCCTCCTTTCCTTCCGCTCTCTCTAAAAATAATAAATAAAATATACTTTTTAAAGCATATTCATAGTTTTTAAAAGACTTGGGTAAGCAAAATGTTCACTATGCCCATGTAACTTTTGTTTTACTCCCTATGCTTCTACATTTCCTCCAATCTTTCTGTAATGAGTGTGTATTACTTCTGCAACCAGAAAAATAATTTTGGACAGATGTCATTTATTAAAAGTAAACAGCTTTGTAAATAAACAAGCATAATTATCCTTAAAAAAAAAAAAAAAGGTAAGAAACTAAATCCTGCTCTCTGTCACCCAGGACATCATGAGGCATGCTGTGAGCACCCCAGCCTCATGTGGGAGCTGTGACCGTTCAGCTGTGTAGAGGCCCACTCTCAGGTCCCTCTCCTGGGCTGGCCCAGAGGGGATCTGGGCTGCAAGGCAATTGAGTGTCACCTTGCCAGGGTACATGCAGTTGCCTTCCCTACAAGGCCAGGGACCTGATCTGACCTCCTGCACCGGCCCCCTTCCCCCTGAAGGAAGTCCCTCCCCCGCTGGGGCACCGCCTCCTTTGTTTCCCACAGGCCCAAGGGTTCTTTCTGGTGCTGGGGGCTGTGGTGACTGTCAGCACTGGCCTCTCCAGGGGCTTTCTGGGACCTTATGCAGGAGGTTCCCGGCAGGTTGTGGCATGCTGGCAGTTGGTCTGAGTTGCACTGGAAAACACCCAGGCTCCACTTTGCTGCATTTTTATGAATAACTAGCAGGGAATCCTTTCGGAAGTAGGCAGGTTTCAATGACATGCCAATGGCCGCATAGCCAGGGTGAGCCACTGGCCATACTCACCTGTGTTCGTCATGCTGTGCTCAGGATGTTAAAGGCGTTGATTAGACACAGGCTCTGTGCTGTGACTAGCAGGCTGAATGATTTTGAAGAGCCGTCGGGTTTCAGGCTTTAGGGAGACTGTCCTTCCACGATGAGGTGACAAATGCTACTCTTCTAGGGGAGCTTTCTGGCCTGCTTCCATCACCTGGCAGATGCCCGGTCCCCGGAGCACGACCTCAGGCACAGGCCACCTTTGTCGTCAGCCTGGGGTGGGGGGCACCCTGAGCTAGAGAAGGGCAGTGTCCCCAGTGCTGTGCCGGGAGGGACGGAGTCTGGCGGGTACCAGAGCCCGGCTGCTCTGCTCCTCTGGACACGTGGCCTGGGCTTCGGGAAGTGCCTCAGCCAGCATTGGGGGGTGAACGGTCAGGCCTCCTCTGTGCATGGTTTCCTTGCCTTTCTTTCTCCCTCTTTGAAATGAAAAATAAAGCCACCTGTCAAAGCTGGTGATGTGCTCAGACCTGTAACCCACACAGATTCAGGAAGACTTCAAAGTGGAAACTCCTCGGCTCTGATTACAGTGCCTCACAGATGGTGAATTTATGCCCCAGCCTCCACCTTTGCTCCGACTTCTGTGTTCGGAGCTGGTGAGGTCACACAGTGGTGCTGCTGGCAGACTCCAGAGGTAAACACCGCCGATCCTCGAACTTCACGGTCTACCTGGACTTCAGCAAAGGTGTGCTGGACTCACCTTTCTTTATGGACTCTGGGCCCTGGAAAACATTTGCCTGTTAGAAGACAAAGCGCCCTTTGAGACTCCAACTTTCCTATCAGGGTGTCTCAACGTCATAGTACTTAGACGACTGACAATGGGGATGAAAGCAGCGTGTCACCCCTAGGCGGGCTGTGAGCAGTAACTGGGTTACCAAGCACTAAGAGTACCGCCTGAGGCTAATCATTAGATCTCTGTGAGCTGGAGTTTCGCTGAGGAAACAGGAGGGAAGGTGAATCTATATGCTGACGGTTTATCCAAGAACTGTCTACACTTCACGCCTAGTGTCAGCTCCTCTGGTCTGCCGGGATCCGGCCCCAGCTTAGCAAAAGGAGACAGTCAGGAGTCGCATGCTTCTCTTCCTTGACTGTTTCAGGAAGAGACTGGCATGCTGCCTCTTCCGAGAAGATCTACCCACTCTTTGTTTTCTCTGTTATCTATGAAATTTTATAATGCGTATTTTCTGGGCCATAAAGTTTGGCCCTGGGATTGGACTGACTACAAAGGTGGTGTATTTTTGACTTATCCTGTGAGGCTTGCTTTACTGCTAGCCACATGGCTTCTCTGTTGTGCACATGTGTCAACCACTGGTTTATGTTCACAGCGTCAGCTAGGAAGTACTTACTAAGAAAAGACTAGCCAGGGCCTGGAAGAGATGCTGGGTTCATTCTGAGGTGTCTGTTCAGGACTTTGGGGAGTGCCTGCCAGGCGAGCAGAGCTCTGACCAGTGGCTGAAGCTGTAGACCTGGGGAGAGCTGGGGAGCGACCGCGCACTGTGGGGGAGAGCCTGCTGCTGCCTGTGGATGGAGCCCTCTTGCTTTCCAGATTGGGGGCAGTAGGAGCGTTATTCACGGGTGCTGCATCATCTCCCGCTTGGGGAGCTGTTAGCTCAGACAGATCCCGTGTCCGCAAGTTCTCGGCACGGGGCTGCTGGTGCCGCGTCCAAGATCATTTGCCTCTTGCCCCGACCTGGGCCTGCCTGGTCCCTCTTCTGAAAGCGAAAGGATCCAGATGGATCTGGTATAATCTTGGGCAGGCCACTGTGGTCAGTTTAGAAGCATCACGAGACAGAGCATTTCCAGGAGGTGTGGGATAATTCCTCAATGCAGTGACCTGCGTGGACTTCAGGACTCCTTTTCCACCCTCCTTGTTTTCCTCTTTCCATGTGGCACTCCCTGTACAGATGAGAAGCTTGTAAGCTACTTATTTTGACAATTGCCATTACCTCTGGCCTTTCGGCCAAGCAGATATTCCCAGACCATGGACTCTGTCCCACGATCATGGGGAAACAGGGATAAATACTGTCTGCCTTCAAGGAGCTCACAGCCTTCGGATGGACAGAAGGAGAATTGCCTGTCGAGGTGTTCAGAGCCTATTGCAGCAGCAGAGGTGGGGGTTTGGGCTAGGGGGCTTGAAAAGTGTCCTTGAAAAGCTGCTTTGTGCCATCCCCTCCAGGGCTGATTTCCAGGCTCATGGGAAACTGCCCCTGTCAGGGCCACACTGGAGGTCCCGCCTGGACACTAACTGTCATCAGAGGTAGAACATCTTCTCCTTTAGGGACTGATCCTACTGTTAACCTCAGCCTTTGCTCAGACTTGCTGAGGGTTTTGGAGAGACCCTGTGTCTCCAAACAGAACCCAATTCTGGTTCTTAATTTCTCGGATCCATTCTCTGGTGCCATGGCCTCATTCCTCAGCCTGTCCAGCAGCACCGACCACCTGGTTATTTCAAGATTCAGATGCTCCTGACTTTCTTTCTCCTGGACTCCCCACCTTCCCAAGCCCAACTTGCATACAATCTTCATCGCCTACTCATTTGATGTTAACCTTTCCTTGACTTTTAGGACTCGCTGACCATACTGTTCATGTGGAAACTGCCCCTTATACCCTGCGTCTGTCTCTGGTATCACCGTGTCATAGTCCATCAATTTAAAGTGCCGAAAGTTTCAACACTCGTATCAGAGCTCTCTCACAGATTATAAACCCTTTGGAGCATAGATCCCCTGTCATGGTTTTGTTGTCCCTTACAAATAGGTTAGAGTAGGGGATTCCACATGGCAGTTACTCCATATGTTTCTATTTCCTAATGATTTTATACCTTTTATTTTAAAATCTATCAATAAGTGCGACTTGGCCATATTATTCTTTCAAATAAAACCTACTTCTCATATATTTGTACACACAATAATTATAGTTATGAGAAGTAGGTTTTATTTGAAAATAATGTATAATTATATAACAATAAATATAATAATTATAGCTCTTATTTGTGGAATACCACCTATGTGCCAGGCTATAGATGACTTGCATGCATTGTTTTATTTTAATCCTCGTGATAACTTTGCAAAGAAAGTATTGTCCTCGTAAAGAGGAGGACACTGATGGCTGTTGTAAAAGGTGCTAACTCTTTATTCAGTAATGGTCTCTATCAGTTGTCTGGTGCCAGTGCTTCAGCCAGGGGGGCAGTGGATGGGAATGGAGGGGCTGGGGTGGGAGAGGATGGAAGTCTTAGGTTTGATGAGTCCCCAGGATTGTAGAAGTATCTTTTCTTCTTTGGCATTGTTAAGCTGTAGACAAAACTTACATCAAATGAAGTGATGACAAAAAGAAGGTCATTTGGAGTTTTTTTTACTATCATGTGACTCAGGTGCTCAGAATGGATGCAACGCAGCTGTGTTCCTAATAGTCTAAGTCAGATTAAAGGAGCCCATGTTTGAAACGGGTTTTACTTAACAATGTGTTACTTGCAGCACTTCGGACACACATGGGCTTCCAAATTTGTTGAGGAAGCTACGTGAGTGTTCAGAGAGCTACAGTTTTCACAAGGTTCGTCTCCTCCAAATTTATAAAAATGGAAGCTTTACTAGCTCCCATGTCCCTCAAATAAACGAACACTAATCAACTCGCACAATTCAGTTCATTTAATTTTTAAAATAGCTCCATGCTATTTTACTTTAAAAATCTTAAGAGATTTCCTGAATAGATCATTACCACCAAGTTGGTACTGACTTGTGGAGGCAATAAAACAAATAAAGTCATTAAAAATAATTTGAACAAAAGGAGTAACTTGATATTATGCCATCTACATTTGGTTAAAATGACATTTTAAAGTTCTCTTTCATCTTACCAAACAGATCTCTAAAGGAAAAAAAATGTGATTAATAAATTATCCTCCATAAATCTCATGATAACTATTATGGTCTTTGGAGAATTATGAATCCACATCTGGAAAAGGTATTTTATATGCTACTGCCTGTAAAACAGCATGCCGTGCATTTTACAAGTGCACGTTAGTAAGTAAAAATACGGTACGTTTTTGTGTTCATCATTTTCCCCTCCAAGAGAAGTGTAAGCCTAGTTTATTTCATAATAAAGAGCACTAATAAAGTTTATGTGACGCTTGTTTTCCTCCCTTACTTTGGTGCTGATGCAGTTTTACTGGGTTATTTAGAATGAGCTTTGTATCGGAACTCAAGGAAGCCTTCGTCACACGCGCAGTGGGTGCGTCCCCTCGGCGCCCTGCGCGGGCAGAAGCCAGGGGTCCCCGGGTGGTGGGCACGTCGCAGGAGTAAGTGGAGCCACAGGAGCCACACGCTTCCCTTAAAAAAGCTTTCTGGGGGGCTCTTGTATTCGAGTCCTTTTGTGCTCTTTTCAATAGGTCTCGTGAGTTAGTGATTCAGAATGCAAGATTGGCCCGTTTTTGGAATTAGAAATTTGATTAAACTTAAACATTTGTTATATAAAATGAGCAAAGTACTTAGAGAGCCAGCAGTGTCCCTTGGAAATAGAAAATGTTTTTTGTTTCCAGGCAGCTGTTTGCAATAAGAAGTGGCTGCTGAGTGAAAGGGAAGGGCGCCATGAAGTGAAGGTAACCCTCCAGGATTTTATGGAGCTCCGCAGTCATGTGAGCACCGTCAGTGATAAATATCATGAGCGAGATTGCAGTGTGCCTGGTTTTATTTTCATGTGGATCCTTGCATACACTTTAATGCAAGTCGCAGAATATATTTAATGACCGTGGAAAAGCACAGTCGATGCGCAGAAGGAAATAAAAAGACATAGTAGAGCTCTTAGTTTTATTAGAATCACCTACAGTAACTCATACCAATAACACCTGTAAACCAAAGTGTGTGTTGTTTGGATTTTGGAAAAGCAACCGGCTAGTCTCTGCTAAAGTAGATAGTGGGCTTTCAGTCTCCAGGGAGTTCTAATGCAGTTGTCATCGGGACCATGTTTCCAAGCCTTGAGTGACCACATTGAGGACTCATGATGCTGTTGGAACAACAGGATGGCAAAGTTCTCGGAGTCCCGTCCCTTACTGCGCAGACAAGCAATCTGAAGAGCAGGATGGGACAGTCACCAGCACGGACAGGACTGGGACCCATGGGTCCTGATGGTGGTCTCCAAACTTACCCCTGCTCAAGTAGGTGCACAAGCTTTGAAAATATTTCTCGCTTAAGATGGGGTCAGATTGGCAGGTGAGGAGTGGGGTTTCTATTCTTTTTATTTGGATCATCAAAAAAATCTTCTAGCCTTCTTCACAGAGGGCATTGACTGTGTAACTTGCAGGGTCAGGAAAACACCCTGTAATCATTATGAAATAGGCAAACCCAGGTAATTGTGGTGCACTCAGGGCATATAAAGAAGTCCTGTTGTTTTGGGTTTCTAGTTTATTTCTACCAATAATTTGCTGTGTGAGCTTGCATGATTGTCACAATAACTATGCACTTAAATCTCTTCAACTTTTTTTTTTAATGTTATTGTTGTTGTATTACATCCATCCCCTTTTTGCTCCCCTCTGTCCCCCTCCTCACCCACCCATTCCCCCCAAAGTCAATCAAATCTCTTCAACTTTAAAATCAGAAAGGGTGATTGCAAAGCTCCCTTTTAGATAAAAATATATGTTAAGAAATTGTTCCAGGATTGGTTTCAGAGCTTCGTTGAGTGACAGGATTTTTCTAACATCTGTTCTGTTGGGCATTCCCATATAATAAACCGTCCCCAAAGTTGGAGGCTTAAAGTAACAGCCATTTATTTCACTCTTAATGGATTTGGGCTCAGTTCACTCATACGTATGCTGGATGATTCTGATTCTGGAGTTTAATTGGCTGTTGGTTGTTGGGGTGATGGGGTCACCCAAGCACAAGGTTTCTCTTCTCCTGTAGGCTGGCCTGGACTTGTTCACATGGTGGTTGCAGACTCCTAGAAACAGAGTAGAAGTGATCAAGGTCTCTTAAGGCCTAGACAGCATTATTTCCTTGGCATTGTACTGCCAAGTCACAAAACCAAGCAGATTCACTGGGAAGAAACCAGCCATGGCCCTTTGTGGGAGGATTTGCAAAGTCAGAGTGATAGGAATGCAGAAATGGATGGAGAGTTGCAACCATTTTTTGTAATCTACCATTGTGCTTAAATCTTGTTACTTAAAGATTTATGTGACTGGGTGCCCATGAGTCAGTGGTGCTAGAACGTTTGCATTTCATGAACAAGTAAAAATTAAAATAGCATGGGGAGGGCACATAAGTAATCAAAAGTTGGCAATTTTTTATTGTACTAGGGAAGAACGCTTAAAGCCAACTGTCAGTCATTCACTGTGCCCATTATTCTATATGCACATACAAAGGATGATGTATCACCAAAAGGTATTGGGGGAATGTAAATTCAAAGTAAAGGAACAGTGATCTTACACTGATACTTATATGCCTAATTTATTGTCCTGGTTTTTTGTTTGCTTCACATCCGACTGGTGAAAACTTCATCAAGAGGAGCAGCGCCCCATGTAGAGCTGTCTTTGAAGCTACACCCTTTTAATTCACAATTTTCATTGAACTGTTTTTGGCAGCCATTATCAAGACAAGATTCCATGCAGAACTCTCCTTGGTTGCACACTGGAGTTATAAAAATTTCAATATATTAGAAATCACAAGGCTTGAAAACTAAGACATAATGATTTTTCAACAAGTCCATTTACATCATAGTCTATCACCAACTTTTTCTGCACTGTTCTTCTTAATTCACTTGGCTTCTCCAGTCTAAATGTGAGTGATTTCTGAGAGAGAGAGAGAGAGAGAGAGAGAGAGAGAGAATAAAATATTAGAGGCATTTTTTTCAAAGGTCACATAAATACAGTAGAAGTCTACTGTCCTGCCTGCAGTATTTTACCAGGTGATGAAGTTTCTAGGCTATATGAAAAGTGTATTTTGAATTTTTTCTATAAATTTTAATTTAAATTTATTGAGGTGACATTTGTTAATAAAATTATATAGGTTTCAGGTGTATAATTCAATAATTCATTCATCTGTATGTTGTATTTGCTGTTCACCACCCCAAGTCAAGTCTCCTTCTGTCAGCATTGATCTCTCTTTAGCCTCTTCTACCTTCCCCACTCACCTTTCCCTTTGGTAATCACTATATATGTATGTATATGTGTGTGTATGTATAGATAGATAGAGAGACAGACAGAAATAATTTCTATGGTTTCTCTGGAGAACTGATAGTTGTCAATCTGTTCTATGTGTCCATGCCTCTGTTTCTGTTTTGTTTATTAGGTTATTTTGCTCATTAGATTTCACATATGAGTGAAATCCTACAGTATTTGTCTTTCTCTGACTGGCTCATTCCACTTAACATAATGTTCTCCAGGTCCATCCATGCTGTAGTAATAGGTGCATTTTTCTTCTTTTTTATGACCAAGTAGTATTCTGTTGTGTAAATGTCTCATCATTGTTTTGTCCTCTCATCTACTGATGGGTACTTGAGCTGCTTCCAAATCGTGGCTATTGTAAATAACACTGTAATGAACATAAAGGTGTGTCTATTCTTTCCAATTTTATGTTTCTTTGGATATATTCCCTGGAGTGGAATTACTAGGTCATAAGGTGGTTCAATTTTTAATTTAAAAAAAATTTTTGATTTATTATTTTTACAGAGAGGGGAAGGGAGAGAGGCAGAGAGGGAGAGAGACATCCACGTATGGTTGCTTTTCACCTGCCTCCAGCTAAGGACCTGGCTGGAGACCTGGCTTGCAACCTGGTTATGTGCCCTGGCTGGGAATCGAACCAGCGATCTTTGGGTTCACAGGTTGCATTTTTAATTTTTTGAGGGAATTTTAGACTTTTCCACAGTTGCTGCACCAATCTGCATTTCTACTTACAGTGCATAAGCATTTTCCTTTCTTCACATCCTTGCCAACACTTGTCGTTTGTTGATATATTGATGATAGGCATTTGACCAGTGTGAGGTGATATCTCATTGTGGTTTTAGTTTGCGTTTCTCTGATGATTAGTGATGTTGAGCATCTTTTCATATATCTTTTGGTCATCAGTATATCTTCTTCATAGAAATGTCTCTTTGCCCATATTTTCATTCAGTTTTTTTTGGGGGTGTTGAGTTGTTTAAGTTCTTTATAAATTTTGGATATTAACCCCTTATCAGATGTATCATTGGAGAATATATTCTCTCATTCTGTGTGTTGTCTTTTTATTTTGTTGATGATTTCTTTTGCTATGCAAAACCTTTTTAATTTGATATAGTCCTATTTATTTCTTTTTCTTTTGTTTTCCTTGCCTGAGGATATCTATAAGAAAAAGAAAATTGTTAGAAGAAATGTCCGATGCTTTGTACTCTCTGTGCTTTATCCTAGGATTTTTATGGTTTAAGTCTTATATTTAAGACATTATTTTGAGTTTATTCTTGTATATGGTGTAAGGTGGTCTAATTTTTTTGCATGTATCAGTCTAATTTTCCCATTTTCACCATTTATTGAATAGATTATCTTTACCCCATTGTATATTCTTGCCTCCTTTGTGAAATATTAATTGATCATAAAGTTGTGGGTTTATTTCTGGGCTCTCTATTCTGTTCCATTAATCCGTATGTCTGTTTTTATGCCAGTACCATGCTGTTTCTTCTTCTATAAATTTTAAGTATATGTTTCATTGTGGTCTGCTAGAACTAGGATTTGGTCTGTCAAGGGTATAATAAAAATGGACATAATGTTTTGAAAAGCCAAGAAAAACAAATGCTAACCAGGAGCCTGAGAAGGCTAAAATATGCAAACAAGCCCGGGGAGCTGATCCACACAATGGGATGGGGAGCCAGGGGTGAGTAGGGGAGAGAGGGGAGTGAGGTGCGGCGGGAGGAGGTGTGAAACAGTGGCGTGCGTGGCGGGAGCACCTGCACCGGGTGGTGGGTGCTCATTGCCTGTGTGCAGCTGCGGGTTCTGTTGAGATTAATGGGCTTTGATGACCAGCTCTATCCTGAAATTTCCAAGAGAAATCAGATTCTGATGCCAACTTTTCTCAAAACAGATGGGCAGGACTTTTCTCTGGAGAAAGAGCACCAAGGTGAAATGCCACATGTCAGGCAAAGGTATTTCAAACATAATTCACAACAGGCAGAAACAACGTGAAAGAATAAACCGGCCTTGAGAAATTTTTGGTGTGAACACAGAGAAGGAACTGACGTGCTTTTGCTGGGACAACTGCTGCCTGTCACTGCCCTTCCCATTTCCAAAGTCCACCTGTTAGGAGATGCTAGCATTTGCGGCTGGAAAAGGACACCAAAAAAATATGTTTTCATCCTCGGCAGAAAATCTCCGTTTTCCTGAATTCAGTGAGAGACCAAGTATGTCATCACTTTTCCTCCATGCCACAAAAGGGGGAATTCTTTCAGCTGTCTTTATTGGAACTGAGCTTGTTTTCACACCACTTTATGTCAATGCTTCCCATTTTAAGCTCTTGTTTTCATTGGACTCTTCGGGTGTTTCAGCCCAAACTGCACATTTCCAAAACCCACTAGCTTGCAGGCCAGATGATTGGGCCAGGGAGTTGCCACTGAGTCCCAGATGGATGTCACAACTGATTGAAGTAGAGATCCAAGCATTCCACCTGCAGCATCTCATGTTAGCACCCTGGACGCCGTGTTCTTTCCCAAGATGGTGAGTGCTGGTTATAACCATGGCTCCCTTTCGACTCAGTCCTGAGTGAGTGTTATTTAGAGCTGAAGCAGCACTATGTCTCGCCGGGTGTCTACTACATATGAATTAGCACCCTGAGGCTGCGAACCTGTCCTGTGGGGCGCACTGTGAGAAGGAAATGGTAGGGTTCACAGCTACTGTGGGGGAAGGTGTGGCAAATTAGATGCAGTCATGAAAAGTATCATATTGTAGATGCCTAAAAAATAATGTTAGAAATGTTGCTAGGACAAACGAATAACTGCAAAACAGAAAAACAACATTGAAGTTCCATATTTGCATTAAATACTAAAATAATTACAGATCACAAGCTTAATGCAATGTGTAAACTTTTATGTCTTTCCTGCCATGGAATTTATAAGCATTTTTCATATGAATTTGTACATATTAATATGCACTTTTTGAAGCAAAAACACATGACTTTTGCTTCAGAAAATATGAATTCCAATCTAACTTTTATTAGTTGTGTGACCTTGGATAGGTTACTTAACTTCTCTGTGTTTAAATTTCTGCAGTAGTAAAATAGAGATAACAGTAATTTTATAGTCATTGATACAATGACTAACTGATGTAAAATAAGAGAAAGCATTTAGCTTTTTAGGGTATAGAAGACACCTAATAAATAATTGTTACAACAAAGAACAAAAACATGGTCTGTATACACACAAATGGGAAAAGAACAGGTTTGAAAGAGGCACATTAGGGCTGGGAATGTAGGCACGATGATGGTGGAAGTTAAGTAGGGACCTTGGCTTCTCCGAATGGCTGTAGCTCTTGAGTTTATCTACTGCCCGATGTGCTCTTTGGTGCTTCAGGCCTGTTCCTCCATCCCAACCCCCAGCGTGATGCACAGATGAATCACCCACCTCTCTGGGTAGGAATCTTCCAACGTTGACACATAACTGCACTCGAGCGACATGAGTTTTCGTGAGGGCTGGAGTCCGTTGTTGTGGACACATTCCTGTGGGCATTGTGGACGCTGGCAAAGGGGAGGTGGAGAGGTGGTGTGGGAGCAACTTCTCTTGGCCTCCCATTAGCAACCTTCCTGACCTGCGTGCCCAGCACAGCACCGGGAACAGCTCTGTCTGGGACGTGGGAGCACCGAGCCTCACTGGGAGCGAAGGCCAGTGTTCAAGGTGGGGGGCTCCGTCTAATGGAACACTCTTTCACTGCCAGGGACTGCTCCTGTTTTTCACTCTTTCTCCCACTTTTCCGTTTGGGGTACTCTATATTAATTCCCTCTGCTCTGGGGCCCTAGATTTTATTCAGCAGGCATTCAGCCAGCACCTTCTACGTGCAAGACCCATTGTTGTGACAGAGGGAAAGCCAAGGATAGCTTGTTTCTGGCACCGATTTTCATGCACAGGACACTGCTCCTTCCACTGACTGTTGGCCACTTTCTCCAGAGACAGATTAAACTTACCAGCCTTTAGTAAGTGAGTAGTTTGTGGACGGCTCTGCTGTAAGGTAGCATGGGAGGGAATGGAAGGCACAGAGCTGGGCCTCCCTTCTTCCTCTTCTGCCACTGCTTGGTCCCTTCCTGAGACAGAAACTGTAGAAAGAGGCAGATTCCTTGGTGTTCTAGAGTTGAGGAAAGGCCTTCTGGGAAAGGTTCAATTTGAGCTTGGTGTGGAAAGAGGAGTGAGACTTGCAGAATTAGAGAATTATAGAAGCTGACTGCAGAGCATGTGCTGCTTTTTGTTCCGGGACAATACCCTAACCTGCCTTCTTCTTCCTAAACGTGGCAGCCCTGGGGTTTCCGCTGATGACGCCCTCGGCTGAGAGCCCCCTGCTCAGTCTATGCCTGTCCCTCGCCCCACTCAGCCGTCAGCCCAACGCCCCTTTAGTGCGTCTGGCCCTTCCTTCCTCACCTCCCCGTCACGCGCTTTGACCAGCTTCACAGAGACAACCGTGAAACGCGCTCTGCAGCCCAGGGATCTGCTGTTTTCCATCGTGTCTTTATCTCTGGTGCTTTTACAACAGGTGACACCTCAGTCCTTCCCTGTCTCCCCAATCTCCCTCCTGCAGCCAGACCCACACCCTGTGCCTTCTGTGGACTTGCACCTCCCAGCTGGCCTGCCAAAGCATCACCCTCCTCTGGGAAGGCTCTGCCCTTCCCAGCCCCCAATTCCTCATCTTTCACTCAGAAAGCACACATGTTATTCAACCACCAGGCTTTTATTGGACCTGAATGTTTGACTGGCCTGCACTGGGCTGGGCCACAGATCCATGGGCACCCGGATATTGGACACTGAATGTTTGCCTGGCCTGCACTGGGCTGGGCCACAGGTGCTACACGGGCACCTGGATGTGCGAGCTACGTGTTTGCATGGCAGCTTCGTAACAGCACCTAGTCGCCAGCAGGCAGGACTGGTGATATTCTATAAAACGTGTTCAGATGAATCAGGTAGCAGGGCTGTATCTGCAATCTGCAAATACATAATCAGCTAAGGTTTTATCTTTGTTTTATGAAACTGTAAAAAGAAGATGCTTTTCAAAAATAAGATAATGTGATGGTTTAAGCATGGGGTTGGATGTTGAGAGCCCTGTATTGGGATGCCAGGTCCAGCAATGTACTGTTAACATAGACAATCTGAACTTCAACTTCTTTTCTCTGAAAATGGGGCATAATTTTCACTTCCCATGGTGGTTTGAGACTGCAAAAATGCTGAGTAAATGATAGCTATTATTAGTTTAAAAAAAAAGGGCTGAGGTGAGTTGCAGGAAAGTTAGATGCATTGTATGAGTCTCACAATGTACCTGGCAAAACTAGGACAAAGCACCAAGTACCCTTTCTCTGCCATATGGTCTAGCCACCATTATGCCTGCTAAAGACAAACCTGACTTACGAGATGGAGCCTGCGGCTGGTCTCATTTCAGATGAACTGACTCTGGGGAAACGTAAGCAACTTGCCTAAAGTGAGTAAGTGGCAGAGGTGGGACTTGAACTCGGGGTGGAATGAGCGCAAAACCCATGCCAGTGACCATCGCATGATCTGGTCATGGTTAAATGAAGGGATTTATTCATTGTGCCTTTGAAGCAGGGTTCACACTCACTGATGGAAGACTGAGGCTCTTGTGCTTGATCTCAGTGGAAGGAGGTGGTTGGGCAGAGAGGAGTGTGGGTAAGGAAACGGGCACCCTGTGAGACAATAAGCACCCTACTAACGGGGTGCCTATGCTGCTGGAGGTGGTGGGCCACAGAGTCCTGTGTTATGTAGAAAGTGGCAGTAAGTGGTGCTGATGTTTTTTCTGCTCTTGGCATCCTAAGCTTCCACAGAATCTACCATGGAATCTGCTGAAGGTAAGAAGCCATGTTAGAAGCTCCTTTTGGGTATCTTGGAGCTGGGAGACCTTCACTTTAGAACATTTCCTCAAAGGCTTAAGGGGTTGTGTCAGGTCCCTTACTTACAAATGACATCGTTCTCCTGGATACTAACCAACGAATCCACTATTCTTGCTCTCTGTCCTTGCCCATCTTTCTCAACTCATCCAAAAGTGACACTTTCCTCCTGTCCCCCACACTAATCTTTGAGAAAAATTTTTTTTAGAAAAGGAGCAAGTTTGACTCTTTGTCATGTCTGTAAGTTTGGACTACCTGAGCTAGGGCTCATTCTCGTGTTTGATTTGGGATCTGATCCAAAGTGATTTTTAAAGTGTGTATGGCAAGAATTTGTGTCAGCCCCATCCTGCTGAGTGCTCCATCAACACCCTTTGCCCAGTTATCTGCAGGGACCTTGACCCCGGACAGGGAGTCCCAGATGGAAGCCAGGACATGGCTTCAGGATGGACGATGAAAAATGCATGTAGGATAGAAAAATGCGAATTATGTGTGAAGCAAACAAAAGCACCAGGCCACATGGAATTTGTGTCAACAAAAGCTAGCCACAAGCTGTTGCTTGCTTCTGAGGGGGGTGCAGATGCTGGTGCCTACAGGAGCAGGGAAGGACTTTCTGCAGAACCAGGGATGACCCGTTTTGACTGTAATCATTTTCAAGTTGTTCAGCTCGTCTCTTTCCTGCATCTGCCTCCTCCAGCACGTGGGATGCAACTCAGGAAGTTATTGGTTATTGAGCCAGTCTGAGCCATTAGAATGGGAATAGCTAACCTAACATTTTGATATGTTCAAGAGACAAGAAAAATAGTCCAAAGGGTGGAGCCTCCAGTTGACTTTCTTGCTGATTGTAAACCAACTCCATGACTGGATTACTTGGGTGAACGAGGGGATGTCAGGGTTCTCAGGGGGATTCATGTGCTGGAATATCTAGCTCACATTCCAGTTAAAATACTCATTCTGGTGATGTTAAACTACATAGACTTTTGGTGCCACCAACTGAAAATATTACAAATACTAGTTTCTAAGCTTGCTGCAGAAATCCCAAATGACCAGTCCCTCACTGAGAGAGATTTCTACACAGGAGACAACCAATATATACATTTTTTAAGCAAATTATTTTTAGTTATTTAATGTGATTACCCTGTTCCTCTCTGGATCACCGCTGGAGACCCAGACATCCAAGTGCCATAGGCAGCTATGTCAAATATAATAAATAACATTTCAATTATGGCCTGGGGGTGGGGGGCACACACACAGTTCTAAGCTGGCTCATCGCCACTCTTGCTACCCCCAGAGCTGCCGTCCTAAGGTGTTCCGGGAGGAGAGAGCCCTGAGCAGTCCAACTGGCAAATCTTTTGCATAAATACATCTCCCTTTACAAGGCTGATGAGATTTTGTGGCCCACAGGCCACAGCCCCAGCCCCAATCCATGACCACCACACACTCTTCGTTAATGTGGGAGGTACCACTTCTTGCTCTAGCTTCTCCAAATGGCTCCCCGGGCTCATTGCGGCCGTTTTACAGAGGGATTGAGGGTGGCAGCCTGCCAGGTCCGTTGGAATGAGGCACCCTCAAGTAGAATTTGACTTTGTAAGGAGAATATTCAATTTCATTCCATTCTGTTTAATTCAATGTGTATTTATCGAGGGCCAACTATGTATCAGGTTCTGTGGACCTGCCTGTAGACTGGGCTCATTTCAACCTCATCTCATCTCCTTTTCAAGTCTTGTTTTCTTCATTTATTAAGGGATTATGGGTGGTGATATAGCTCCTTCAGGATTTCCGTGAGCAGGGCGTTGAGCTTGGTACCTGGTGGCCCCGCAGTGGCCAGCAGTGTCTCCTAGCTTCCCCACTTTCTCCAAATGGGCAGAAATGTGAACCGATCCATCAGTCCCCTGAGGAATCACCTCAGGCAAGCAGGATTCTGTAGATGGTGTCTCCGATAAGGATTTCCTTCTCAGGAGCACATTTCTGCATTGAAGCCGAAGCTTTATGGGATAGGGAACTAAACAGGATAGCTGTAAAATGTTTAATTCATTGACTCATATATTCCATGCAATGTTATTGCTATTATCTAATGTAGGTATCTGTATTTATGCATCTATGTGTACTTTTATTTTGTTATTACTGAAACCTCTCAGATTCTGGAGGTCCTATTGCCTCTCTGTTCTTCTTTTGTGACTTGTTGCCCCTTAAAGAGTTTGGGTATTTCTCCATTCATTCCACTGACATTTACTGAGCACCTGCTGACTGCCACAGGCACAAAGACAGGTTAGGTCACTAAAACTGGTCACCCACGTGGAATTCCTGATATCAGCAGCTTATGGTTTTTTAAGGAAGCCAGAGAAGTAAATACATAATTTCAGCACCATTAATAAGTGCAGGGGCAAAGGTCAACCTGGGTGATGTGGGTGCACAGGTTAGGGACGACACCCTGCTCTGAGGCTGGTGGAAGGGACAGCACCCGGCAGGGATGTCTCAGCAACGGCACATTGAAGGGCGGATGTTTCCCAATTCCCAAGAACACCACAGCATTTCCTTACACACACGTGCCCTTGAAGCATCATGGGATGCAGCAAGTGACGGGAAAGCCTAAACTCTGCTACTAGACAGTGCTGGGAAGTCAGCACAATAGGCTGGGCATTCTGGAAAGTTTCATTCCAATGGGCAGAAGCTCATCTTTCCTCTTCCCCTTGACCTCACAGCACTCGAGCCTCTGCTCCAGGTTCTCCCTGGGGTTTTCATGGTGGGCCACCCTGTGGGTCACCCCACATAGCTGTGTCCCAGAGTACCCTTGAGGAAAGCCTTGTCAAGGCAGGGGCCAGGAAGCATCCCTGCAAATATGTAGGCAAGGCTCACAGGAAGACTAGCAGGGACAAAAGAGCCCCCAGATCGCTCCCTCCTTGGTGTCCCTCTGCTGCTCTTGCGTCTACCCAAGGAGGGACAGAATAGTAGTGCTGCTGCCCAGGGGGTGCGGGCAGCAGTTGACAGGGCCCTGTGCGGTAGTGACGTAGAGAAGGTACTGGAAGCAGTGGTCCTCTGTTTCCAGCAGCCAGTGTAGCAGACGCTGCTCCAGGACATCAGGGTGGGCTGCTTAGTTTCAGCCTTGGACACGAGGCAGAAAACCATTGTCTGTGCTGCCGCAGCGTTTCCGACAACCCTGACTTAGAGGCTCCATGCCCTGTCCAGGCCTGTGACTGAGCGGGGTCTGGCCGTGTTTCTCTTGTCCGTTGCCCCCGCTGCGCTTTCCTGTGGTCCGTTACCTGTCCCCCAATTTCCTGTCCTCCTCTGCGCTTCCTCAGGAAGTCTGGAATGTGGTCCCAAATCTAACAAAAAGCCAAATAGGCAGCTGTGCTCAGGGTCTGCAAAGAGGCAAACATTAGCTTCTGTTACGAGGACTGCCTTCCCTTTCAAAAAATAATCTGTTTTTTTAATGAGATGTTTTAGGTTCATAGCAAAATTGAGTAGAGGATACAGAGATTTTTCCACTTACCCTCTACCCCCTCATGTGCATGTCCTCCCTCATTATCAATATCCCCCAGTAGAGTGGTACATTTGTTACAACTGATGACACATTGACATCATTATCACCCGAAGTTCATAGTCTAGGTTATATTCCCCTCTTGGTGTTGTCTGTTCTATGGGTGTAGACATAAGTGTAATGACTCGTCTCAGTCACTAAGGTGTCATATAGAGTATTCTCACTGCCCTGAAATTCTTCACTGTTCTGCATATTCACTCCCATCTCCACCACTGATGGCAGGCACTGAGTTTTTGCTGTCCCCATACTTTCAGCTTGCTCACAGCGTTGTAGAGTTGGAACCATATAGTATGTAACCTTTCCCGATTGGCTTCTTTTACTTAGCGATAGGCATTTAAATTCCCTCCATGTCTTTCCATGGCACATTTGCTTTGTAAACTTCCATGTGTATAATGTTAGGCCCTAGGAAGGTTGTCTCTGCCCACTTGGAGACACCTGGGACTCGAGGGTATGAGAGCACCCAGATCAGACCAGTGCGCCCATCCATTTGAGGAGGACACGTAGAAAGAAATTGGCCCCATCCGATTTTATAGCTAAGGGACGTACTGTCCCCACTCTGTGCTAAAACTGATCTCAAGAAGAGGATAAATGAAACCGAATTCTTTCTGGAGGAGATTACTGAGTAATAGAAATGGACTTCCTAAGACAGGTCTTCCAGTATCCATTATTAATAGTAATTAAACTGGAGTAATAATGACAGAGGTAGCAAAAGCAGGGCACTTGGGCCATCTGTTTACTTGTGATCTGTGCTGTTGAATCGATATAGGCCTTTAACGCCTAGTTTCTTATTTGACCCCACAAGAGTGGTGGTGTAGATGGTAGGAGCGACACAAAAGATTTGTTTTTTAGATCAGAAGGCCATGTTTTGATGTGGAGATGGCGGGGGTCCCCTAGTTGGTTTGCGCCACAGAGCCAGGGATGCAATGCAGGCCTCTGACACCAAGCCTGTTAAAATGTCAGGTAGGTGATTGATCTGCACTAGATCTCGTGCAGCCATAGGGCTCAGAGGCAGCGGCGACCACCTCAGACAGGGGTCAGCGAGGGCTTCTCTTGACTTAGGCCCTGAGCATGGTCAGGAGGCAGGCAGAGCTCAGGGGCACGGTTGTTACCTGGCAGGACCATTAGCAAGCTTGTTAGGAACACGCTGTACAATAGAAGCAGCGTCAGAATGCGGGGGTGCTCAGAGGGAGGGCTGTGAGGGTGAAGGGGAGCGCGGCGGTCATGAGGGTCTTGCTTGAGCCTCTGGAGCCCCTCCTAGTGCCCCTCCTTAGCGCCCTGTCGCCCTGCCTGCTGCGCCTCTGGCCCTGGGTGGTTTGGGGCATTTTCCGCATTAGAGGAGCGAGGCGTGAGCATACTGGGGACAGCGCCCTCCAGGGTGTCAGCCTACTGGGCTGGACGCCTCACGGGGCCTCGGCGGAGGTCCCTGGCCAGTTCCCTGCGTGGTCAGGAGGGCCGCCCTCTCCGCGGTGGCTTGCCCAAGCTGCCTTCCATCTGGCTGTTCCCAGATGTGAAGGACACAGAACAGAAATTGTCTGAGGGCCTGCTTAGTGGGGGGTGAGGGGAGGCTGGGGGTAGGCATTGAAATTCAAAGCCAAGGCCCCGTATAGCCTGCCCTGTGGCAGCTCATCAGTTTCCCACTTCTACCCGCGTGGGAGCCCATGTGCTCCTGCTCTTGTCTGGCTGAGCCTGGGCAGCATCTGTTAGCAATGAATAAAGACGGGGTGGCGGGGGTGGGGCTGGGGTGGGGGCAGAGGGAAGGTCTATTTAAACAAAATGTGTTTGCTCACACACATAAAACCACAGGCCTCCTGGAGGCCAGCACCCCATCGGGCCCCCTCGTTCTTGAATCCGTAATCAGGAGCATGTGATTAAAAGACTGGCGCCTTCGCATCTACTCAGTGGGCCCCAGCATCCTCATTTCCTACATATGAGGGCTTGGGCAAGGACAGTTCTCAGGCCTTCCCGAGCGAACACCCTGTGTCCGGAGGGGAGAGTTTGCTGGTCCGGAGCTGAGGACCCTCTAGGTCTCACCAAGGCATAGAATTCTGTCGCCTCACAGTGCCTTTGGCCCATGAAGGAGGGAGCCTGGGTCTTCTCTGGGCCTTTAAAAGGTGAAGTGGGCACTTTGGGAAAGGGCTCCATCCAGCACCCACGGTGACACCTGATTCTCTACCTCAGCATTGAAGGCCTGCAGGATCTGTTGTCTGCTTTCCGATTATTCCCATCCACCTGTACTATGTTTACTTCAAAATCATGATCTCCAAGGAAACAAGAGGGAACAAACATGCCACAGAGGCAAAAGCCAGAATTCAGGATCACTGGAATTTTTCTGGAAGGCTTGACAGGTGAAGAAATCTTGTATATAGAAGAAAAATGTTTCCATTTTGTTCTTGAGCAAGGAACCCTCTTAAGAAATTGTTGGGAGGAGGGAAGGTGTCAGAGGCTCTTCTCAAGTCCCTTAAGAACACAAAATGGGCACATAGAACAGAGCACCATCCTGTCCCTTCCCTCTGTGGCCCTGGGCAAGTAAGATCCTCGGGTGGGCGGTACAGCGCCAGTGTCTCCCTGTCCGTGGCAGGGCTTGTGACCATTCCTGAAACCCTCATGGGCTTCCACCAATAAAGGGACCCGGAGACCACCCTCATCTTGGACTCCTTGCACTGGGATGTACAGACGGCTATTTTCTGAGAGATTCTAGCAAGTGTTTCATTTTTAAAGCCCCTCTATTGCCTTAGAGTGGTGGGGAGGTGGGAGGAAAGAGAAGAAGAACAGTATTAGGTAAGATTTAGTGCTCTGTAATCTCATACCTGCTTCAGAATAAGTGGATAAATACACCGGAGTGTAGGTGGTGCTCAGCCAGGGGTTGAAACAGGGTACAAGATAGGTGTCCCTGATGTGAGGGATGTGTCTGCGTCTCTTTTTAATGATTTTTCTGGGGCCAGCCTGGACTGTGTACTCTAGGTACAGCCAGAGGGTCATCCGCATTGGGCAAACTGGATGTCTTGTACCCCTGTTACAAACTCTGTAAGCTTGGCCATCGCTGACCCACCAGGTGACCCTGGAAATTAGCCTGCTCATTTCCAAGTTTCCTGCATATCTCTTAAGTTGGGAATTCCATTGCCCAAACCCCTCAGCAACCTTGGGGATTAATGAAAGCCTTGTTCACAAATGCCTCAGACTCCATAACAGTTTAGATCGATAATTAACAAGAAAGAGAAGGCATAAACATTTCAAATATATATCAACTCCCAGATCTGTAACAGCCAATAAGTCTAAAGACAGAACAGCCACGATTTCCCTCCATGACAGGCAGCCCATGCAGTTTCAAAAGTAATTCTTCAATAAGCATAAATTACCACTTGGGTAAACCTTCCATGGATGCCATGGCTATGGATTTATTAAGTGAAAATGAAACTTTTAAATAAATATCTGAGGCAAAAAATGTATTTCCCATCTAATCGGGCCACAGAGGCAAGAGTGTTTCAAGCGCCATGGAGCCTGAACTCGGAGCGTATAAAGCTGACCGTATTTTCTTAGAAGTCATTTTGCTGAGTCAATCACGGCCATGAAGCCCCCCTTCCCAGCTCTCCAGTCACCCGCATCTTCCAGATAAGAGCCGGGAGTGATGAGAGCACAAAAACCACCAGGATTTTCCCGCAGACACTCGGGGAGTCTGACGGATTCTGGGGCATCTTGTTTCCCTGAGAAGATTTTGGTTTCGAATTCGCCCTCAGAGCCTGACCCAGCAACCTTCCTTTACTCACCTTCCCGACTAACTTGTCTGCCATGTTGTCTTCCCTGTGAGGGCAGAATAAATAGGTCCGTGCTTCAGCCTTTAACTGGTTTTATTGGTACAAAATAATCTTTGCAAGACACCAGTGGAGCATAAAATAGGAAGTGACAGATACATGTCATCAGTCTAACCAGCTCCACAGATGATTGGTGGCACCCTGTGTAGGGTGGACAGCAATACTCGGTCAACACTGCTGCTCTCACCAGCAGTCACCGTAGCCCATCTCTGCTGGGAGCTTCCCAGTTCTAGGTTTGGGCCCTTGGTTACATTAAACCAATCAAGGTCGTCCCTGTTCCTCTTGCCAAAGAAGGATGTGAGAACTCAGGCCTAATAAGCTGATCACCATGTGGCATGAATTTGTTCATAAATGGGCAGGAACCATACATTCAGGCAATGAGATATAAGAGGATATTTTTTAGGGCCTTTTGGTAAATTGTTCTTGATCCTAAGAGAAACCTCTGGCAAGTATGGTCTTTCACTCCTGTCAGTGAGAGTGAGGAAGTATGGCTGTGGCTAGACATCCTATCACTATATAGGGAACCCGCCTTGGGATGAAACTGAGTCTATGGAAAGAGAACATTGATGGGAAAAGAAGGTCCCTGATGACCTTGTGGAGGGGACTAGGTTAATTTCATTTTCCATTCAGAAGTTCAAATGCTAAATTGAGTCAAGTACTATCAGAGTTGTGTATCTCATAGAGGGTTGACCCTTCCAGTCTCTTCCTGGAGGAAGATGTCAGGTTTGGAAGCAATAATTACACTCTTGCTGTATACAATTGCTCGTTAATGCAATTGTATTCTTGAGGAATATTGATTTATAATTGTATTTTTTTTGTAATTTCTTTGTAAGTGTTGGTAATTGGATAAAGCTGGAATTATAAAGTGATATTGAGAGATGTTTGGTCTCTTGTATTTTTTAAAAGTGTGTGTAAAATTAGTGTTATTTCTTCTTTAAATGTTTGATATAATTCAGTAAATCATTGGGATCTTGTGTTTTATTGGAGGAACAGTTTTGATAAAACTTATTTCTTTATAAAGTTGCTATTCAGATTTGATTTTATCTTCTGCCATTATGGTAAGTTAGATTTTAAAGAAGTGCATCTAATTTACCAACATGTTTATTTTGTTGGCATGCATGCATTTTTAAATAGTACTATTTTATTATACATTTAATATCTGTGAAGTCAAAAGATACATCTTTTCATTCACGCATATTGTTAATTTGTACGCCCCTTCATTCTTTACAGTCTAATTCTTTACAGTGAAGAATACTGTAAGAAATTCTTTACAGTATTTCTTAATTTTGTTGAAATTTTTTCTCCAAGGAACCAAACTTGAGTTCTTCTTTAAAGTTATAAACAAATTTATTCATAATGAATACGAATTCAATTCAATTATGGCCAGAGAACATACTTGGTTCACTTCTATCCTTTTGAATAGTTAGGGTCTTTTTATGGCCCAGCATATGATTCATCTTGATGAACAGCTCATATAAATTGGAAAAGGACATGTATTTTGTTGTTGACAGTAATGCTTTAAAAATAATTATATCAGTGATCTAAGTAATACATTATATATGTCTAGTTATATTATTTTCTGACAAGAGGGTGTGTCAAAACTATAGTTGCCAAATTGTTTCTCTTTTTCACTATGGCAGTTTTTGTTTTATGTATTTTGAAGCTCTTTGATGAGACACACACACACACACATATATATATATTTGTGTTTGTCATGAATTCCTGAGGAATTGACTCTATTATCATGTGATATTTCTCTTTTCCTCTGGTAATACTTTCTGTTTTGAAATCTGTTTTGTTTGGCAATAGTACAGATGTCCTTGTCTTCATAGGCACAGTGTTTTCAAAGTACAGATTGACTTTTCTATCCTTTCACTTTCAAATCGTCTTTATAGTTTATATGAGCCACCTTTCATGTTTATTTTTTGTTTTTATTATTACTTTTTAATCCATTTTGACAGCTTTCTGCCCTCTACTTAAAGTGTTTCTTTCTTTCTTTCTTTCTTTTTTTTTTGTACTTAGAGTGTTTCATTCACTAACATTTAATATAATGTTAGTATGTTTGGTATAAGTCTATCATTGTATTGTTTATTCTATGCTTATCCTTATTTTTATAATTCCCATTACTCCTTTTGGACTATTTGAATATGAAAAAAGTTTTTCATTTTAACTAATCAATTGACTTTTTAGTTATACTCATTTTTATTATTAGTCATCTGTTAGTGACTCTATGGTTTAAAATGTGTCACTAACTTCAAACAATTTAAGTGGACTTATTTTAATATATTTTCACATGTTGCCTGTGAATACATGATAAATGACACATGACAGTGCTGTAATCTTAATTTAACCAGGCCTGTGTATATTAAAATAATTAATAGGGGTAGGATAAGGAGGGTGGGGAAGGGGAGGGCAAAGGTGGAAAAAATAAAATAAAGTAATTTATAGGAAAACACTGACTTTCACTTTTACCAATTTTTGTTTTATATTTCTGTTCAATTTTGTAAAAATTTATTCCTTTATCTCTTTGATGTTCCTACACTAATTTATTTTTTTGACTATCAGCTAAAGTTAATTTTATTTGAGGCCAACAGCTTCTCAGTCACTTAATGACTCTTGACTTTCATCATAAGATTTATTTGTGCATTTTAAATTTTAGTCTCAGATTGATTTGAAAGTTAATTTTTCTGATTTTGCCATTTGTATCCTTTTTATTCCATAACATTTATAGAATATACTTTTCTGAACCTGCAGACCAGCCCCACATATTCCAATGACACTTTAGCACTTCTTCCCTGTGGCAGTTTGCAGAAATGACCAGCCTGGTCAGTGAACCAAGGTGACTTGATTCTACTTGGCTTTTGTGCTCCCCTGAGACTCTCTGACCAGTTTCCAGTGCACATAAGCCCTAGGTAGATTCCACAGCAGCTTTTTTTGTGTTACAGATGGGAATTTCCCATACAGTACTTTACTCCAGGTTCTGAATTTAGGTTTAATCTTCAGTGTGTATGGAGTGCTTTTAGTCCATTTTGCCCCCTGGAAACTGGGCCCTTGGCTGCCAGGGCTTTAGTTTGGATTATGACCTAGGAGGCTGTGGCTTCAGCTCTGCTCGTTGCTTTGCTTCTAAGTTCTCTTTCAGTCCATGGTGATGCTTGGTATATTTTTGAGCCTGACTCTGTCTTTTTGGATTTCTCTTTTTATATTTATCATTGCTATGTGTTTAAAGCTGACAAAGTACTAGACATAAACTTAATATATCATCTTTGCCAGAACTGTTCTTCTCGTTTTATGAATGGAGAAGTAAGGCGCGAAGTGGGGAAACGTCCTGTTTAGGGCCTGCCAGTAAGCATGTACCTGAGCCTGAGCTGATGCTCAGGTCTCCTGACTCTGAGTCCTGGCACTTCCCTCTGTCCCCAGGTGCTCAGGGACTGACTCGGCAGGCTGCTGCTTCCTGCCTTCTTGCAGGAATGAAGTAGGAGAGAGAGACAGCTCCCGGGGAAATCACCTGACGTTTCCTGATAAGGTAGAGAAGATGTTTAACAGATTTCATCACCGCCAAATTCACGTCCGATTCAAAAACTTTTCTTTCAGCAAGCTGTCAGGGTCTGAGCGGAGCGCCTCCCTACGCCGTGCGCGGTGCCACGTGCGGCCATGGCCTTGGCCTTCACCACCACAACCCAGGCCCCAGAAACAGTGTTTTCCCTTTGGAGGTTTCCTTCTAAAGGAGAGATAAAGGGTGAAAAATGGATTTCTAATTTGAAGTAGGCAAACATTTCACTGCATGTTGTACAAATAAATCAAATACAATTGTCAGTTGAAAAATGTCACTCAGCTTAAGGGAAAAGTGGTCCATGTGGTATGTGTATGTGTGGGAAAATAATTTTTAAAACCTAGTTGCTGGACACTGTCACCTGAAGAGACATCCAATCCTCCTAAAATTGCCTAGCTATGTGATGAAGGACTGTCAGACTAAACTTTTATGACATAATAGTTTATAAATCAAGATTTTAAAAGTAGACTGTGAAGGTAGATATTTTTCCTACTTTTGATTAGTTCAAATGAAGCTTGCTAAAAATACTTTTGGTGTCTCTTGCCATAGCAAACACACTACAGGATGAAAATGAGGTTTTCATCTTGCTCCACATGGACTGCCTTCATGCGTGAAGATCTTTATTTCTGAAGATATGTGGCTTGTTCCATCTCCACGTGACTCCCTGATCTCTATAATTCAAAGTTCCAACCGAAAACCTACACTCTCAGAAAGCGGCTTTTACTTGCAGAAGGTGCATGGAAGACGGCTTATTGAGCTGTGTGCATGGAGCCTGAAGCGTCTCTCACCACCTAGCAGTGGTCTAACTAGGCATTCAGTCAACTGAGTGCCGGAAGGAAGGTGGCTGCAGGTGAAGGGCAGCCACAGTCTCAGACATTGTCATTATTGAACGTAGCTGCAGGAAGTGGGTTTCCCCTTGCTCTGTTCTAAGATTAATGTGTGTAACAATTGACCTATGTGAATTGGCCAAACAGAGGGTGTTTAAAGGATAAAGTTAGTGTTTATCTAATGCTTTGAAGATAAAAGTGAAGATAATGAGCCAATTCCTAGTATTGCACATGATTTAATAATTACTGTAATACTTATCCAACCATAGACTAACATAGATACATTCAAGTACATTGAGTTTCAGTCTTCAGCTGCTGTAGGGTTCATTGAGAGTCAGATGCAGATCAAATAACCTTGAACAGGAAAGCCACTGGGCTCACATACCAGGCCTCAGAGTTAGCTGCTCCGCTCACACTTGCAAGCAAGAAACGTGGAACAGCAATTGCACAAGCAGGGGCTGGAGGGAATTCAGGGAAGGGTGAGTCCAGCTCCAAGGTTTCTGGCTCCCCAGATTCAAATAGCAAGTGAGTATCTCCAGTGAACCAACGAAGATCTTTGTGTTGAACTGACAGGTTGTTTGGACATCATTAGGCACAAACAAAGAATGAAAAATTGGTAGCCATTTTTCACAGTTCCCTATTGTGGGCATAAAGGAATCAAACAGACCTGCAAAACATCCTGAAACAAGCTTTGATCCAGCTTTGTTCAAGGTTGCTGCCAACCCTCCCGTTCTTCATGAATTCTTTTCCAGCTGAAGTAGCCTTGGCGTGTGTCCTGGTCCCATCCAGGTCACAGAGGAGACTTATCCCCTCATGAAAAGATGCTGCACTGTAGCTGCGATGCTCTGCCATGGTCGGGCAGGAAGGAGGGAATGGTGGGGGTGAGGGCCGGGCTCCCAGGCATAGAGCAGGCCCCAGTTGCAGTGGGAAGAGATAATAAAATACTCAGGAGGCTCGATGCTTTGCATTCAGCATATGAGGTCTGTCTTGAAAGTACTGGCTGCACAAGCTGTTTTAATTATATTGATGTTGGCTCCATACTTTCTGGACAGACCTGGTAGTGTCCACATCCTAGAGCTTGAAAGTACTGGCGTTTAATGGTTAAGGAGAATTTTGTGACAGTAAGAGATTTGCCTTATGGCTCACATGACTCACATAATGGGAAGTAAATTTTGAAACTGCGATGCATGGAAATGAGTCCAAAAATGTCAGAGTTAATGTGTCCATTATCAGGAAGTAAGCTGTTATGTTCAGGGGTCTACTCTTAATCCTGTTCTCCTCCAAGGACTTCTTGATGTCCCAATTAGAGAAAGAATCCTGGATGGAAGGTTGCTGGTCCTAGTGGTAGGGGCCTATTCTCTGATGTAGGAAAACTCAGGGTTGGCATGATCAGCCCAGTCTGAGACACAAGGTGCTCTTAACCTTGCCTGGCTTCCTTTCCTCCCTCCCTTCTGTCCATCCTTGTCCTCTCCTCTCCCTCCCACCCTTCCTTCCCCCCTCCCCCGCCCTTTCACCCTTCCTCCTCCCTCCCTCACTTCCTTCCATCCTTCTCCCACTCTCCCTCCCTCCCTGTCTCCCTCCCATCCTGCTTTCCTCCTATCTTTTCTTCTTTCTGTTATTTCAAATAATTATCTTTTAAGTTTGTCAGTAATCTCTATAATTTTATTTTTGAAAACTTTTTCTTAACGTTTGTTATTAACTTCCCAGTAATTCCTCAGGATTTATCACTCTTTTAAGCTTATAAACTATTTTTATTAATTTCAATTTTTACTTTTTTTCCTAATATTTATATAAAGTAAAACTAACTTTTCCTCTGAGAACTTCTTAGATGTTAACTGTCCAATAGAAATAGTCCCACAACCACAACCACAACATAACTATAATGTATAGTACATGTATATATATATAACTTTTTTTTTTTGTAATTCAGTTCTAAATATTTCTGTTTTGATATTTTTCAGCAATATTATATTTTCAATTTGGCATGGTATTTTCTCTTTTTCTCCTTTCCTGCTTTTATTGGATAGGTTATTTCCTTTTTTCTATTTTTCCCTCTAGTTGGTTTAAAATTATACACTTGACTACTATTTTTTTAGTGGTGACTGTGACTCTAAAATTGTTCACAACTCATAGTTCAGTTAACAACATCAAAGTTTAATCAATATTCTTATCTTTCCTTTGAACAGCTTTCTCTTATTGGTATTTAGTAGTATAATCTACTTTGCTTTTAAACTTTCTCAAATAGATTATTATTATTATTGGTATTTTTAACAGTTAAGGCTAATTTAAATTTATTAAATTTTTTGTCATTTGCCCTTCAGTGATTTTATACCAGCTATTTAAACATATGTCAAACAAGGTTACCAGGTTGACTCTGGAGGCATGGGAGCATGTCACACTTGTATGTGCCATTCCTTTAAATCTGCTTTCATCCCCCAGAGTGCAGTGCAGCAAGGGTGCTTTCCAGGTAATGTATTTGTCTTCCATCTGCTCGTGTCAAAGCTCAGAAATCTCGATTAATGAGGAAAAAGTCTGTTGGCATTATATTGCACTCAGGAAAGAAATGTCTTTCCGTTACCTTTCAGACCTCCATGTTCATTTTTTTCTCCCTCCTGGTGTGGCATCAAATGCATGCTCATAGAAGCCTCAGGATTTAGCAGAATTAAGGAGGATGACGGCAGGTAGTACATACTTTGTGTAAATACGATGCTTCCAAATTGTTTGAAGTCATCTTTCCCTGTTGAATCTGGCCACAGATGTTGGGGTCCTTCACTTTCTAGGATTAGATTTACCATGGGGCATAAGTGGATAATAAACTTCAAGATTTTAGTGTTCTTTTAAACTTAAATCTAACACCTTTTCCATTGCATTCTTTTTGTATTAGGAATTTTTTTTTCTCATATATTAGGCCATTTGTTTTGATATTTTGTGCTTCAGATATGTTGTACCTCCAATTTGAGGAGAAGAGAAACATTTTGAAGTTTGATTTTTACAACAATCTGTTCTACTGACACTTTAGTATCTGAATAATTTGGAAGTTGTTGTGGCCCTTATGATTCAATACATTTCTAAATCTAAATATACATGTCAATGTATAGAACTATGCATTTAATGCTAACTTGATACACAGAAGCTAACTCAAAGAGCACTTTGTTTCTTGTAAAAAGTTCTAGAATTAATAGTTATGATCTAAGCATATATAATCACATGCCAATGTTTCTATTGGACATCAGGCAAGATATATGCTTTAAACTTTCAACTCTTCAGTCAAGTTGTCAGTTCTATATATTTGTAAAGCCTTGTAATAAATATTCTGTCTATTCTTTAAAATATGAGCCATGGATAATGCATTTAATACAGATTGTGTGGTAAGTATTGGGTTCTTTTAATAACCCAATCTTTGTCCCTCCTTTTTTCACCCCTTTTCTGATATTAGAATAATGTATGACCTCCTCTAGACCATGAATTCCCTAGAACAAAGATGGATTTTATTAATTTCTGTGTTTCTTGTGGAACTTTACCTAGGGTTTCATAGGCAATAAGAATGCCATTAATGCTGCCTAAGGGGATGAATGTATGAATGAGTGGACACTCATCCTTTGTAGCCTTGATACTTTGACATGGGATCTTAGAAATAAGGATGGTGGTAGGTGTGCTAATAGGGTCATTACTGCAAGTGATTCCCAGCAGCCCCGGTAGCTAGAAGCAGATCTCTGAAAAGCCTGCTTTCCCATTCTCTCTGTATCCTTGCTAGGATTAATGAAGGACAGGAAAGGCGGATGGCAAATTTGCATGTTGAACAAATTTATAAACAAGTTATACAGAAAGCACTCACACTAGTTCTATGCTTCCTCACACCCCCCATTACATTGAATAAGTCTGTGGAGGAAAAAAAAATGGAATGAATCTTTATAATTTCTCAGATTCTGAATATTTAGTCACCATCGTATTTTATATCAGCCACACTCTTTTTCTTGGCCACGTATCTACATTTCTGTGTGCTTACTGTCTGGACTCACTTCTTAATATTTAAACAAAGGCTGAAATAGGCATACATGTAGACACAGTATTAACAGGAGGAAAGTAGGAACCATTTACAGTTGGCCCTGGTCCAGGAGACAGACACAGCCATGCCAGTGACAAGCGGAAATGCAGTCTTCTCTGCTTCCAACTCTGAGTTCGTAATGAAAAGGTGATTGAGGAACGGGGTGTTGCCAAGAGGGAGAACCAGATAAGGTGGCAGCACCATTCCCAGACCTGCCTCTGCCATGCACCTCATAAACTGGTAATCCAGGGTAGAATTTTCCAACCAGCAACTGGGAAAGAAGTGGGTTTTATAGCAAAGTCAGGCAGGCTGACAGCTCCTAATAAACAGAACATAGGTCTTCTGCATAATCTAGATAGGAAGCCACTGTCTTCCTCCCCATATCTCGTCTTTAACAGATCCTCTCCTAGTGTGTCAGGTGTTGACCCAGACTGCATAGAAAATAATAATGATAAAATTAATGGAGAGATCCCACTTACTGCACACTTCCCAGGTGCCAGCAGCTGTGCTAAGTGTTTTATAAATATGATCTTGTTCAACCTTCTGAAAAAGTCTGTCACAATTATTTCGATTTCACAGTTAATAATGTTAAAGTCTGGGCAGATGAAGTAATTTTCCTGACATCTCACAGGTAGTAAGGGGCAGGGGCAGGGCTCTGACTTGGGCTTAGTTGTAGCTGATGACAGTGCTGATCTTCACAGACCTGCCATCCCCACTGCCCGCTGTCACACACACTGCCCTAGAGTCCCACGTTACCCTTTACAGGGGGTTAACCTTGCTCACCCCACAGTGTCATACACTTCCTTTCTTGCTTAGATGCCTGTCACCCCACTGGGCTAGGAACTCCTCGAAAGTAGGAGTCGGTTCACCTCTGCACTCAAGGGCTGCACGTGGTGGCTGGTGCAGAGGAAGAACACAGGAAAGTGTGACAAGTGAATGAAAACGTAAATGAAGCAGACATTTGGTAACAAGCTGCTTTGTTGAAGACCCTTTATTGTTACTCTACTGATAATCTTTGCCCCTGAGAGGAAAATCATGTCGCATAATAGGATTTAAATTTATTTTCAGATGTAGATGTCAAATCCATTCTTTGAGGAAGACAGTCCAGGGTTAAGAGAATCAACAGAAGGAAATTAAAGGTTCTCCTCAGAAATACATGATGCAGAAAAGGGCTCCAAGTTCAAGGTTAAAGATTTTGAAGAACAGGCTGTCGTCTCCTAGGGTCAAACTCAGAAAGGGTTTGCTTCTCTCATGTTTTACAACATAGAATGACCTGCTTTAATGCAAACTAACAGCCTTCTCTCCAGGGGTAAGGTAGCTGCCCACCAGCCAGATTTAGGACTGTTTCCAAACCTACATCTCATTTTCTGGGCCAGGACCAGACAACAGATCTGGTCTCAGAGTGTTCACTTAGAACTACAGCCATTGTGTTGCAGAACACGTTGGAGAAAAGCTATACACCTGTGTAATCAACAGATGCAATTTGAGTTTTCAAGCCCTGAGCCCAGAGGAAGGAGCAGACGGCTCCAGGCTGACTGGAGCTCCAGCCTGGACCACACACCAACCGGTTCCCACACACCTGGATCCACAGCCACACTGCACAGGGGTTCTCACCAGCTCCTTAGAGAGGGGCCACTGGGGAACGAGGCCAGTGTGTTTTTCATCCTCTGTCATTTATAAGGACCCAGGGTAAACTCTGTCAAGTTCTCATGTGAGAGTATGGGCCCAATTATTCTCAACTGAGCCTTGAATTAAAGAGCTAAAAGCTTTTCCAGATATGAATTGGAGCGAGTCCATCTGTTTATTGGAGGAGCCAAACCAAGTCAGCAGCTTTTATTTACTTATTTTTTTTTTTTTTCAGGATGCTGCTTGAATATCTTACATATTGATCAAAGACTTGGAAACATACAGAAGTTTTGGGTTTTGTGCCCCAGGTTGCTAAGAGGCCTGGTACTTTAGGAGTATGGGGGGCTTGTGTAGAAACAATGGAGACAGGGTGGCAGAGGGAGGGACACCGGGGTCTGACCCTCCCCACTCAGGTTGGCTCTTTCCATGGGCCTCTCGCTGGGCTGTCCTAAGAGGGACCTCAAAGTGAGAGGAAGATGTCTCCTCTGTTCCTGATCTCCTCATGGTTTCTGTACTTACAACCTGTGCCCTTGTTATTAAATAATAGAAAATACTGATTTCCATAATTTTGTAAGAGGTGCAGTAGAACCCGTGGGGTGAAGTAGAAACTAGGGAAGGCTGTTTTCTACCTTATTTGCTGGTTGATGTCTAAAATCCTTGACTGAAGCTTGATACTCTGATCTCTTTTTATAAAGAAAATTTCTTAAAAGGCATCTATCACTACAGGGGAGCCTCCTTTTCTGCTGTGGGGTGCTATACAAGTGCAAACTTTTATGACAGTGTTAGTCACTGACAGTCACAGGGTGACCTCAGGGTGAGACATTGTTATATTAAATCACTAAGGAAGAGTATGATTTGAGTACAACCAGGGATGGAAGCAAGGAATCTGCTAGTTCTTTTTTTTTTCTGGTGAGTACATAGTAGTTATTCATCGCCATCCTTGCCCCCTCCTCTGTCCCCCTCCACACACACGTGTGCACTCAGGCCCAAAGCTGGTGCAGACTTCATTTCTCTGCGTTTAGCCCAGAGGTTCTCCACAGCTGGAGTGGGGAGCCACCTGTGTGGCTCTGCTTTGTGTCTGCCGCACTCACTCACCGGCAGGCCTGGTCACCATCTGCATAGGTAAGGCCCAGGCCTGGTCTGTAACCACCAGCCCAGCTTCTACAGGCAGAATAACCTGGACATAAAGCAGGTATCCTGCCATACCTGCAGGGGCCTGCTTCGTGTCCCTGGGTCTTTCACACAAAGAACCTTATTTATGCTTCTCCATCTCTTTATTGATATTCACATCTTCCCCTTGATTTCAGTAGCTGAGTCCTTCTAGGATCTGGAGACACAAGCTTAGGAGGACTCAAAATTAAGCGGCTCTCTCACTGCATTCATTCATTCATTCATTCATTCGTTCAAGAAATTCCTGGGTGCCAGGCTCTGTGGAGACAGACCTGCATAAAATTTCACCCCTGCATTGAGAACCTGAGTCTAATGGGGGAGAAAAACTTACAAGGTCATCATCCCAGCCCTGTGTGACAAGAACTCTTTGCGCCCACATGGAAAGGGCTTGCGGGCACAGGAAGCAAGCCAC
This sequence comes from Noctilio leporinus, assembly GCA_004026585.1. Taxonomy (NCBI): domain Eukaryota; kingdom Metazoa; phylum Chordata; class Mammalia; order Chiroptera; family Noctilionidae; genus Noctilio; species Noctilio leporinus. Next base: position 520,271 of record PVIW01000166.1, on the reverse strand, counting down.
ACACTTCCTCTGGAGAGTTTGGGAGAGACATACAGAGGACATCATGTCTGAGTCAAGTCACACGTAAAAATGTACAGTTTTTAAAGGATATAGCAGATCAGGGAATAAAAAGCAAGAGTAAATGATTCAACAGTGGAAATAAATTAAAAATCAATAATGAGAAGATCTCAGAAATATCCGCAAATATTTGAAACTTAAATAACAGATTTATGGATAACTTTGTGAATCAAAGAAGCAATCCAAAGGGAAAAGGAAGTATTTGAACTGAACCAAAGCATATGTACAACATATTAAAATTTGTGGGAGGCAGTAATTAGAGGAAAATTTATAGCATTAAATGTCTATATCAAAAGAGAAGAAGGGTCTCGAATGAATGACCTCAGTTTCCACCCTAAGAAACCAGGAAAAGAAGAAGAAATTAAACATAAGTAGGTAGAACAAAGGAAATAATAAAGATCAGAGCAGAAGTCAATGGAATTATATCAGAAAAACAACAGAGAAAATCAGTAAGATTAAAAACTTATTCTTTGAGAAGATTAATTAAATAAAAATCAGTAAAATTCTATCTAGTCAGACAGGAAGAAAAATGAAAAGATACAAATCACAAATATAAAGAATGAAAAAGATGGAATCTGTAGATTCTACAAATATTAGAAAGGTAAGAGGTTTACATCCATCTCAGTAAGTTTGCTAAACAAGTTTTTATAAAGGTACAAACTACTAAAATTCAAGAAAGATTAGATAACCTTAATAGTACTATATATTTTGAAAATTGAATGTATAATTAAAAACCTTCCCTTAGAGAAAACTCTAGGACAAGTTGATTCTACCAAATGTTTAAGAAAAAGGTTTTTAGCCCTGGCTGGTGGCACAGTGGTTAAGGTGCCGGCCTGCGAACCCAAAGGTCACTGGTTCGTTTCCCCAGCCAGGGCACATAACCAGGTTGCAAGCCAAGTCTCCAGTCATGTGTATAGCTGGAGGCAGGTGAAAGGCAACCATACATTGATATCTTTTTCCCTCTCTGCCTCTCTCTCTCCCTCCCTCTCTGAAAATAATACATAAAATATTTTTTAAAAAAAAGAAGAAAAGAAAGAGGATTTTGCAACCTGGTTATGTGTCCTGGCTGGGAATTGAACCAGCGACCTTTGGGTTCACAGGCCGGTGCCTTATCCACTGTGCCACCAGCCAGGGCTAAGAAGGGGGTTCTTAATATATGAGAGTTCTGCATATATTCTTTTAGAAACTTGAAAGGAGATAATACCCAACTCATTTTATAATGCCAGCATCATCTTAATATCACAGTTCAACAGAAACATAAGAAAACTGTAGACCAATATAATTTATGAACATATGTGTAAAATTTTCACACAAAATAGAGCGGATTCAATGTATCATAACTAAATTTATTGACAAAATATAGGGTTGGCTTAACATTAAAGTCAATCAATGTCATTCATCATATTAATAAACTGAAAAAGAGAAATATGATGGTTTCAATAAAAATTTTAAAAGGCATAAAAAATCCCAGAACATCCATTCCTGATAAAAACTAGTAACTAGAAACAGAAGGGAACTTTTTCGGTTTGATCAAGGGCACTAATGAAGCAACCGATGGCTAACGTTGTGCTGGTGGAAGCCTGGACACTCTTGCCTCAAAATCAGGGAGAGGGTAAGGATGGCTGCTCCAACCACTTCCACTAACCTCCGTACCAGAGATTCCAACCAGTGCAATAAGGCATCACTCAATAAATGAATGAGTATCATCGTGATCAAACAGGAAACATCAGTTCTGTCATTATTCTCAGAAGACATTATGTAGAAAATTTGTTGTAATCTACAAAAAAACCTAGTAACTAATTCAGCTTACTATAAATTTGCAAGAGATGGGATTAATATAAAAATCAATTGTATTTTTACATACAAGGAGCAAATAATCAGAAAGTTAAATAAAAATACCAAACCATTTATAAGAGCATAAAACATGAAATGAATAAGGATAAATCTGATAAAAGACATGCAAGACCTATATACTGAAAACTATAAAACTGCTAAAAGAAGTTAAGGAAAACTTAAATAAATTGAGGTAAATATCATGGGTCAGAGACTCAATATTGGTAAGATATCCAGATATTAATTGTCTTCAAATTGAAATATCAGAACATGCTTTGGAAAATGTTGACAAGCTGATTCTAAAATTTATATGACGATGTAAAGGGCTTTAAATAGCCAATGGAGGTTAAAAAAATGGGAGAAAGCATTTGTGTAGACAAGTTAAGGAGATATTTGTTAATATTAGACACAACCAAGGAGCCTCAGAAACAGCCATCTGCCTGCTTCCACGAGCCCCTGCTCAGCTCACAAATAGTCTTATCCCATTTGCACCGACATCGTCATCAATGAAACCTGACATCCTTTGTCCGGCGTTTAATCTTTCATGTCATGACTCAGACTGACATTCCTGAGGCATATCTCATCTTCTCAGCTGAGCAGTGTTCCATCTCCAGCAGGGAGTGAACGTGGTGTGGTGATAGAGGCCAAAGTGATCTGATGCAAACAAGACAGCCTTTGAAGTTTCCTGTGATGTATTAAATATCCATGCAGATTTTACATTTTATTCCATACGTGTATGTGTGTGTGGATGCACGCACATGCACACACACACACCCCTTAAATCACCTCTCAGTTACCCCAGGAGGATGACATGATTTTACCATGGATTACACCCTTGGCACCCCAACCAAGGACTCCTTAGGGTAAACCTCAGCTTCAGTAAAAATAGGCAACGGAAACCTTCTCCTTCAGCCAGTTCGGTTTCTTCAGTTAGGAGATCTCTCTCAACTTTCCCTGGCCCCTAGCAACTACTTGCTTTCTCACAGGGTCCTATGTATTTGAATTTCTTGCACTCTTTGCAGGTGTATTCAAGTTTCACCTCTTCCTTGCACCACCTCCAACCAGGACTGCAGGGAACAAGTTACCAAGTTGCTGCCACATCCAAGTCCCTTGTTTTGTCCTTAGCTGCCGGCACCCACATCTGTCTCGTTTGCAGTTTACGAATTCTGTTCGTTAAGTATCAAGTCAACGTCAATATAATTAAAAGTTTATGCAGCTGATACTTTTGGGACAGACCTCATATTTCCAGAACTTAGAAGAGTGCCTGGCATATAATTAATGCTCACTGAGGATTAGGTGAATCTGTGAATCTTTAAATGAAAAAAAAAAAAAATGATGTGTCTTAGGAGGTGATCAGTATCTCAAGGACAGGGTCTGGCTTTCATGCCCTTGTTTCCTTTGGACCCGTGACCGTGGTCACTTGGTGTTTACGGATGTGTGAGGATGGTGTGTGGAGAGTTTGGAAACTTGGTATAATTACGAACCAGCTCAACATATTTTCTTTACAAACAACTTACTGGAGTGAGCCACTCTATATGGACATTTTACACGGGAATAGGTTTTAAAACAGCTCTGTGCTTAGGTACTAAGTGTCGTTAGACTTGAGTGGAGGGCCATGTAGCTGCGGGTCATTGAGAGCTGAAAAGCTGAGGCATCTTTGGAGGGCTGTACAAGAAAGGACTATGGGTGGCAAGGGGACAATAAGATGGTAACTGCCAACAAGAGAAGACAAGTGCCCCTCTCCTCGTCGTCATCAGTGAATGTTTCGTATCTGTCCTCCTCTCTGACTTTGATGCCTTTGATAGAGAGCATGTGGAATGACATGTTTATCACCAGGCTTCCTATAAGATGGACAGGGATGTGCTGTAACCAATGGAACAGAGGTGGGATTTCCTCTGTTTCGGTGTGAAATTTCACGGTGTGAAATTCAGCACACACCGCGGAGAACTGAGTGACGTTAGAAAGCAGAATGAAGAAGTGTGGGCAATGCACGCCCTCATGGGCAAGAGAACGTATTGACGGGTGTGAGGGTAAGTTTTACAAACTAGGTCTAATCAGGCACCTAATATTTGTGCTTTTGTCAGTTAAAGCTCTTTACAGATTTTGACTCCAGAGTTCCTGCCCCATATTCAGATGTTTCCGGAAGTGGGAAAAAATCAGGTGGTGGAGGAAGGGTGCAGTGTGTCTTCGTCCGTGCTGCTCTAGCAAAATATAGACTGGGTGGCTTATAAACAACAGAAATGTGTTTCTCATAGTCCTGGGGAATATGAAGTCCAAGACATGGTGCCCACAGATCTGGTGTCTCATGAGGGCCCACTTTTTAGATGGCTGCCTCTCCCTGTGTCCTCGGGTCTCTCTGATGAAGACACTAATTCCATGTGTGAGGGCTCTGACTGCCTGACCTAACCACCTTCCAAAGGCCCCACCTAATACCCTCACTGTGGGGACTAGGATTTCAGCATGTTGTTTTTTTCCTGAGGGAGTGGGGACCAATATTCAGACCATAGCAGAAAGGATGTATGGCAACCTGACACTGTTCCTAAGAAAATTGCTAGATGCTTGTAGAAGTTAAGGACTCCTAACTATATTTGTCCCTTTGGCTGTGAGAACAGGATGGAGGACTGCATTCGTTGCATTAGTCCTGGGGGCCACCTGTGCACCGTCTGTGGTGGGTCAGGAGCACACGGGGGCCAAACCCAGGACCCGGCTTGTCAGTAGCCTTCGGCAGGAGGGCCACACTCATTCAGCCTCTGCTGCCTCTCTTTCCTGCGATGCTTCCATTTGGCATGACTGCTGTTCCCTAATCATTGTCTTTTACAGTCACAGATTGTGGGTTGGTGCTGTTCAATGACTATCTGCCCTGTAGCCTTGGTACGCCAGCTGTAGTTCCAAGACCATCAACCTTGCGTCACCTGAGAGTTTTGGGCTTCACCGGGAGCTCACAGACCAGAATTTGCATTTAACAAGATCCCCCACTGATTTACGCTCGCATTTTACAATGTGGGAGGTCTGCCCTCTAACACCCTTCGCTGGGCCCTGGGCTGGGCCTTTACAAAGGCTGTTCTAAGTCTCCTGAATTCAGCATCTTTTGTTCCAAAATGACATCCCTACACCTGGTCATCAGACAGGTGTGGGTTTATGTTTGTTTTGTTTTCCCCATCTTGGAGGTGGCTTTCCTGGCCGAAGCTGAGTTACTACCTGGAGACGAACCCTGTGCAAGGTGAGCTTAGCAACTTTGTCCACTTAATTCTGCCTGTGAGACATGGGTTTGTTTTCATTTTCCTGAGGAGAAAATAAGTTTTTAACTTCCTGAAACTACGTTTTTTTTTTAAACTTAATTTTCCTTTATTTTCATCATTGACATTCTTGCGGATGTCCCCATGTCCCCCAAACCTTGTCCCTCTCCTTCCAGTCCCCTTCCAGCTCCCCCGTTCCTCTTAAGCAATAGTTCACATGTCTTTTTAAAGTTGCATGTGTTAAATCAAAATTATTGCCTTGATCTTTGATGTTAAGAAAGTACCTTTTCAGTGCCCATATATGGTAATATTTGTCATATTAAGGCATTCACAAAACACGTTTATGGGCCTCTTGGTGATTTATGTACTAGGTGACCTTTTGTAACTGAAGAGGCAGGAATAAGACGTCCCCTCCACCCTCTCTCACCTCCAGGCTGCTGGCTGCACAGCAAGATGGCGCATACAGTGGGGTGAGGTGAGTGGGTCTGAATGCTGGAAAGACGGGATGACGGTAAAGACAAACCTATCGGGCAATTAAGGGGTCTTGGATAAGGATTTCAATTGGTACTGTAACATAGTTATAATAAACAGATGGGGATGGAGAGGGGCTGGATCTGACCTTTTATAGTTTCCAAATGTTCATGAAAGACTGTGAACCTTTAGTTGTAAAAAATGTGTGGCTTTTCAAACTAACCAGTTGGCTGGTTAAGTTTCTGTAAAATAAGACAGATCTAGATTCGGATGCCATCCCGGTACTTACTAGTCCGGTGAACTTGGACAGCTCAGTTTCCTCATCTGTACAACATGGAACTTCATAACTACATCGAAGGGTTGTTACAAACGTTCGAGAAAGATGGAAGCAAAATACCCGGCATATAGCCAGGATGCGAGAGCCCATGGCTGTTTCTATCTAGTTTCTAGGATAACGTGCAGCAGAGTAAATACACAGGACTAGATGTTTTTTTTTCTTTTCCAAACCTTTACAAGTCTCATTCCTTTCCAACTTCCTATTCTAACTGGTTTTAGTTTGGTTCTGAAGAAGCCTTTTAAGAATTAAACTAGAATTTTTTTTTTCTACTTATGTAACCACTGTCCCACATGAAAACTAGAATATTGACAAACATGTCATGTGATTCTCCTGCAACACCTCCTTTACCTCCTCAGGTCATCTTTATTTTAGTAACCTTTGTTTTGTAAAAAATGGCACCTTCAAATTTTATTTATTTATTTAAATTGAATTTTATTGTTGTTTTATTACGTCCATCCCCTTTTTCCTTCCCTCTGTCCCATTCCCCCCCAAACAAAGTCAATCCCACTTGTTGTCCATGTTCATGGTTCTTCCATGCTAGTTCCTTGACTAAACTGCTCCCCTTCTTTGCCTCCCAAATTTATTTTTTTAACTTAAGGAAGTTAGGAAGTGAATCTTTATCTCCTAGGAATGTGTGATTCTTTCAGAACCTTCAATGCAGTGTAAAACAATACTCAGAAGTTAGTCCTTGTTTTCTATTTCAATATTACCATTTAATATTTGGTGAGGAATGGTACAAATCAAATTTCATGATGTGCTAAAAGCAGTTGTATGTTTTACCTGGGGAACCTGGTGTCACACAAGAACACTATGCCATTTGCCAGCTAGAACTGGATAACTAGCCGTGGTTGATCAAAGAATGCAGAGTAATAATGAGTTATATACCTCACTTGCTTTCCCATGCCAGTTCTCAGAGAAAAAGTATGGGTTCTTGGTTGCCCCGTTATGAGTGATCAAATGAGGAAACGGTGACTGGTACTTCACTAGTCCGTAAACACCTCCTAGTAAAGATCGTAACAACTTGGATATGGGAAATCTATCAATAATTGTTTTGTTATAGTTGTTAATAGAACTTTTCTATATTTGTTACCTTCTTGGTTGATGACCTAGAATACAGTGTAAATTTCAACAATCTAACCAAAAAGCATTTATCAAGTTTTCAACTCCTAAAAGCTCTCATTCTCATATTCACCTTGGGAGTACTCAATGGAACTTAGGTTGATAAATGGAAGAAGTAACTAAGATATTTTGGTTACTGAAGAAAAAATGAGCTATTTTGATTACCCAGCAAAAATCTATCAGCAGTGAACTACTCCGATTTCTTGAAAACATTCTTATATTTCATCAGATCACCAGAAAAGTCATCACATCAGGCCATATCACATGTAATATGAATTAGGTACACTTGCTTTTGTAAGAAATATGATACACTGGATTAGAGAGTGTTCAAGTGTATGCTATAAAGGAACATTTGAAAAATGATTGTTAGGTATACATATCAACCTGTTTTAACATATACTTTTAGTTTACATAGAAGTAGCTGAACATATTTATTGCCAACCTCATTTTGTCCATGGCACGGGGGAAAAAATGAAAGACAAAAAATTTGAATTCCCTCTTTTTAGGAAATGTCATTCAATAATTTTCAGCCCCTTACTTTGTTACAGAAAGCAACTGGAACCTAAATATTGGTAAAAAGAGTGGGATGGTTACTTTCATGTGCCAGCTTGACTGGATCACAGGGTGCTTAGGTATTTAGCTAAATGTTATTTCAGGGCGTTTCCATAAGGGCATTTCCACATGGGAGTCACGCTTCAGTCAGTGGACCAGGGTGGATGGGCATCATCCAAGCTCCTGAAGGCCTCAGTAGAACAAAGGATGGAGGAAGGAAGAACTTGCCTTTCTCATTGTCTCTCCTGGTGCCATGTTATATGTGTGAGCCATAGGAAATGTGTAAGATAGTTTCCCCAAGAAGCTCTTAGCTTGGTGTGGAGAAAATCTCATGAACAAATGATTCGTAGGCCGTGATTAGCCATCTTACAATACATGTTAGCTGTGGGCAGAAACGTACTTCCTTAAGGCAGGATTCTACAAGGTGAATAACTTAGATAGTCTTGCTTAAATCTGCCCAGAAAACTTGACCGAAAGCAGGTAGGAGCCTCTAGTCCAATCATTTATCTATAAAAATATTCAAAGAAAGTAGACGAATTTTTAAAGAATGAGTCACATACAGTTGATTATAAAATGAAGTTTATGAGCCTATATTTTGATGGGTTTGAAAATCTTACCCTTCCCCACCAAAATCCTAGTATGAACATTTGCATTATAAAGCTGCAACTGCTTATGATCCAAATTGGACTGTCTTTGGTATATGCCATGTTAAATATGTGCGTTTGACTGGGCAGTTTCTTGCCTCATCTTGGGACGCTTATGGCTAGTCACATCGGATCCTTGTTCTTGCCAAGGCACTTTGTTCTAAACGTGGCTCCTGAGTATGTCGTCGGTTGTCCATGGATACCTGAGGATGGCTTTCATTTGATCAAGTGTGCTCTGCAAAATGCCGGTTGCTTTCTTTCTTAGTAACATGACTAGGATGTCCTATCTTTTCTCCCTCTAATCATAGAGTTCCCGAAAATATTTGAGTTCTCTTTGGCAGCTTTTACAGAATTGATCTCATGTGTGCTGAGAGAGGAGAATGCTTTACATCACCTATTGTAGGATGGTTTGCTTTTTGCTTTAAGTTAGCTGTGAAAACTAATGTCTGTGGCATAGAAGACACACGATGATGCAACTCTGAGACATTATTAAACTTCCTCCAGTCAGCCAAAAGCTCTAGCCTTGTATGTAATCGCAATGTATCCGAAGTATCCAAATGTTCTTTGCGTTATAAGGTGATGGGGTAAGCAAAGGTACATGCAACAAGAGAAGTGGTTACCTAACCCATATGGCACAAAGAAAGCATTTGGGAAGATACAAATTTTAAAGGGCCAGTAGAGTTAGCTTGATGAAGAAGAAAGAGGAGAAAGACACTACAGTATCTGACATCTACAGTGGAGAGAGTCTATGGCGCTTTAAAAGATGGCTCATTTCCTTTTGTGGCTTAGAAGATATTAATATCATCACTCAATTAAAATCCTTGGTATGGCAATATGGGGATCCTACCACCATCGCCATCACCGTTGCTGCTGGAAACTACGCTGGTGGTTAGCATATGTAAATATGAGCTCATATACATTCATCCAAAGTGACATTCATATCAAAATAGAACATTTCGCACAAGGGACAAAGGGCAAAACTTAGCCACAAATTTGTGTGCCAAGAGGGTGGTTTTCCAAAAATATTCCCCAAAGTCTCTTCCCTCACCAAGGGCAAGCGTTCCACGGCAGGATCTCGCCACATGTTTCTACTCGAGCAGATGGCGGGAAGGTTTGTCTGCAATGTGGAACTTGTTAAGGAGGGATGGCTTTCCTGATAGAGAACAAGAAGGCTGCTTAAATGTACTTAGTGGTGGAATGGTTTGTAATCCATTCATGCTCGCGAACCTAATGCCTTGATAACCACTTGTAAGTAGATTGAGAGCCTGCAGAATCAACTCACGGGAGAGGCTATTTATCTGATGTTTGGACTTCTGAACACTGTGACAACATATCCATCCCCGGCCCATGTTATGGAATAATGTCTTACATATACAGCTTCTTAATTTTGCTCCTTTGATTATGAAAATACTGTCTTGCCTCTCTGTGGGAGAGGGGTCAAGGACTGGAAAGCAGTTACTTAGGGGACATGGCCTGAGGCCTTTATGGACAATAACGTCAAAACTGTGACCGCCATTACTACCACCCCAGATGCTGTGTTGTATAGGTGAGTATGACTTAAGTTTTGCTATGGTAATAAGCAACCTTCAAATCTCAGTGGTTTAAGACAAAAAAAAGTTTCTCTCTCATACAGAGTTCACTTTGCAAAACTTCCTATGGCAGCTGTCTTCCATGTGTTCACCCAGGTACTTGAATCTCATGGCCTTGACCCCACACACACTTTTGTCTTCTCCCAGGCAGGATGAGAACTGGATGGTTCTGCAGTGGCAATGAAATGTCTTAGCCCAAAAGGGGCGCAGGTCTGTTCTGTCCCTAACCCATTGGTGAGAGCTAGTCGTGAGACCCCACCCAACTGCAAGCTGGATTGGGAATGGGACTCCTCCCATCTAACGAGAAGGGGAAAAATCCGATGATGGCAAGTATTTACACACTACATTAATATAAATTGTTTCAAATTTTCAAGGCAACTGTATGCAGCAAGAATTAATGTGCTCATTTTCTATCTGAGAGGCAATATAGATTAGGTAGCTGAGAGCATGGATTGGAAGTCGGGCTGCCTTGGGTCCCCAACATATGAGTGTGATCTGAGGGAGCTCAGGAAAAATATCATCTGTTTCACTTTCTGATGGATTGGGTGAGATGATCTAACTCAGAGATGTATTAAGGTTTAAATGCAATAAATAAAATGAATTGCATAGTTTATATGAAAAGTGCTTAGGAAACTTCAGCTCATATTATTATCAAAACACCAATTATCAGATGTTAAGAAATATGCCCCTAATGAGTAAGAGTCTATCTCAAATACTTTAGGGGAACAAATGGACTCAGGAGACAACTTTTTTTAAAGCTAGCCAACCTGAATTTGGAGCTTATATCTAATTTCCCACTGTATCACAATACCTTTTGTTTTGACATGGGATGATAATGCATTGTCAGATGGTCCCAAACTTCTTTATGAACAGCCTCTCTTCATAACCCAGCCTCTCTAACCTGGCCTGACCTTGTCCACAGAGGTGTGGGCTTCACCACAGCTGCTTAAGATTTATGCAAAGAAGGCAGGAGATACCATGCGTTCCTAACTCAATACCTATATAATCTAAGGCAAGTCACTTAAACTTCTCAGCTGTGAATATGGGATAGCAGAAGTTTGTGTGTCATAAAAACCAGCAAAACAGTAGAAGTTCATCCTGCTTCACAGAGCTGTAGGGATCAAAAAAATTAAGTTTTTGTCTCTTGGATAAATACTAGGGAGTGTGATCGATGACTTGTGTGGTAAGGGCATGTTTAATTTTATAAGAAACTATCACACTGTTTTCCAAAGTGACTGCCATTTTGCATTTCCACCATCTGTGAATGAGCGTTCCGGTTGCTCCACACCCTCTCTAGTGCTTGGTTCCAGAGTTTGGCCATTCTAATAGATGTGCAGTGGTATTTTATCATTTTTTTAAGTTTACATTTCCCTGATGACCTATGACATGATATGAAGCATCTTTTCATGTGCTTATCTCCCACCTGTGTATCTTCCTTGGTGAGTGTCTGTTAGTGTTGTTCACAGTTTTTACTTGGGTTCTTTGTTTTTCTTATTGTTGAGTGTTAAGAGTTCTTTGTACATTTTGGGTAACAGCCCTTTATTAGTTTTATCTTTTGTAAATATTTTTTTCCAGTCTGTGGTTTGTCTTCTCATTCTCTTGACAATTAAAGTGATTATTAATTTTAATGAATATGTACTATATTGGTTAATGTTTCCTTTATTGTGTTTTTTCCCTATTTTTATCTTTCACTTTTTCTGCCTTTTGCAGATTTATTTTAGCATTTTGCATAATTCCATTTTTCTCCTTTCTTAGCATATTTTTTATCTTTTTACTTTAAAGAATTTATTAAATTTAGAGAGAGGGGAAGGGAGAGAGATACCAATGTATAGTTGCCTTTCACCTGCCTCCAGCTACGGACCTGGCTAGAGACCTGGCTTGCAACCTGGTTATGTGCCCCTAGCTGGGGAATCGAACCGGCGCTTTTGGGTTCTCAGGCTATCCTTTTTTATTACCGTTTTTAGTGGTCTCCGTAGAGTTTGAAATACACATTTACAACTAATCTGAGTTCACTACCACATTCATGTAATGCTGTATTACTTCATAGGTAGTGTGACTATCTTATAATAACAAAATAATCCTAATTCTTCCCTCCTGTTCTTTATCATTGCTGGCATTCATTATATATATATATATATATGTGTGTGTGTGTGTGTGTGTATAAGCAAAGCTAAGTGCATATATGTTATTTAACTATATACATACAGAAGCATGTGCATATGTTTTATATATGTGCATAAGACACACATAAGCACATGTAATTTAATACATGGTTGCTATTATTAGGAACAAATAATATCTGTTAGATCAATTCAGAATAAAAATAAAATTTTTATTGACTTCATTGGGGTGACATTGGTTAATAAAATTATATAGGTTTCAGGTGAACAATTCTGTAATTCACCATCTGTACGCTGCATTGTGAGTTCACCGCCCCAAGTCAAGCCTCCTGCCATCACCGTTTATTCCCATTCATCCTCTTCTACTTTCCTTCAGGGAATCCCCACACTGTTGAGACTTCTTATCTCTCCATCTATTTAGGTCTTTAATCATCAATGTTACGTAGTTTTCTTCATGTAGATTTACATATATTTTGTTAGATTGGTAGCTATTTTATTTCTGGGGGTGCTGATATAAATAGTATATAGCATATATATTTTTTGGTCTGAGACCGTCTTTATTTCTCCTTAACTTTTAAAAGATTTTTTTGTTAGGCACAGAATTCTAGGTTTGTGGGTTTGTTTGTTTGTTAGTTTTTCCCTCCCAGCACTTTAAATACGTCACTCCACTATCTTCTTGCTTGCATGGTTTCAGAGCAGAAGTCAGATGTAATGCTTATCTTCATCCCTCTGCAGTTAAGGCGTTTTCCTCCTCTGGCTTCTTTCAGCATTTTTTATCTTTTTTTTTTTTTTTAGTTTGAAAATGACATGTCTAGGTGTAGAAATATTTTTGGCACTTATTTTGGCATTTATTCTGCTTCATGTTCTCTGAGATTTGTAGTTTGAAAATAATATGCCTAGGTGTGGGGAATTTTTTTTTTTTTTTTTTGGCTTTTTTTTGGCATTCATTCATTCTTGGTGTTCTCTGAGATTTCTGGATATGTGATTTGGTATCTGATATTAATTTGTGGGGAATTCTTGGTCTTTATTGTTTCAAATATATCTTCTACTCTCTCCTCTTTCTTCCCTTTTTGGTATTCCCATTACATATATGTATATTACACCTTTTGCAGCTGTCCCACGGTCCTTGGATTTTTTTTTTTCTGTTTTTTCAGTCTTTGTTTGCTCTTCAGAGTAAAGGGTTTCTATTGATACATCCTCTTGCTTAGAAATGATTTCCTCAGCGTGTCCAACTTACTAGTAAGTCCATCAAAGACATTCTTCACTTTTGATATAGTGTTTTTCTCTCTAGCATTTACTTCTTAGAATTTCCATCTTGCTGCTTATATTACCCATCTGTTTTTGTAAGTTGTCTAGTTGATCCATTAGAGCCCTTAATATATTAATCACAGGCATTTAAAATTCCCAGTTCAATAATTTCAACATTCCTGCCATATGTGTTTCTGATTCTTCTTCTAAGTCTTCAAATTGTGTGTGTGTATGCCTTTTTTTTTTTTTTTTTTTTTTTTTTTTTTTTTTTTTTTTTTTTTTTTTTTTTTTTTTTTTTTTTTTTTTTTTTTTTTTTTTTTTTTTTTTTTTTTTTTTTTTTTTTTTTTTTTTTTTTTTTTTTT